>OX451736.1:528208649-528546149 GCA_948472305.1 Vicia faba
AAAACTAACTTAATTAATTAATGATTTATTTACAAAAATAAAAATAGTGAAATTAATAAATATTATTTTTTGTTATTTCTGATTTTTTATGAAAAAAAGGTTAGTTTGTTAATTAATTAGTTTTAATAATAATAATGAAAAGCAATAAAAAATAAAAAGAAATAAAATATAAGCAAACTTTGGGGGGGGGGGGGCTGAAGAGGTTGTATGATCAGCAATTTTTCCAGGCCCAGAACGCTGGACCTTGTTGACCCTCCAGATTGCCTATGCTTGCATTGACTTGAATCCATGGTGGATCAATGGTTCTGGCCTTTGGATCTAGCTTGAAGCCACTTGGCACATTGAGATCTGAGGACGTATGGTGGTCCACGCTTGGGATGCTGCGCCTGAATACCTGAAGGAAAAACATAATAAGTTTTGGGGGACCTGGGATGTTGGACCTGCAAGGAAGTTTGTTAGAAATTGAAAATATAAGGCCTGTGATATTGGATCCTAGTCCCTTCGATTGAGCGAATTCCCTTTCACCCCTGAGCTGCTTGCTCATTCAAAAGGCATGACTCCTGCTTTTGGCCCTGCAAATTAGTCAATTCGGAACTAAACAACATAGAGAAACGTCTCATTCGAAATCAATTCCTGAACCCAGATCTGGGTTGGTTTCGATTTGTCACAGCCAAGATCATGGATTTCAAATGTAACCTGCTTTGAAAGAAACTTTATCCATGGGGGGTTCAAACTTATGAACACTGCAGCTTATACACGCTTTGTTAAATCGCTCACAAGTAACAAAAAAAACTATGAATATGAAATTATGAGTAATTTTAAGATTAAGTGAGATTGAACATTATACCATTGGAGGCGCCTGAATTTCGACGGAAAGGTGCCTGCAATGGAGTCTAGACTATTCGTGGTGCAGGCTGGTGCTTTTGCGAGGCAAGGTATGTGTGGCCATCTTCGTGGTGTTTTTTCCGTTTCTGCAGAGTTTTGTGTGTCTTCCCCCCCCCCCCCCCCCCCCCCCCCCCCCCCCCCCCCCCCCCGTTCTTTTTTCTTTTTTGAAATATTCATGTCTCTTTGGAATCTTGAATGAACCTGGACACTTTTGACTTTTGAATGCCTTCAGGCCCTGCTCTTCGATTGGTCTTGATTTGCCTCCTTCGAATGGATTTCTTATGTACCTTTCGAATGGGCCTTCTTTGCCAGCTTCAAAGTCCAATTCGAATCTATTTAGAACATTCCCTATTATACAACTTCGACCAGCCCTTGGCCTTGTGATGAGTCTAAGTTCTGATTCGAAGTGTTCCGAACTTCCTTCATCAGAGCATCTTAGATTAAGAGAAACTCTGCACTGAAATGCCACTCGAAGGTCATTTCGTTCTGATGTTCTTATTAAGGGAAACTCTGAAGTTCCAGTCGAAGTACACTCTGAAGTTCCAGTCCAAGGACCTTTTGAAATGCCAATTGAATGGTATTTGTCCATATACCAATCAAAGGGTACTTGTTAAAATTCCAATCGAAAGGCTTTGTTAACAGGCCAATCGAAAGGTGTTGTTCATTCTAATCGAAGGACATGGTTAACATGCTTGTCGAAGCTGCCTTGACACAATGCTAAATCGAAGGATCCCTTGGCATGCCAATTGAAAGGCTTGGCCCAGGGTGCCAAACGAAAAGGTCTTTCAGAATTCCAATCGAAGGCCTTGACACAATGCCAATCGAAGTGTTTGTCCATAATGTCAATCGAAGGGAATTATCCATGCCAATCGAAAGGCTCCTTCAGAATACCAATCGAAGGGTCTTTCAGAATGCCAATCGAAAGGTACTTAAAGCACCACTCAAAAATTTTCTTTTTCCTTAGGCAAGGGTTTCTGGTCAACCATGCAGGGGGAAGACTTTGGAAAACATGAGAGTGCAAATTTTGGGGTGCAACAGTTGCCTTTTACAAAATGGCCATATTACGCATGTAAGGTATCTTAGCCAAAACAAGCAAATACAAGATCATAGTCCCTCGACGACGCTATCTAAGTTGTCTTACAAATGATATTAGTCCCTCAAAAAGAATGCTAAGATACCTTGAAACATTTTTAATCATGGTTATACGATGACCCACGCTCGTCCCATTTACATCCAAAGATAGGGTTGCTTACCAAATCAAAGGTAAGACAACAATGTCAAAGGAAAAGAAAATGAACAAGAAAGACATTTGAGTAGGTAGATTGCTCCTAATTACTTGCTCCATTTCAAAACAAACACCCTTGCTATTTTCAAAAACAAACACTTACACTTTCAAAACATTTTACAAAACTTGAAAACATTTTCAAAAGATCAACATCTTTGTATACATTCTTACGAACGAGAATCATTACAAAGATTGCCTAAATAATGGCCTCTTTACAAAATACTTTCAAAAACCACACAAAGCACAATTTCAAACAAAAGCAAGTGATCTATCAAGTAACTAAGAGCCCATGGATAACCATGGATGAAAAGGGTTCTAATACCTTCCCTTTTCATAACCTACCCCCCGAACTCAAGAAATAATCTCAAAGGTCTTTCCTGTGCTTTTTCACCTTTGCTTTTGGATAAAAGAAAAGTCGGTGGCGACTCTTGCTAACCGCAACATTTGCGATAAAATGAAAAACCTTCAAGTCAGTTCTCCCACCGTATCACATAACTGGCGACTCTGTTGGGGATTTGGGATACCTTATAGGTAAGTAGCAATACGTTGTCTAAACTGTGCAAGGTATACCGACATGGTCTAAGTAATAGCTACGTTATTGCGACATATTTGTGGGTATCGGTAGCTTTTGAGTTAATCAAAGAGAATACAGGGCCACTGAGTGACGTCATGAAGCACTAATGAACTTCTAGAACCTCTACTTGACCAACTTGGCGTTTAATATGTAGTGAGATGACTGGCTTTGGTGCAGTCTGAAGTTGGTAGATACTCGATACTACACTCATTGAGGTTTGATTTCTTGGGATATTTCGGTCACCATTAAAGAGGCTTGTGCTGAAACAATGACCAAGGAAACAAACCAGTGATATTGAGCTCCTTAGAACCCGGTTACTATTACTATGACAGGTTGAGCCAACTAAACTTCAAGAGGGTACTTACCTATAAAACTCCATGCAAGCCTAAACCTATGAACTTGTTTTTTTTTGCATATACATACTTGTACATAACATCATGAACATCATAACATCATACACATTTACTAACCATTTCAAGGATTTTGGGATTCATCTTTGTTCTTGTTTTGTAGGATATGGATTCTCTTCGCATGAAAACTATTCAAGTCAACCTTGTAAGGATCCCTCCACAACTTAAGGAGCTAGCTTCAAGGATTTCTGAAAACTCTCCATTCACCGAGAGACATGGTCGCCTACTCAACTTGGTCACCCCCAACACAGATGAGGACATGATGAAGGTGCTCTATCAGTACTTTGATCCTTTACACAATTGCTTCACATTTCCCGACTATCAACTTATGCCTAATTTGGAAGAATTCTCCTGACTCTTGAGGATTCCCATTCTCAATCAACTACCTTTCAATGGTACGGAAAGAGATCAAAAGCCAGAAGATATTGCTCAAGCTCTACACTTGCAATCATCTGATGTCACAACCCATTGGGAAACAAGGAGTGGTGTCAAAGGTTTCCTAGCAAAGTTCTTATTCGAGAAAGCCCAAAACTGTTGGAATTCCTTGGATTTGAAAGCCTTTGAGGAAATTGTGGCTCTCCTCATCTATGGTATGGTTTTGTTTCCAAATCTTGACCAACTCATAGATGTGAACGCCATCAAAATCTTCATATCCCACAACCCGGTACCTACATTGCTAGGGGATATCCTACACTCTTTTCACACTCGTACAATGAGGAAAACAGGTGTCCTTATGCGTTGCACTCCCCTCTTAGTAAGATGGTTTATTTCACATCTTCCCCAATCTGTATTAAAGAATGAGCAAGGTTCAAGGTGGTCACAAAGGTTGATGACACTCAAACATTCAGACATTCATTGGTGCTCCCGATCCATAGAGAATGTTACTATTATCGACCGTTGTGGAGAATTTCCTAATGTCCCTTTACTTGGAATTAGGGGAGGTATCACCTACAACCCCTACTTAGCCTTAAGACAATTTGTTTACACCCGAAGGGATGGCCCGCATGAGATGCTGATTCAAGGTTTGGTATTTGACTACGATAACGACGATCAAGGTCTTCGCCAGAGATTTATCCGAGCTTGGAGGATGTTGAACAAGGTAGATAGAAAGACTTTGGGGCACAAGAATTCCATCCCTCTTGAGCCTTACCTCAAATGGGTACGAACTCGTGCTCAGAGTCTTATGATGCCTTACCCTCCATTCTCCTGGTAATCATTAAGCCTGTCATGGAAGGAGATGTCTCATATACTATCCTACATCCTGACATGCCCACCTCTCTTGAGGACCTACAAAGAGATTGGATATAACTCAAGGGGGAGAGAGATACTTTCTAAGCCCAATTCTACGCAAGCGAGAAGAAGGTTTTAGAACTCACTATGCTACTTCATGAGGAGCATACTCTGAATGCCTACATTGCACCAAAAAGGATGCAAACTACCTTTTTATCTTAGAGTTTTTTGTATTATTTTGCCCAAGAAGGCATTGATGTACTCAAACTTTAATTTATTAATATAACGTGTGTTTCCTTTTTGTCTAAAACAAATTTGAATCTTAAGATACTTGAAATCATTGCATATGCATTTATCATTCATCATAACATAAGCAGGTTTCTTGCAAACAAGTCTCCTCATCTCTCTAATGTTTATTTCAGTAAGATGGATCTCGAGCAAACGGAGAAGGACCTCCAAGCTCAGAATGCACAGTTTCAACAGTTGTTCTTAACTTTGGCCAAAGGACAAGAAGAGTTGAAGACCTTGCTGGTGAGGAGAAGAAAAAGAAGACGAAGAAGATAACAGGAATTCTGAACATGGGAAGAAGATTCCAAGGGCAAACAAGAAGGGCCTTAGACTTTGCAATGATATCCGGCGAGAAAGACAATCAAGACGGGAAGGGAAAGGAAACGGTTGTTCAGTCTGATTCAGAAGAGGAAGAGGAAGAAGAAGACTATTCTGAAGAACAATACCCTCAAGCCGACGACAAGTATAAGTATCTAGAAGAACGGTTGAGTGCAATGGAAATCCAAAAAGTGCCTGGCTTGGACTTTGAGGAGTTAGGGTTAGTATCTGGGATTGTCATTCCTCTAAAATTCAAAGCACCTGTGTTCCAAATATGACGGAGTCTCATTCCCTAAAATGCATCTCCGGTCCTATGTGAGGAAAATCCATCCCCATACCGCTGACAAAGATTTATGGGTACACTTCTTCCAAGACAGTCTGTCTGGAACTCAACTTGATTGGTTTTATCAGTTAGAAAGAGCCAATGTTCATAAATGGGAAGATCTTGCTGCAGCCTTTTACAAATAATACCAATACAATGTTGATCTTGCGCCTACCCGTACTCAACTCCAGAGTATGGCCATGGTTTCAAGTGAAGGCTTCAAGGACTATGCGCAAAAATGGAGAGATTTGGCCGGAAGAGTTCAACCTCCTCTATCTGAAAGAGAGTTGGTAGACATGTTTTTGAGCACTTTGTCTGGTCCCTTTTTCAATCACTTAATTGGGAGTTCATCGGAATGTTTTACTGAATTGATATTGACCAGAGAAAGGGTAGAAGCCGGGATAAAGAATGGAAAGATTCAAAAAGATGCATCCTCTACTGCTGTAAGAAAGCCATTCATCGGAAAGAAAGAAGTGGTTGTTGTGTATCCTCATAGAAATCAAGATAGGGTCGAACGTCGTCCAATGATGGGGGCTGTTATGATTCCTAAACCTGCGCCTGATTAGCAAAGAAACAATCAGCCAAGAATGGAAAGACCAGTCAGACAGTTCACCAAAATTAACATGACCCTATCTCAAGTATTGCCACATTTGTTAAGATCCAACCTAGTAACCTTGAAAGAAGCTCCAAAGAAACCTAACATAACCTCTCCTCACTATCATCCTAATGCCCGCTGTTCATACCACTCTGAGAGTCCTGGCCATGACACTAACAACTGTTTGGCTCTAAAGAACAAAGTACAAGACCTCCTTGAAGCCAAAGAGATTGAATTTGATGCACCAGAAAAGCCCAATGTCATTTCTACCCCTATGCCCAAGCACGGCCATAATGCCAACGCCATTGAAGAGGATACGTTTGTTACTTCAGTTGATGAACTTATGACCTCACTCCTGACTATCAAAAAGAACTTATTGAATGCCAGTGTTTTCCTGGGCTGTAATGAAAGCTGTCATTTCTGTTTGTCCTCACCAACCATCTGTCCTTTGTTGAAAGCAGGCATTTAGTGCCTAATAGATAACAAGGAGATTTTGTTCGAAAAGACTTTTGTTCCACCTATTTCTTATAATGATGTTTCCATTGTGACCATTTTCGACAATTCTTCCAGGGTCTCCACCAAAGGACCCCTTAGAATTACATCAGTTCCAAAAATAGCTCCTTTGATAATCACAATGCCTGGACCAGTCCCGTAGTTGTCATACAAAACTGTACCATGGAATTATAGAGGGGATGTCTACTACCACAGTATCAAGCAAGATTGGCCAGCTGCCGAAGGTTCAAATTCTGAGAAAGTTGACTCCGATGTCAGTAATATTGCAGGGACTAGCAAGATTACCCGAAGCAGATGGATATTCTCTCCAGAAATTTATCCCCCAAAAGCAGTTTTTGGACCCGTAATCATTCATGTCGTTGTTGCTCCTCTAAAGGCTATTCCCAGTCCTACGATCATCTTCTCCAATGCTCCAACCGACAAAGCTGTTACAATCCCTGCTATCACTCCTACTAACATTCCTACTGCCGAGTTAACCGAAACTCGAGGTAAAAGTATTCTGATTGAGTCTGTCCGGACGAGGGCACAAACATTGGCTATCCCTGAGACCTCCTGGAAAGAGATGGAGGAAATTCTAAAGATCATAAAAAGAAGCGACTACAATATAGTAGAGCAATTGGGGAAAACTTCATCCAAAATTTCCATGCTGGCTTTACTACTATGTTCCAGGCGCATGCAAAAGCCTTGGTAAAATTCCTGAAAACTGCCCATGTACCACAAGAAATATCTGCCGATCAGTTCCAAGACTGCGTAGCCAGCTTGACTGCAGATAATGGTCTAGGCTTTTTGGATGCTGATTTAACGCCAAGAGGGAGAAAGCATAATGAGGCATTGCATGTCTCAGTGAAATGCAGGGGCACAACCTTGGCTCATGTTTTGGTGGACACCGGATCGTCTCTGAATGTATTGCCTAAAAAGGATCTTGATAGGCTTGACTGTGAGGGATTGACATTGAAACCAAGTTGTTGTACCCCAATTTTTTCCCCTAAGATCCCTTCATCATACCATGTTAATTCACTCATAACAAGATCACACTAGGATTCTTGGTTCCCCTCCCTACTTTGAGTTTTGATCCTTTTGAGGTATTACCAAGCACCTTGACTTATGTTCCTTTTGTGATTATGAATAGTGTTTTGTTTTCTTAATTTAAATAATAAAATTCAATTTTGGTTTGTCTTTCTTGTTATCCATGTAGGTGAAGGGCAATGAGATTTAACAAGTTACTCAATGAGTTCATGAGTTTATTTCCATGCCCTAGTCAATATAGCTTGAGAAGTTCAAACCTCACCATTGTATTGGTTTTTGGAGAATTGACATGGCAAGGTTGCTTTAGTTCATCACATTTCAAGGTTATTAGATTTGACTCAAAAGTACAAGGGGTTGATTGGAGAAGTTGTCATGTTTGGACAAGGCCTTGTTCCGATTGGTCACAAGAGCATATTTCTCTCAAAATTCAAGATATGGAAGTGGTTTTGGTGGCTATGATTCCTTATTATCATCCTCTACAACTTCTATTCACAAAGAAAGAATATTGGTACAAGAAGTTTGTTCAAACTTGTCAAAGTTCCTCAAGGCATTTTCTTGATCTAGAAGTTAGGGTTTTGAACTTCAAAGGAGTATATCTTGCTCACCTTTTGGTATTTTTGAGTGATTCCAAAGACATCTTTCTCTTTAAATGGTTATAAACAAATCACTTCAAAAGTTCCAAGGAGTTTTCATGTGGAAGGAACTTGGTGAAGAAGAAAGATTACAAGTCATCTAGATGAATCCATAATTTTACATAAGTAACTTCAATTGGTCATAACTTGGTCAATTTTCATCACCTTGAGTCCATCATTTTTCCATAATGATCTTGAATATGTGAAATTTATGTCTTCTTTCATGTGAAAAGTGGGAAAATGGATGGAGGTTGCCTTAAATATGCAAAAGATTATAGGTCATTTCATGATTTTTGGCCAACTTCAACAAGTCATAACTTGCTCAATATTTGGAGATTTTGAGTGGTTCAAGTTTCAAAATGCCATTCAAGAGATTTACTTCATTCCATCTTTTTTGGTAAAGAGAAAATTCCAAGTGGAAGGCCATGTTTGGATGCAAAAGATTATAGGTCATTTTTGAAGAAGAATTTGAAATATTTCTAAGTATGGAAAGTCAACCCTTTTTCTTCAACTTTGACTCAATGCAACTTTCATCTCAAGCATCCATTTAACTCCATTCTTTTTCCATTGAAAAGCTTGTAAACTCATCTTTCTAAAGCATCAAGAATCATGCCCTAAGACCCCTTGAGTTGGAAATGCCATGGATTTGAATTTGGTAACTTGAAACTGAATTTTTCACAAAGTCAGAATTTTGAAATCCATAATGTGACTTCTAAACACAAGATTTATGCGCGTTTTTGACTTAAACTTGATTAGAAAACTTGCCATAAGTGATTAGCACCCGAAAACACAAGATTTGGTTGAGTTTTGATGGAAATGAAGTCACACTTCACTCGTGCTTGACCTTCACTCAATTTCCCTCCAAACTTCCTTGTTTCTTCCATTTTTCATTCCCATTCACTTCCCTATAAATAGAGGGTCATCTCCCATTCATTTCTTCAAGCTTTGAGAGCCAAAAACACCCTGCCAAAACTTCACACGAACCCATCTTTTTTGAATTCAATTTCTGAGATTTAAGCTCCCTTTTCCAAAATTCTTTGCGCATTCATCATCCTTAAGAATCATATAAACTCTCCAACACTTAAACCAATCAAAACGAGCCATAATTCAAGCTACAGAAGTCCAATTTCAGAGCTTCTTCCTTGAACTTCGAAAAGGTAGAATTCTCCACCATTTGGATCCAAATCAAGCACTAATCTATTCTACTCCTTCTCCTGATTCTAATGCTGCTTACAATTTTTAAATCCGTTGAGAATTGAGAGAAAAATCTCAAATTGAAGGTGCTCACTATTTTCTGGGTTTTTGATTAATATCTCTCTCCATATCTTATATAAATTTGGCACGGTGGTGGTGTTAGAATCGTCTTGAAGAGACGAGTTCAATGATACTAGTCTGGGATCCTAATTTTTCCATTTGAAGGATCTCACAAAATCCCCATTGCAGGGTGTCTGGAGGTTGAAGACGATGACATGTCTCGTCTCAGCCAATGATAGCATGCCAAGCGTTTTAATTTCATTGGTTGCCCTTTTTCTGATCCTATGCGTATCTCACTAAGGTCCATATCAAGCACAGCGCGTCTGGTCCACTGGATCAGCTTGCTAACGCGTTTTGACTATGATCTGATGGTCCACATCTTTTTGGTTTTATTTTATTTTCTGATTTTATATTTTTATTGATTAAATTTTCATAAATTCATAAATCTTTTATTTTTTATCCAAAAATTATGAAAAAATTCACAAAAATACTTTGAATCATTTCTGATCTCATGACTATTTTTTCACATTTTTATTTTGACATTTGATATTCTTTTGTATTTTTTGAATTATTTGCTTTCTTTTAATTAATTAAAAAATACTTTCTGACATTTTTTAATTCTGAAAAAATTCATAAATATTATTTTGCATATTTTTGACTTCCTGAAAATTTTATGGAATTTTATATTGAGGTTTACTATTTTTGACCTATTTTTCTTTCTTGATTAATTTGAACATAGTTGATATTTTTCTCTTTATTTTCTATTTTTAAAACATTTTTAACATCCTTTTTTGTGTATATTAAATATAATATAATTTTGTGATTATTTTCTGGCTGATCTTGGGTTAGATTTTGGATCATGAACTTTGTTAACATCATTGGATCAATGGTGTTGAGTTTAACTTCACAAAAATGGATGAATGATTTTAATAATAGTTTGATTAAAATTTAATTCAAAAGTGGTTTGTATATTTTTTTTCCCATCCATCTTCATCTCATCCCTTTATTATTGCACTAGATGTTGTTGGAGCATGATCTTTATATCATGTCTCAAAATAAATGGTGCATAAATTGCTATTGACCGGCCTCAAAATAGGCGTGACTTCTATATAAGTCCACTTATGATTGCTTAACATAGCGCTAAATTTTGTCCCGATTTAAATAAATGATCATTCGTGGCCCAAACTTATGATTGCAAGCCCAAGTATGTTAATTTGATCTCTTTGATCCAATAACCTTGAGATTCATTGTGTGGAGGATTTGGTTCTACCAATCCTCTAATGGATCTACAACATATTTGGTCAATGCAGATCACTTGAACATCGTTGATCATTAAATGGTACTTATGAGAATTCCAAATGGATGTTATACTTGACAAAAAGAAAATGCAACTTGTTGTGTGGAGGTTGTGGTTCTACCAATCCTCTAATGAGTTCCAAATTCAAGTTTCAAGATGGTCATCCAACTAACCACTAATTATTGACTTGTTTTACCTTATGTTTTTATTCTTTTTTATGCTTTATGTATTATTTACCTTTAGCATTTACATTTCATGCCATTTTCATCTTTGATCATTTGAGCATTTATTTTCTTGCCATTTTTACTTTACTCACTTGAGCTTTTCTTTTCCTTTCTTAAGATACTTAATAATCAACACAAACCCTAAAAAATCTTTAATGGTACTTGGACTATTTGGTTACTATCCTTGGTATTATGGAGCATGGGACTTTTCTTGGACTTAGGATTAGAAACCTTGACCTATCTTTGAGATCTTATCTGATTATTTTGTCTGGAGTTCTTGAGGTTTACCTCAAGACATTGGGTTGCTTGTTTGTTTTTGTGTGCAGGTTTTTATGATTACATCCTCTGTTTGTAATCTGGAATTCACTCGTATACAGTCGTTACTCTGCCCAATTTTTATGAAGACTTAATACACTTGAAGTTTGGTTCTCTCAAGAGGTCTAGTATTTTTGCTTGCTTGGTTTCAATCCAAGGAATGGGAATTATATCTTGGCTCATAATGTCAAGTATTGGCTTCTTATTGGTTAGATGGTTATTATCCCTAGCTTTTACCTTATGCTTTAGGATAGTCTCTTCTTCTCCTTCCATCTTCTTTAATTTCAAAAATCTTCTTTCACTTTTTGAAAACTCTTCTTTTTTTTGAACTTGAACCATTTTCATAATAAACTTGGACTTATGTCCATGCATTTTCAAAACATTTTCATAAATAAACTCAAATCAACTTAATAATACCTTGACATTTTTTTGTGAGAAGACTAAAAGTCAATCAATCTCATTTCCAACCATCTTGCCATTTTGGCTTTTTATCTTTAAATTTTTCTCAAAAGATTAGACTCTTGTCAATCCTTGTAGTGATGCAAACAACTATACTTTTACAATATGTAGTGACGAGAGATATTTTCCACTTGGGTGTTGAGTGAGGAATTGTTGATTTTGAAATCCAAGCCATATCCTCCACTTTGAGATGATGCAAATTCTCCTTCCTCATGATTGTGGGTAGTAGGTGTGTTTTCCACACGGACAATGACGATGATGTTTTATCTTATAAAATTAACCAACACATTTGTGTCTCAAATTTTTGAAAGAGGAACTATGTGTGCCCTGATCCCCTATTGCACGAAAGGTGGTACGTAGGCATTAAAGGTTCGCAACCGCGGCGGGTGCAAAAATCATAAAAAATATATTTCTTTTCTCACCTCCACCATCCATTTTATATACAACAGTTTTTATAGCCAAAATATGCAGATTTTACAAAGAGGCTCCTGCGGAGTACCGTAGATGTTTAGGGTGCTAATACCTTCCCTTTGCATAACCAACCCCCTTGCCTTGAATCTTTCCCCCTCTTTTTGGGTTATTCTCTCTTTTCCCATTCCTTTGGATACAATAAAGCGAGGTGGTGATTTTTATTTTGATTTGTATAAAGTCTAGTCAATCCAATGGCTTAGTCTTGAAAAATTCTACCGCTACACAAGCAATATAGTAGTGAGGGCTTTTGACGGCTCGAAAAGAATAGTGCATGGGGAAGTGGATATCCCCATAAAGGTTGGAACCCAAAAATTTAACTCAACTTTTTATGTAATGGATATCCGCCCTTCGTACTCCTGCTTGCTAGGCAGACCGTGGATCCACAATGTTGGTGCTGTTATTTCTACGTTGCACCAAATGCTGAAGTACCCAATTCAAAGGAAGATTATCACCGTTCATGGAGAAGAAGAGTATATGATCAGCCATCTCAATTCTTTCAGATATGTGGAATTAGATGGTGAATTTATTGAAACTCCATTCCAACACTTTGAAGAAGTCCCGCAAGATGTGGCAGTGACCAAGGCTGTTCCCAAGATTACAAGGCCTCCACTCAGGATGTCATCTTTGAAGGATGCAAAGGCATTGATAGAAGAAGGTGGGTGCACTATTTGGGGACAACTCCCAGATATCCCATACAAATCTGTAAGTTTGGCCTGGGTTTCACTTTAGGTGCCTAGAAGGTTGTACGTCGTACTCGTGCTGGAGGACCACCCTTGAAGATCAGCAACAGTGAAGTCAACGCGGTAGAGGATGATGAAGATGGCTACAACCTGGAGGATTGGATCTTCCCTACTGTCAGTGGAGGGCTCAACAACTGGGAGGCTAGAGACTTTATCCCGATCACTTTTATCCCACACTAATTTGTCTTTACATTTTGTTGGATCTGTAATATTAAAATAATTCAGACTCTTAAAACCTTGTGTCTTACCCGAGGTACAATGGTCCATTTGTAAGGGTTATTATTTCATTTCCATATGACATCAATGAATCATGGACGTTTTTGCATACAAACTTTGTGCTCATTGTTTTTTTTTACATTTTCATTTCTTTCAAAGATAGCTATACTCTTACACACACTCACACTCATAATGCAGGTCTACATCCATTCGGGATCCCATGGGTAACAATTCTGCTATGGCTTTCTGTGACTCTGAAAATCTAATCTACCAAGCCGAAGACAAAGGTGAGGAAGATTGTGAAGTATCAGGGGAACTCGCCAGGTTACTGCAACAAGAAGAGAGAACCATTCAGCCCCACGAGGAACCGGTGGACACCATTAATCTAGGTAGCGAAGAAGACAAAAGAGAGGTCAAGATGGGTGCCAATCTGGAACCTAGTTTCAAGGAACGTCTGATTCAGTTGCTACACGAGTATGTTGAGGTCTTTGCCTGGTCGTATGAAGACATGTCAGGACTTGATGCAAATATTATGGTACATCGTCTACCTACCAAAGAGGATTTCCCACCAGTAAAACAAAAGGTCTGTCAAATGCGACCAGATATTTCAGAGAAGATTAAAGCAGAATTCATGAAGCAATTCAATGCTGGATTCTTGGTCGTCACCTCTTATCAGCAATGGGTTGCCAATATTGTTCCCGTGCCCAAAAAGGACGGCAAGGTAGGAATGTGCGTGGACTACAGAGATTTAAATAGGGCAAGCCCTAAGGATGATTTCCCACTCCCCCACATTGATATTATAGTTGACAATACGGCATAGCACAAAGTGTTTTCCTTCATGGACGGTTTCTCAGGTTACAACCAAATCAAAATGGCGCCTGAGGACATGGAGAAGACAACTTTTGTCACACAATGGGGTACATTCTTCTACAAGGTTATGCCGTTCGGACTGAAGAATGATGGGGAGACCTATCAGCGTGCCATGTTAGCTCTATTTCACGATATGATACATCACGAAATAGAGGTCTATGTGAACAACATGATAGCTAGATCTCAAACAGAGGAAGAGCATCTTGATCATTTACAGAAACTGTTTGAAAGGCTAAAGAAATACAAGCTGAGGTTGAACCCAAACAAATGCACATTTGGAGTAAGATCGGGTAAGCTCCTAGGCTTTCTCATCAGCAATAAAGGTATTAAAGTGGATCCCATCAAGGTGAAAGTGATACAAGAGATGACTGCTCCTCGTACTGTGAAGGAAGTCAGAGGATTCTTGGGACGTTTAAACTACATTTCCAGATTCATTTCTCACCTGACAGCTACTTGTGAACCAATCTTCAAACTACTAAAGAAGGATCAAGTAGTCAAATGGAATGATGAATTCCAAATTGCTTTCGACAAGATCAAAGAGTACCTGCAAGAGCCTCCTATTTTGATGCCGCCAGTCGAGGGAAGACCATTGATCATGTATCTGACTGTTTTGGAAAATTCAATGGGGTGTGTGATGGGGCAGCATGACGAGTCTGGCCGAAAAGAGCATGTTATTTATTACCTGAGTAAAAAGCTTACCGATTGTGAAACAATATATTCACTACTCGAGAAAACTTGTTGCGCTCTGGAATGGGCTGCTCGCCAGCTAAGACAGTATATGCTGACCCATACTACCTTATTGATATCTAAAATGGATCCAATAAAATACATCTTTGAGAAACCTGCTCCCTCTGGGAGAATAGCGAGATGGCAGATGATCCTGACGGAATATGACATACAGTATACTACCCAGAAGGCAATAAAGGGCAGTGTACTAGCTGATCACCTTGCTCACTAAGCTGTGGAAGACTACCAGACCATGAAGTTCGAATTCTCGGATGAAGACATCATGATGGTAAACAACTGTGAAGAACTCAGGCCATATGACAGACCTGAACAAGGATCCCGATGGACCCTGGTTTTTGATAGGGCATCTAACGCACTCGGAAATGGTATTGGTGTTGTACTCATATCTCCTGAAGGGTGTCATACTCCTTTTACGGTAAGACTCTACTTCAATTGTACAAATAACATGGCGGAATACGAAGCGTGCATCTTTGGTCTCAAAGTTGCCATAGACTTGGGGATCAAATCTTTAAATGTATTCGGAGATTTAGCCTTGGTTATCAGCCAGATCAAAGGGGAATGGGACATCAGACACCCTAACTGTATCCCTTACAAAGAACATGTTTTGACATTGCTTCCACATTTTGAAAAGATTACCTTCGAGCATTTCCCGCGAGAAGAAAATTAACTAGTAGACGCACTAGCCACAATGTCATCTATGTTTAAACTTAAATGGGATAACAAGGCTCCCCAGATCACCATTGAACGAATGGATGAACCAGCACACTGTCACGAGATTAATACTGAAGAAGTAGTGGACCAGCCTTGGTTTCACGAAGTCAAGAGGTATCTAGAGACTCAAGATTATCCAGAAGGAGCTTCAGTCAATGATAAGAAGTTATTAATGAGACTCTCTGCTAAATTCTTACTTAGTAATGGCATTCTTTACAAACGCAACCATGACTCTGTGTTACTTCGGTGCATAGACAAGGTTGAAGCTGAAAGGACCATGGCTGAGTTACATGAAGGCACTTTTGGTACCCATTCCAGTGGGCATACGATGGCAAAGAAAATCCTACGGGCAAGCTATTACTGGTCTACCATGGAAGCAAATTGTTATCAACACTCTCGAACCTGCCATAAGTGTAAAATCTACACTGATAAGGTGCATGTACCCTCGGTTCCTCTAAATGTCTTGACGGCTCCTTGGCCCTTCGCTATGTGGGGGATTGATATGATTGGGGAAATTAAGCCAACAGCATCTAATGGACACCGCTTCATCTTAGTGGCCATTGGCTATTTTACCAAGTGGGTGGAGGCAGCTTCTTTCGCTTCCGTTACCAAGAATGTTGTCGCCCGGTTCATCAAGAAGAATCTCATATGTCATTATGGTATCCCGGAGAGGATCATTACAGACAATGGTACAAACCTGAACAATACTATGATCACCGCTTTGTGCGAGCAATTCAAGATCCAGCATCACAATTCTTCCCCTTACCGACCAAAGATGAATGATGTTGTCGAAGCCGTGAATAAGAACATTAAAAAGATCATACAGAAAATGAAAGTCACATACAAAGACTGGCATGAGATGCTACCGTTCGCTCTCCACGGATATCGTACCACAGCTCGCACATCAACCGAGGCAACACCCTATTCTCTGGTATATGGCATGAAGGTTGTCTTGCCTATTAAGGTCCAGATCCCCTCTCTAAGAATTATGAAGGATGCAAGGTTGAATGAAGATGATTGGATCCATACTCGACTTGATCAACTAAACTTGATCGATGAGAAAAGGATTACCGCTGTCTGCCATGGTCAAATGTACTAAAAACGGATGATCAAGGCTTTCAACAAAAAGGTCAGACGGCAAGTGTATCAAGTCGAGGATTTAGTGATCAAACGTATCATATTGCCGCAAGGTGATCCCAGAGGAAAATGGACTCCTACATACGAAGGACCATTTGTAATCAAAAACATATTCTCGGGTGGCACAATGATCTTGACTACGATGGATGGTGATAACCTGCCGCACCCTGCAAACGCAGACATAGTCAAAAGACGCTACGCATAAGAGACCCGCTAGGTTGACACACCTGGGAAAAAAGGGCATCCCGGCGAACCAAAAAGGTTCAGGCAAAAATTAGGGATGAAACAAAAAAAAGTTGTACACCTGGAAATTCGAAAACCCAAAAGGGCGGCTTGGGCAAACAAGGGTTTCCCAGTGGACTGAAAACCCGAAAGGGCGGTCCAGGAAAAAGTTAGGGAATTAAAGCGTATGACTATGTCCCGTTGGATCACCTTACGGACAACCTTTGGCTTCAACTGGCAAACTCAGAGGTTCTAATCAATTCAATCATCTTCAGACGAGGCAACAAATAGACAAGATGCTCAGAGATACGAAGGCTATAGCAGAATGGGAACCCCATGGGATTATTGCACATAGCTATCTTTTCTTTGTATCAAAATTGACATTTTTACGACGGCATTCTCTTACTAGAATGTTTGTCTCATTGTACAAAAATACTTACTCAAAGTCAATACAAAGATATCCCTTTGAAAGTGCAAAATTATCTATTTTTTCTTTTATTATTGTGTTTTGTTTACAAAAACGTCCAATGATTTATTTTTGAACATATGCATTTGAACATAATTATTGTTTACAAATAAACAAAATAGAAAGACAATCACTGATGGCTTTAAGAGGTAGGCAAATCTCTCTATGCTATTTCCATAAACCCCCGCAGTGTGCAGTTCAATCCCCAGCGGAACAGAGCTTTCAGTTATCAATCCCCAGTAGAGGTCGTCAAATTCCTCCGAATTCCCCAGGTAGGATTTTCCAAGCAGTACACGGCATTTCCCTTACAACAGAGTTTATTTCTCCAAGCAGAAATTCATCAACACTTAGACTTCACAACATGAAAACTTATACTCCATATCCTCAGCAGCAGTCAGGGATTTATCTTCCCCAATCCAACAGCAGTGCAGCAAACTAGCTCACATACGCATACATCGCATCCATATATCATAAACATTGATAACGCGAATGCATTATACTATGCATCTCATACAACATAACATTGCATATTAGCTAACATTTTATCTTTTTCAGGATAAGATTAATCAATAACTACCATTAACAATGTTCAAAGTCTTTAGATACAGTTCAGATACGCTCCAAACACGGATGCCATTCTGATACTCATTCAGATTTAACTTCTCAGATACAGTTCAGATACACTCCAGACACGGATGCCATTCTAATACTCATTCAGATTCAACTTCTCAGGTATAGTTCAGATACGCTCCATACACAGATGCCATTATGATACTCATTCAGATTCAACTTTTTCAGATACAGTTCAGATACGCTCCAGACATGGATGCCATTTTGATACTCATTCAGATTCAACTTCTCAGATACAGTTTAGATACGCTCCAGACACGGATGCCATTCTGATACTCATTCAGTTCTCAACTTCTAGATACAGTTCAGATACGCTCCAGACACGCATGACATTCTGATACTCATTCAATTCTCAACTTCCAGATACAGTTCAGATATGCTCCAGACACGGATGTCATTCTGATACTCATTCAGATTCAACTTCTTAGATACAGTTCAGATACGCTCCAGACACGGATGCCATTATGTTACTCATTCAGTTCTCAACTTCCAGATACAGTACATATATGCTCCAGACACGGACGCCATTCTAATAATCATTCAAAATCAGCCTCCAGATGCGGTACAAATACGCTCCAAATACGGATGTCATTCTGATGCTCATTCAGTTTCAGCTTACAAACATGATTCAACAATCACTTTGGATGGCATCTACAAGCCCATATCCAACAAATTTCTATCACTTCTCCAAATGGCATCTTTAAGCCCATTCCCTCTACCATCACATCACCGAGTGTAAATTTCTGGGCACTCTAGTGTCCAATCATCTTCCACCTTTGAGTCACGAATGGCAAAACTAGCCAATCTAACTCCTTAGGTTTAAGAAGATTGAACAGGGGCAGTTGTTGTACCCCAAAATTTTCCCTCTCACTTATCTAGATTTTTTCTCACAAGATCTCCTTGGGCTCAAGACTGCACTAGGGTTTGATCAGCTCAAGACACCTCCTTATGCACTGATGACCCAAAACTAGGGTTTGAGTTTTCACAAGGACATTTGAACTTACAATACCCCATATGACTTTCATGGATCATTATGGACCCCCAAGATCACTCATGTCAAGTTTCAAGCCTTGGATCACATTTTTGCTCAGTCAATTGAGCAGTTGACTTAAAAATCAATTGTATTGGGGAAAAGTCAACGATGACTAATTTATAGTCAAACTTATTAATTTTTTATCCATACCAACATTTTTAACTTATATGTATCATTTGATCAAGTTTGGACCATAACTCCCCAAGAAATTTGATCAAATCCCCAAAAGGGCAAAATGGTCAAAATTAGGGTTTTGACTGAGAAGGGGCAATTTCTGATTTTTAACCTAGCAAATGATCAATTGGTTTAACGCATGTTCACAAGATTCCAATTGAATCATTTTGACCTAATGGCATGGTTCAAAACGTTGCAAGTCCATTGGATTGACAAATGAATTTTTCAGTCAACTGATCAAAAGTAAACTGTATACTGAAAAGTCAAACTTTGACTTTTTGGTCAAATTCAAGTTCCAAAGGTCACAATTCATCAAAACATGTCAAAATATGAAACTTATTCATCAAGAAATCAAAAATTCAAGATTTTATTTTGAAAAGTCAAAATTTCTAAACTTAGAAATTTTTCGAAGTGTTGGAAATTTCATATTTTTTCATAACTTTGAGCAAAATTTTCACCATGATGCAAGATGATTAAAGATAAAATTCAAACATGAAAGTTGTAGATCTCCATGAAATCTAAAACTTTTATTCACACAACTTCCTCCAAAAGTGCTTGGATCTCAAGTTATAAGCTTATGAACATAGGGTCATGAAACTAAACACTTAGTGAAATTTTGCCCTAATTTGGTCAGGATTTTGACCCAACTTCATGGCACTTTTTCATATAGTTCCAATGGAAATATTCAAAATCAATTCAAATATTGGTTGTAGAGAACATTTAAAGCTTTCCAAAATGTCCAAGAACTCCTTGAGATCATTCATGAGGAGGGAGAATCGAAGAGATGGAGTTAGGGTTTTGTCACTTGAATTACAAGTCATTTTTGATGAACACATGAACCAAATCCATAGCCATGCTGCATAATCCTCACTTTTCAGGCCTCAAACTTGTTTTTCACTCCATAATTAATGGTTTGCACAACTGATTAGGCCCTTAACCAAGTGTTTCAAGCTATGTCCAAATCAATTTGCCATTTTAGAGAGAAAGTAACATATCCATTCTTGTAAAGCAAGCTTTATGCACAAAGTCAGCTTCTTGAGCTCCCAACTTGTTTTCCTTGATTACACTCCATCCACAAAGTCAGAAGTATTGTGTTTAAAGTGGCTAACAACTCTGTGAACCAAGTACAAGGCATGGAAACTTGAATTTCTCAAAAATCACATGTTATGCATAAACTTATGATTTTGAATTCTGATCAACAAGAGGTCTCCAAACTTGTTGCTTATAAATAGAGTCACAATTTGTGACCTAGAAAACTAGCTGAAGCACCCTAAAATATATCAAAACTCTCTCAAATCAGAAATTGCCCAAAAACTCCATTGTTGCACAGTTTCTGACCCTGGACTTCAAACTCACATTTCCCTCGTGTGTTTCTTGGCCTTTTAGTTTCTAAAGCTTCCTTAAATCAAGTGTAACCTATCCTTGTCCCTGTTTCATTACTGTAACATCATTTACCATATCCTCCATAACAAAAAATAGAGCTTTGCACATTGACTTCTCCAGGTCATTTCAGCCACTCTAAACTCAAGCAAACCATTGCATTAGCTTCATAGGATCTCAAGGAAGCTAACTTGATCATTACCATCACTTGAAACAAGCTCAAACTCCAAACACGATTTCCTGTTTTGAGGTAAGTTTTCTCAACTTGTAACTCTTCATACAGGCATCATCAATAGTTTATTTATGAACAAAACATGTAGATATCATTGCCCTGGAGCTAACCATGTCCATAGTTTCCATTAATTTTACTTGAGCTTAGAGAATTTTGAAACTGAAATCTCTAAAAATTTTAGGACTCAGATTAGGGCCATTAAGATTCATGCTTATCTTTGATCTATAGTTTTAATAATTTACATTTCTAGAATCGTGAGAAAATTTGCTACGAGTTTCATGTTTATAGTTTTTATTTTTGATGAGAAATGAGCAAGTTACAGTTGGTCTGGCTGGAGGTTGAAGATGAAGTCTTCAGAGCGCGTTTTGCCTTACATATTGATTTTTTTACTTGTGTTAACGGATGTATAGCCACCCCAGTGGTAAAAGCGCGTGCCTGTAACCTATGGGACCTGGGTTCAAGCCCCAGTGGTACCCTTTTCATTTTTCATATTTTCACTTCCCTGATTTTTGTGTTTTTGGCAGGCGCTGGGCCCTTTGGGCCTAGCTTGTTTTTGTTTTTGCTAGCTAACCTCCCTGCTGACTAATGGCACCCTTGGCCCAAGTTCATTTATTTTTTATTTTTTATTTCATTTTTATTTTCTTAAATACTTTTCCAAATATTAAAAATCATAAAAATACAAAAAAAAATGATAGGTTTATGTTTTAACTTATTTTATTTTATTTTTCTCACAAAAAAATATTTTTATTTATTATACTTTATTTTATTAAATAATCTTGTAAACTTAATTAATATTATGTTTTTATTTATTTATTTATTTTTCACACCATTTAAATACATTATTTTTGATATAATAAAAAGACTAAAAATATTTTATAATACTATAAATATTTTTAAGATAAAAATACCAAAAGTCCTTTTCTTAAATTTATTTTCTTTTGATTAATTAATAGAACTAGGGTTTACTTAAAATCTTTTCTTAATAAAATCTAAATTTAATTAATTATTTTCTTTATTTAATTAGGTTAAGACAAAATCCCTTTTTTTTTCATGAAAATCAAACAAAGATGCATTTTCTTTATATTTTGCATTTTTTGTACAATTCATTCATTTTGTACTTTGTATTTATTTAAATTCTTGTATATTAATACCCATTCAATATGGTTGTAATAGACTAATTAGCGTAGTAACTTTAAAATTCTGCAATTTATCGCTTTTATATATAAATGCTAGTAATTAGGGTTTGTATAGAAAGACTAAAACCAATACTTAGAAAACTCTAATTAAAGACAAAAGCAAGCATGAAAACAATACACTTTCACACAAGCACCCCTAGAGTTATTACACTTGGTTGCCTTATACAAAATGGTCATATTACGCATGTAAGGTATCTTAGCCAAAATAAGCAAATACAAGATCATAGTCCCTCGATGACGCTATCTAAGTTGCCTTACAAATGATCTTAGTCCCTCAAAAATAATGCTAAAATACCTTGCAACATTTCTAATCATGGTTATACGATGACCCACGCCTGTCCCGTTTACATCCAAAGATAGGGTTGCTTACCAAATAAATGGTAAGACAACAATGTCAAAGGAAAAGAAAATGAACAAGAAAGATACTTGAGTAGGTAGATTGCTCCTAATTACTTGCTCCATTTCAAAACAAACATCCTTTCTATTTTCAAAAACAAACACTTACACTTTCAAAACATCTTACAAAACTTGAAAACTTTTCAAAAGATCAACATCTTTGTATACATTCTTACGAACAAGAATCATTACAAAGATTGCCTAAACAATGGCCTCTTTACAAAATACTTTCAAAAACCACACAAAGCATAATTTCAAACAAAAGCAAGTGATCTAGCAAGTAACTAAGAGCCCATGGATAACCATGGATAAAAAGGGTGCTAATACCTTCCCTTTTCATAATCTACCCCCCAAACTCAAGAAATAATCTCAAAGGTCTTTCATGTGCTTTTTCACCTTTCCTTTAGGATAAAAGAAAAGTCGGTGGCGACTCTTGCTAACCGCAATATTTGCGATAAAACACAAAACCTTCAAGTTAGTTCTCCTACCGTATCATAATGTCATCTTAAATACACACATCATCATCATATTACCATCATAATTAAACAAACATCACATAATATTATCACATCATCTTAATTTAATAAAGCATCATGGTAATCTGACACGGGGAACCTAACTTCATCCTAGATTAGGTATTGAGAAAAATACTTCTTTTATCTCCTTTATTCCATCAAACTAAATTTCATTGCATTATCTATCCAACGTTTCAAACGATACCTCAATACGAGTTCTAAAACTCAAGTTACGACTCTTTTAAGAAAATCCAACACAGCCAATCAAATCTGGACATCATCGCCCGATGGCATACCTCTATCGCCACTTTCTTCCATTCTTCGCTCCCATTTTCTCCTAGAGACGACCATGCAACAACACCATCGCTCGGCGACACTACCCCATCGCTCAGTGACACAGCGCGAACAGAGTTTTCCTATTGTGATTTCCTGCATAAAAACCAGTCTCAATCTTGTGATTTATGCATATTATAGGTCCTAAAACATCATATAATCACAAGTTTTTCACCAAACATCAACAATTCAATGTATTATATATTATGGGTACAATTTCTTACAATCTAAGATCATAAAACATCACCTAATTCATCGAATCATCACATGTTCATCACAACCAAAAATTTACTACAATCCACAACTATCTAAACTTTAGATAAATTATAATAATCAAGATAAACATCCCTTACCTTAATATTATTGCTAGCAATCAAATCCTCTTCGTGTTCTACAAATTCCTCTTTGCGTCTTTGTGCCCTAGCTCTGCCTCTTCATAGTGTTCCTCCAAAACTATCATACAAAATGATCGTGTAAAATTCCAAACCCTTTCCTTATACCAAACTTACCCTCTTGGACCCCTAATAATGAACTTCCACTATTGTACTCACTTATTCCTTTCAATTGACCATCTTGCCCTTATTTTCTCTACACCACCATTCTATTTATTTAAATCTAAATAATTCTAAATAATCATTATTAAATCTAAATAATTCCAAACTAATTATTTAAATTCTAAACACTCTTATTATCCCATCCTACACCATACAAATCACCATATTTAACATCATATTCATCAAGTCATCGTTATTGCATCACAAATGTATCACAAATACACATCATAAATCGTCACAAGGACTCACACAAAGCACCAAAACATCACATATACTAAACACTTCACAATGACTCATATACTTATGCTAAATTAATTAAATAATAATTACTCTAGAATTTAGGGTGTTACAGATAGACTTCGGATTTTCAAGTTTTCAACATTCATCCACCTGTCAAATCTTCTCCAGAAAGCCTTTACTTGGAAATTACAGTTGCTTGAGACAGATTTTCCTTTGAGTATTTCCATTTTTCTTTCAGCATTGATTTTAAGCTGAGATAATTTTCCAGCAAAGCCAATGGAGACAGGAGAGCTTTCTGGGGAATTGGTGATGAGGGTAATTGATGGAAAAACAACAGATGGAGAGCCAACTGGTTTTGAGAGGGTAATTGTTATGACAATGGAAGGATTAGAGGATTTTGATGGTGATTTAGATTTTTCGATGAGAGCTATTTTTCTGATGGTGATGGAATGAAGGAATTGGTAACTATGATCGAAGGAGGTGGAAGATTTTATGAGCAAGATATATTTGTATTTGAGGTTGTAATAGATATCTTTAATGCAGTTGTAGTATCAAGATTTTGATCTATGATGGTCAAGGATTTTTCTAATTCAGATATTCTAACAATTTTCAGCTTCTTAACCTTGAATTTCTTCTGAGAAGAATTGGTCTTTCTTTTGAGGTTTTATAAGGTTTTCTCGAGCTACATCATACTCTTTTGCAATGATGTCAGTTCCCTCAGCTTCAATCCTACTAAGATAGGCTTCAAGTTCACTGACTAAAACATTCTTTGTGAAGTGGGGATATCCATCAACTAGTATCCTTTTGGCTTTGATGATCCTCGGATTTGTAGATATCTCTTATAAATTCCCAATCCTCTTCTAAAATACTCATATTTTTTCAGATTTATCCCATTAAAGGGTTTTCCAGTTTCTGTTACTAGGTATTTCATGAGGTTGCGGGAAATGAGATGTTTTATTATACACTTTAAACAAGGATATCTGAAATTAATCTTCCAAAAGGAATATAATTATTTTTAGACTTTTCATTATCTCTGGTTTCTATAACAGTTTCTTTCAGATGATTTAAAAGAAGATACGAAAGATGTACCTTAATTCCCTTTACCAAATAGATAAGAATGAACTTTTGATCAACATTCATATAGTCTGTTGAACTGTTACTAGGTCTAGGATGAATGCATCCTATAATAAACCTTATCCAAACACAAAGATTCTTAGGGAGATTCATAACTTTTGCGGGTGTCTTTCCTATGGTAAGATTTACCGTTTTCTTAGTGAAAATAGCACTAGTTACAACATCAGCTAGATAATTTGATTTTGAGTTGATTTTGAGTGGTTAGCTTGGTAGTTTTGGTAGTTTTGATGATTTTCATCTTGAGGGGGAGAATGAGCTTTTGTGTGATGCCATGTGTGATTTTATTTCTTTTTCTAGTTGTATGGATGATGGTTGGTTCTAGTGCAATCCTATCTGATGTTCTAACATTATAATTAACATCCTGACTGTGACATGAGCTACTGTTTAGGGGCATCATGATGTTCCTGATACTTGAATGCTTGATGTCATAGTTATCTAGGGGCTCTTAATCGCTAGCTCACTTTTGAAAATGCTTTGTGAATGTGTAAGTTTAAAAATATTTTGAAAATGCCTAAGTGCGGCAAACTTTGTAATGATTCTCATATCGTTGAGAATGTATACAAAGTGTTTGTTTTGAAAATAATTTTTAGAAAAGAAGTATTTTATGTGAAAAATGTTTCTTTTTTGTTTGTGGGCAAGTGACTAAGAACTATCTACCTACTCAAAAGTATTTGTTCTTTTCCTCCTCCTTTAGATAGTGTTGTGTTACCATTAGTTAGTAGGAAACCCTATCATTGGATGTTTGAGGGACAGTCACGAGTCATCGTATAGTCATAAAGGCAATTCGTAGGGCGCTTTAGCAATTTATCGTAAGGGACTAAGATCACTTACCGAGGCAACATCGAAGGGTCATCGAGGGACTATGATCTTTTAACCAAGGGTCTTTTCTAAAGCGTTCCACGTTCGAGGAACATGACTGTTTTCTGAAGGCAACAAGTGGAGTCACCCTAGAGGTGCATGTGTGAAAAGTTCTTTTGATTTTAGTTAATTTGTGTTGACATTAGGTTTTCTAACGTTTGTTTTTACGTCTTTCCATACAAGCCTATTAGCATACATCTAGCAATTATAAGGAAAGCGGTAAAGACAGAAAATAGATTTCCTATGCTATTACAATGCTTCGGGAAGGGGATACAAAATCATAAAAATGGGGGGAAGAAACAGTAAACCCTAGTTTAAGCTATTACATCCTTTATCAGTTACATAATTATGAAAAAAAATTAATGTGAAAATAAGAAAAGCGCGAAGATTGTAAACGGGGAGAAATATGGAAAAATTATCTTGATAAAGAATGATGATGATTAATCTAACCTAATTGTTTTTAAATTGCTAAAAAGGAATTAAATTAAACCTAAAATAAAAACTCTAAATTATTTTTAATGGAGGATAATTTAAAGATAAAACCTAAAGAAACTAATTTAATTAATTCAATTAATTTAATTAAAAGAAAAGTTAATTATTTAATTTATTTAATTAAAGAAAAATCCGAGATCTAAGTTAATTTTAATTAGAAAAAAAGTTTAATTATTTTTTAAAAATTGAAATTGAAATAAAATAAAATAAGGAAATGGTGGGCCTGAAAGTAAATATGGGGGGTGCAAGGGAAGCAGATTCCTTAGGCCCAAAGTCATGAGCCCAAACCTGAATGGGATCCAATGTTGTTCTCCAGTGAGGGTCCAACGTGGGCGTGATGATCTGAGACGCTGGATCCGGGGTTATGAAGATCCAATGGTGATGAGGTGAGGTTACAAGGTGAGCGCGCTTGAATGCTTTGCATCGGATCTGTAAATAAGAAAACATGGAAAATAAAAATACCAGGGGAAGGGATCGAACTTGTGCTCTGGTACATTAACGCCTTAACAATGTTCGCTTCTACCACTGGGGCGGCTATTTCATTTGTTCCTATAATTGAAACAATTAGTTTATAACGTAAAACAAGTCTCAAAGGTCAAACAATTCAAAGCGTGCGCTTGAGTGGGGACCCCTGTTTTTGAATGGTCCAGTGGCGAGATGCCACGCGACCGTGGTTATCTCTGACCACCATACACGGAGGAGAAGGTCATCTTCTCCGATGACGCCTTTTTTGAAAACCTGTCAAAATCAATCAAAAACGAAAACTAACAACCCTAATTAGATAATTAGACCCCTGCGAGTCCAATGGGCCTATTAGTTTGGCCTGAAAACGACTGTAACAGGTGGTTCGAACATATCTGATTCTGATGCCCTAACAATGGTGATACATAACTCCTGCGTCCAACCTCACATGTAATACGTCAAATAAATTCTAATGATGCACATGAACAGATTTATCAAGTTAGCAATGATTGAATACACACAAAATCAAAGTTAGAAGTTTACCAATCTTGACAAGCGGTATGGTTAGGATATTGCATTCTGGCACTTGAGAGATGTAACTATGGATTTGGATCACCACATTTGATCCTAAAAAAATGGTTGTTGGCCTTAGTTTCAATTGAGAACGGCTGGAAGATAGGATACTGATCTTGCACTTTCTGTGAAATTTTTATGGATTTTTTAAGGGCTCTTCAATCTGTATTTCGTGTCCTTGTTGGTTTGGCTTGTTGTGCTTAAATAGAGGGAAGGATTAGGGTGAACCAATATGGAAGAAACATGCAATCAAGGCCATGCTTAGACAAGAATAAAACATATTTAAAAACTTCCATTTTGGGGATAATTCTTGCCTTCTTGACTCCACTCGGTTTTGGCAAGTTGTCATGAATTGTCTTGGGCCTCTAGTTGATCAAGAAACCCATCATGCGCCTTGGCCCAATGATCTTTCATTTTATTTTATTTATTTATTATTTAATTGAATAAAAACAAAATAAATATAAATAAAATCATGAAAAAATAAGTCATGGTATGAATGAGCTTAAGAGTCTTCCTTAAGGTCAAGGACATGTTTGACACCTAAAAAGTTAGGCCCACAAGTTCAAAATTTCAAGTTTGCTCACTTTGCACTTCATGTATTTTACCAAAATTTCCCAACTTGAATTGGCCACAACTCTCTAAATTTTCATCTTTTGAAGGTGATCTGGGAATTTTTGGAAAACTCAAAATGTCCTCTACAATTTCTCTTTTTATCATTTTTGCATTTGGAGATTTAATCTTGATGTAAGTTACCTTGACAAAAAGTGTCTTTTTGTTGACTTTTGAAAGGACCTATGATGTATGGACTCATATCTTTCAAATGAAGCATTTTTTGGACTTAAGCATACAAAGTTGTAGAGAATTTAATTTCCTTCAAAATGGGCTTTGGTTGGGGAAAAGTTGATGAAGCATGTGAAAGTTATGCTTGTTCAAAGTTCAGTTGACTTCTCCCAAGGAAACCCTAATTTGGCAACTTTTGACTTTTGATGATTTGAGGGATTTCCTTTAGGAATCGTGATCAACCCTTGATCAAATTATAAATACCACTTAAAAATGTTAATATTGACCAAAAATCTTGAACTTTGATTGTATGTTGACCATGGTTGACTTTTTACCCAATATAGTTGATTTTCAATCATTTGAGTCATTGACTGAGCAAACTTGAGATGGAAGACTTGAAAATTTTCATGGACATTGTTGAAGACCTATGGATAACCATGGAAACAAATTGAGACCTTTGCAACCCAAACTTCCTTGAGGAACTCAAAACCCTAGGTGTAGACCCCTTGCTTAGGAGGAGGTTTGACTGGTCAACCCTTGAGTATCCTTGAATACTTGAGAACCCTAGGGGAGTGTCTTCAACAAAACGAGAGGGAAAATTTTAGGGTACAACAGCTGCCCCTGTTCAATCTTCTTAAACCTGAAGAGTTAGATTGGCATGTCCGCCATTCGCAACTTGAAGGTAGAAGAGGATTGAACACTTAAGTGCCTAGAAATTTACACTCGCATGTGCAAGAAGTAACAATGTTGGTTGATTTTACCAAGAATGGGCTTAAAGATGCCATTTGGAGAGGTTACAGAGATTCTTCGGAGATGGACTTATAGATGCCATCTAAAGTGAATATCGATAGAAGTATCAGAAGGAGTCTACACTTAACTGCATCTGAGGAATTCTTTTCAAGATGAACCTATTCAATCATGTCTGAAGAAGATGCTTCTCAGAATGAATTTCTGAAGGAAAGTGATTTTCATAATGAATATCCTGAAGGGGATTGTTCGTCATGTAGATAGTCTCTTCGTCCTATTTCGGGAGTTGATCTATAGTCCGTTTGTTGGTAAAAACCCGTCCTATTTCGGAAATTCATACCGTTGGTGATAAAGATAGTTGCCCCGTCCTGTTTCAGGAATTAATCTTAATTTGGCCATAAAGAAAGAAAGATAGTTTCCCCGTTCTATTTCGGGAGTTAATCTTCGATCTGTTTATGTAGATAGTCGCCTCGTCTTATTTCGAGAATTGATCTACAATCAGTTTGTTGGTAAACCCATCCTGTTTCGGGAATTGATCTTTATCTGATCATAAAGATAGAAAGATAGTTTCCCCGTCCTGTTTCAGGAGTTAATATTTTCTCTGTTGTATAGATAGTTTCCTCGTCCTGTTTTGGGAGTTAATCTTCAACCTGTCTAAAAATTGTTGATGATGTTCGTCTGTTGGTAGACATTACCTGAAAGGATAAAGAGTTAGATGTATGCGATATCATGATATATGAAATGCATTGCATAATGATGTTCTCAAAGTAAATGAGATTGTACCATATGTGTTTCGTATGCATATGCTATGATGTTTGTAAATCATGGATGGATGTGAAATGTCGTTGAAGTGTAGCTCCATATAACATCTCACTGGGGAAAATAAATCCATGAATGGTGTTATGGATGAAGAATATGTGTAATCTTCAATCTCGTCTGGAATGTTGTCGTTGGGGACTCCTTCTCTCTGTTTGAGGAAACTCCACTAGGGAACGTTGATTTCTTCTTGGGAAGAAGAGTTCAAAATCATTGATCGTTCATCGCTCTTACTGGAGAATTAATTCTTATATACCCTGAGTGGGGATAAAAGAGATAGATAACCTTTCGAGGCATTGCCTAACCGAGTTTCTGATATGGATGCTTACTCGTCTGGAGAGGATAAGTTTGAACGATATCTAGTCTGATTTCAGATTTTGTAGCAACTTTCTGAGGATAGCAACCTGGACTACCCTTTGTTGGAGAAAGGGATTTTGCCGGTGATTTTTAGTAGTTAGAGAAATAGGCTCAAGCTGGGGAGAGTGTTTTCTGTTGAGGAAATAAACCCGATTGGGGAAATAAACCTTGTTGGGGAAATAAACCCTAAACCTGTTGGAGAAACACTTTGCCGAGGAATACTCCTGCTGAGGAAGTAAGCTCTGCTGGAGAAAAGAAATCTGCAAGGGATTTTATAGTTTCAGAGGAATAATCTCGGCTGGGGAAGAGAACTCCTATGAACTGTACTGACGTCATAATCTCTGACAAGGGTTGGGACTCTGTTGGTTAGCGATGTTGTCGGAGAAAAGATTGTATTCCCTCATCTGCTATGGAAATATGCTGGCGAATTAAGTTATTTCAGCCTTGCGGGGAATGTATCGATGTTGAAAATGAGCTTGCAAATATGACTCTGTAGGGATAATCCTCTGAGGATTTATGGGCGACTTGAACATTGTCCCAACTCTTAGAGTCTTGAGCAAACGCTTATTCATGTTTTTATGCATATATTTGTTAGCGGTAATCATATTCATATGCATATGTTCATTCAATTTAGTTATTGGACGTTTTCGCAAACAAAATAGAAAAAAACAAAACATTTGAATTTTTGAAATGGTAATTGTATTGATAGTTTGCCTATAAACATGCGATTTTATACAAAGAGACAAAAATCGATTTTTTTGCAATAGCCAGGCATTGAAAAAAATACACAAATAACCATGTTTTAGAGAAAATTACGCAAATAATCATATTTCAGAAAACTCCACAAAGGAGGAGTCAACCCAGTTGGCGCATGCACCTAAAAGTAAAGGGGAGGCGCCATCTCACTTGGCGCCTAGGTGCTAAATGGTTGCCCTAAGCCACTTGAGATGGCGCCTAAGTGCAATAGCTGTGCAATTTTTTTTCGTTTTTCATTTTAAATGCGAGACATTAGGTAAACGATATAGCTTCACTAAAATTTGACTTTTCATTTACAAAAAACAATTACACAATAAAAAAATACAAAATAATTAGTGGTCCCCCGGAACTCAGTAACGACACGTGGTTCCGCACTCGCGTCATCGTTTGTCTCATGGTGGGTTTTGTCGCATTTCCTGTTGTGGCAGGGTCGATGGCCCAGCAAAGTCAATGTGTCCAGGATCCATGAAATCGGTCAGATCACCATATCTGGAAGATCCGCTTTGGTACAATCGGTTATCCATGCCCTCAAAGTTTGACCGTCTTGGTGGTGGGTGGGGTTCCATGGATGGTTTATAGCACTGGTCATCTGAGTAAGGGGGTAGAAAGGAAATGAATCCTGGGGTGTTTGGTATTGCGAATGTTGGGTGCTATGGTGATGTGGTGGTTGATGGTAAGTTGGGTTGGTCATATTCTTCGGAAAATCCCAGATCAGGGCTAAGGTTAGATGTTAAGGGGCCCACATTGGGATATGGAGAAGATTGGAATTGTGTGTGGGGCATACAGGTGTATTGGTATTGTGAATGAGATTGTGGTTAGGTGTGGGGAATATGGGGGTATTGGTATTGAGGTGGTGATTATGGTTAGGTGTGGGGCATATGGGTGTATTCGTACTGTGGTGGTGATTGTGGTTGGGTGGTTGTGGATCTGTATCGTTGGGGTGGTTGGTGGGAGGTTGATGTGTGTTGGGTTTGTTGTTGGGGATTTGAGGGTTGTGTCCATTGTGTTTGTGGGTCAACCAAATACCTCAGATGAGACACGTTCATTTCTGGGTTACTAACCGATTTGTACCAAGCTAAATATTGATTCGTGTGTCGCATATTACTCTGGTTGATGAAAACAGGGAATTGCAAGACATGTTGGTGATGTCTATGCCACATCTTACACCATTCTGGAGCAAAATATTTCCAATTAGTAAGACCCCATTGGGTGTCGACCCTTTTGAGATACCAGGGGGACAAACAAGTTGGATCGCAGGGTATCTCTTGATGCATTCCGAACTGCATCTTGACACGGTTGCTGTGGTACATCTCCATAATATTGAACCGTATGATTGTAGTCTTTGCGGTCCAAACTGTTGCATCCTCGGGGTTTGGTTCATGGTCCAAACCCAAATATGGTCTCTAGATAAACTGTGGATAAAATTAAATCAGCATAATGAAAACGTAATAAATAAATAATTTAAAACTAGAAAAGTTCAAAGGTACGACGTACATCATCCGGCCCAAGGTGATCCAATAGATTACGATATAGAGCGACATTGAATCTGGGATTCTTGTCGTAATCTATACCCGTCACGCAGTACCTAAAGGAATTGTAAAATAATTTATTTTTAACATATATTTAGCGAACGGATGAACAATAAATGATTTAAGTTCTTGACTTACTTTGTTGTGTATGGGAACACGAATGCATTGTTGTTGACGGGGTTTAAGGACTCCATTCTCCATCAACCTCAGGCTTGGAGTAAGAAAGCTCATCCATAAAAAGTAAATTTTCTTTGGTTGCATTTTTACACAAAGAACTATATAGATGGGCTAAAACAGCAGAACCCCAACTATACTTTCTAGTTTTTTCAAAGTTCCTAAGTAAATTTAAATACATAAAATTTACACTATTCCCCATACTTTCGGGGAATAAAAAGGTTCAAAAAAGTGTCAACATATAATTTCTAGCTTTTATTACTCTTGCTAGCTCGGAGGAATTTTCTTTCAACTCCAGAGTCGCATAATGTTTTTTGAGTTCAGTAAGTAAAATACCATGGCCTATAGCACCACCACTTTCAACCATATATTTTCCCAACAATTTCTCGCATAGAGAATTGGGTTGTTGAACTGACCCGTTAACCGCCTTACCGTCGACACGGAGACCCAATAACATGTACACGTCCTCTAGTGTGATGGTACATTCACCTATTGGTAGATGAAATGTGTGTGTCTCGGGTCTACACCTTTCCAACATTGCAAGTATAAACTTTGAATCAATCGTACAGTTGGAGATTTTTATAACATTTCCAAAACCCGCATATTTGAGATAGGGCACGATCAACGGGTCGGGAGCAATGTAGTTGTGTGAGCGAATTCTAAATCTTTTAGTATCCTAAATTCAAAATGTAAAAAGTGTAAGAGTCCATAAGATGACTAAATCATTAATAATATTATAAAAAATATATTAGTATACAAGAATATTTGAGAATTTATAAAAACTTACAAATGCCACAATGTTGTCCCTTGTACCTCTGTGAGAATCGCCCATTGTGAGAAGAGCCATAGTTGGAATTGTATAAGACAATGAAAGAGTTTGTATCAGAGAGTGAGATGATTGTTGATGCAAAACAAGTATGGGAGGCTCTGTATTTATAGGTGAAATTGCATCACAAAGTGAATAAATTAGGTGGTTGGTGGTTGCATGCATGCATGATACGTGTCACTCATGCGCCAAGTCAAATGGCGCCTACATTCAATTTAGAGAGCATGCGCCATTCAACTTGGCATGGGACATGCCTATTTATAGGAGAAGTGGCAGCCTAGGTGCAGGATAGTGGTCGCAGTATTGGGGAAGGCTTTTCTGCATGCATGTAATACAATTGGACATATAGAGAGGCGCCATTTGACTTGGCGAATGAGTACAAAATTGAAAGGTGTCGCAATCCCAATTGGAGAATTAGAGGTGGCATAGGTTGCAATGTAGGTACAGGCTAGGTGTAGTCTTGGGAAAGGATTTTCTGCATGCATGTAATACGATTGGACATGTAGGGAGGCGAATTAGTGGTTGCTTATTGTTGTATTGTTCAAATTCAGCGCAACATATTTAATCCTACATGTATGAAAATGCTTCTATACTCAATCACTCAAACACTCGAACATTCAAAAATTCAAACAATCACACTCAAACACTCAAACAATTAAACCTTCAAACACTCAAACCTTCAAACACTCCAAACATTCAAACACAATGGCCTCTGCACCATAATATGTTATCAATGCATATTTCAACAGTGAGACATACATTTGCCCCACCTCTGGGTTTTTGTTTAGAGACACTGAGAACATCCGATTTTGTTTAAACAGGAAAGCCAATTTCTTGTATTTCAAAAAAAGATTGGAGGTCAAAGTTGGACGAGGTCCCGTGACACAAATCTTCTATCAAAATCCGTTTTTTTGTGAGAACCAAATAATATTATAAGGTTGAGATTCAAGATGATGAGTACCTTCATAATATGTTTTCCAGTCATGAGTATTCTGGGTACGACTCTATTGAGTTGTACATTTTGTTGTGGGAGCCTCAGCTGTCACGACCAACTCATTCATAAGTGGTTGATCCTCTCAAAGCCGAACAAGCAGAAGTAGATGTCGTTGACGAAGAAGAGGAAGATGACGAGTTAGAGTTTGACGATATGGTTAACGATGATTCTGAAGACGATGAGATACTTGGTATACCTCTAAATGAGATCTACACACCACCTCCACACATGACAAACTTCAACATGGGCGAAGATGAACCATTGTCTGATGTTTTTTTTCAATCCGTATATGCAGTCAGATGAAAACTTAAAAGAGAAAGACAAATTTAGTAATAGAGAAGATTGTATCCGAGCCATAAAAAATTTTCACATGCTAAACTCAGTCGATTTTAAGGTAGATCGTGTAAATCCAGAAAGGCACAAGCTCAGGTGTGTTCACCCAGATTGTATGTTCAAGCTCACTGCATCATACAGATTAAGAGGTGATTGTTGGGTGATAGGTTCTATGTCCACCCACACGTGCGTCAATTTTACTCAATCACAGGATCATCGAAAACTAAATTATGATCTCATATGTCAAGAAATCCCACCTCTCGTCAGCAATAATCTGTCATTGAAGGTGAAAACCATTATTTCTCACATCACTACGGTATACAACTATACCCCGTCATACCGAAAGGCATGGTTAGAAAAGACCAAGGCGATTGAAAAGGTATATGGAAACTTGGAGGAGTCATACAAAGAACTTCTACACTACCTGCATGCACTTCAGACATATTCTCTGGGTACTGTTTATATTATGGAAACATTACCTGCGTACGCCCCAAATGATACTCATGTCACCGGAAATGGAATATTCAGTCGAGTGTTTTGGGCTTTTCAACCTTGCATCACAGGGTTTGCATCATGTAAACCTATTATTCAAATTGATGGGACTTGGTTGTATGGGAAATATAAAGGCACGCTAATGATGGCAGTTGCATAAGACGACAACAACAACATTTTCCCAATTGCCTTTTCTCTAGTCGAGGGAGAGACTGGTGGTGCTTGGAGTTTCTTTCTCAGGAATATCCGAACACACGTGGCTCCTCAACCTGATCTCTGTTTGCTCTTCGACAGACATGCATCTATTGAGAGTGCATATAATAATCCTACAAACGGTTGGCATGACCCTCCTTCTATGCATGTCTACTGCATTAGACATATCATACAAAATTTCACGAGAGAGATCAAAGACAAGGCTCTTAGGAAAGCAGTTATGAACGTGTATGCATTAACATAACCTACGTTCAAACACTATCACAACGAGATCAGATTGTCAAACCCGGACGCAAGTAGGTGGATCGATAATATTTTGGTGAAAAAATGGACAAGGTCATACGATAATAGACAACGATGGGGCCACATGACAACAAATATTATCGAATCCATGAACGGTGTATTCAAAGGCATACAAAACCTCCCAGTAACTACTTTGGTTAAATCAACATATTTTAGGATGGCTTCGTTGTTTGCCAAAAGAGGTGAAATATGGAATGTTGTCTTACAATCGGGACAACTATGGAGTGAAAGCTGCATGAAGTATATTAAGGCATAAAGTGCCAAAGCCAACACCCATCTGGTTATAAGGTTCGACCGACACAGCCACAACTTCATTGTCAAAGAGACAATCAACCACAACGAGGGGCTGCCAAGACAAGAGTATAGGGTAATACTACCATCTCGTTGGTGCGATTGTGGCAAGTTTCAAGCCTTTCGCATGCCTTGCTCTCATGTCATTGCGGCATGTGCGTATACTCATCAAGACGTATTACAACTTCTATCTCCCATTTACAAGTCTGAAACCTTGCTCAACATATACAACAACAATAACTTCTCATTGATAGCGAAACCTGATTATTGGCCTGCATACGACGGGGAAATAGTATGGCACAACGATCAAATGCGAAGGAATAAAAATGGTCGTCCCAAAAGCAAGCGTATCACAACTGAAATGGACACCCTTGATAAGCTAGAAAGAAAGTATGGTTTATGTCGTCAAGTCGGACACAATAGAAAAAATTGTCCCACTCGGGCTACAAGCTCAACAACATAAAAATTGTATGCAAATCATCTTTACTTTTTTAAGTTCTAAACATTATTGTTTTTCATTAAAAGCATTAGTTACAACAAATAATATGCAAACAACAAATAAAAACACGATAAAACGTCTAAGAAATTACAACTGTCACGTCTCCGTCTGTTTTGACTTTCTCCAACCAAAAATTAGGTCTTCCAGTTGCAAGTGAAGTGGTTGTTCTTCTTCTCTGGATCCTTCTAATTTGTTCCCCATCCTCAATGTCTCCCTCTAGCCATCACATCAACTCTCTCTTCAGATGCTCCTTGGAGTGAATGTGCCAAAATTTCATTTTTATTGGAGGTTTGGTGGCCGAGAAAATGACATATCCATCTCTGGTGAAAATCATGGGGATGTAATGATGCAAATAACAGAGAAAAAAAAGAAGACAGTGCGAGAAAGTGTGAAGAAGAACGGAGAAACGACTGATTTATTTATAGAAAACAACATTGCCCTAAGCGCCAAGTGAGATGGCGCCTCCTCTCACTTTTAAAGTGGACGCGCCATCTCACTAGGCTAAAAGTGAGAGCATGCGCCAAGTGAGATGGCACCTAGGGCAAAATGTTAGGTGCATGCATCAATTAGGTTGACTTCTCCTTTGTGGGGTTTTCTTATGGTTATTTACGTAATTTTTTCCGAAACTTGATTATTTGTGTTTTTTTTTTTCAAAACCTAGTTATTGCAAAAAAAATTCCCAAATATATTACTTCCATATTTTAATTAATTAATTTAAAAAGAACTTAAAATTATTAAATATTAGTTTATGACCACAAAAATCCAAATTAATTATTTAAAACGTCTAAATTAAAGGGATCAAAATGCATAGGTAATAGTGAGAGACGTGCTAATTTTAAATCAATTTCTAATAAAAAGATATTTTTTCCGTCCTAAGTTATTGGACATTTTACCAATTTCATATAAATTAAAAAATATAATTATTATTTTATAGAAAATTGAAATAATACATGATTTTACAAAAACAATCTTCAACAATTATATTGGAAAACAAAATTAAAAAAATAGGAAAAGAAAAGAAATAAATAGTATAGAATATATTAAATAAAAAGTTATTAATATTATATTAAAATTAAAAAATAATTTATACTTTAAAATAAATATTTTTGATAAAGTGACTTGTAATTTGAAAAGGAAGATATTAAAAGATTACTAATGAGATTATTCTCTATTCACTTTTACTCCCTTTAATTTTTTTACTTCCAAACAAAGTGTTAAACTCATTTTAGTAATACATTTAGATACGGTGATAAATTAATAAAGCGGTGGCACAAAGTTGCATTAACGTTAAGTTTGGAACCTATCCAAATTAAAAAGCAAAGCAAAGCGAAAGCGTGTGCAATCAAACTGCAAAAACAAATTAATACTCAACTTAGCTGATTAAACTTCAATCTTCTTCTTGTTATTGTGAAACGCAACAGAGTAGTATTCTTTTTCTCCTATCAATGGAGTTGGATCCGATTCCGATCGGTTCGTGCTCCAAAGATCACCAGAGCATTTACCAACACTGGTTCAATCACGCTGATTCAGGTATTTTCTTTATCTTTTTTTTCTTCCGTTTCGTTACCCAAGGAATGATGAAATTCACCACCGTGCTTACTTTGATTTGCAGATGCGGATGGCCGCATAACCGGGAATGATGCCACCAGGTTTTTCGCCATGTCCAATTTGTCCCGTCAAGATCTTAAACAGGTTTTCTGTTTGCTTCTATGACTTGAAATTAATATTTCAAGATATGATTGGTCACTTTTAGTAATTAAGAATTTGGTCAACTTTATATATATATATATATATATATATATATATATATATATATATATATATATATATATATATATATATATATATATATATATATATATATATATTTTAATGAATATAAGTAAACTAGTAAGTTAATCCTTGTGTAAAATACTCTTAAATTAGTCCCAAACACTAATAATATTTGAGTTTAATGGAAATACACCAACTCCGGTGGAAAATAATTTTACACAATCGTTGAATAGGAATTCATTAATTAGCTATGTCATACCACTAATTTAAAAACAAACATTTGATTTGGCCGAATACACTATGGCCATGGTTCAGGTTGACAGTGTAAAACTATTTTAAAGTCACAGATCAATTTGATCCTTATATTGGACTTGTTACTATCAATTTAATATTTTTTAGTGAGTCAATGTAGAGATATCTTTTCATAGTATATGAAAAATTAGGTCAATACAGAAATAGAAGGCAAGCGGACAATAAGCTGCATCGCTACTTTTTTTTGGATCGCAAAATCAATCCTCTTAAAAACTATATTTATAGACATAGGAGATACAACATTGCTATTCATAAGCCTTTGAACTCTCTGCAAAAGATCAACTGCTTCTGGTGCTAGAAAATCAAACATGTCAAAGGCAAATGGTATAAAAACATGTTGATTTTGAGAACATGCTTTCTCATGTTTAGCCACTTTACTAGAAGCAGTTTTGAGAGCTGCTTGTCCCACAGTAAAACCACCGTCCCTCAAATCCACCAGTGGAGAAATTCCCGTCAAGTCCACACAAGCATGTTTCCCTCCTATCCACCCGTACACCAAAACATTTGCTGGCCTAAGTGTCGATCTCCCCTCAAGTGGATCATTCAAAAAATTTACAGATACCTCTTTCTTCATAGCTACTCCGGCACGTCGGTATTTAATATATCAAAGTATTAATATAAATAACATTTTGACAGAGTTAATGATCTTTTTGAAATATTCATATTCTCATGAATCTATTTGAGAGCATCTTGCAGAGACAGGTATATGTTTGGATTGGTGTTGGAACATAAAAAATTGAGTTGAAATATCATGTTTACAAAGAAGGTTCAATATATAGCTTCAATAAAGTTACCTTTATTGTGCATTGGGATGTGATATTTTAGATACAAACGCTAATCCAAACACACCAATAGTTAACAGCTTACTCCAAAGAGTACATAGCAGGATGTTATTGATTTTTTGTTGTTATTACTATTTATCTACCTATGCTGTCAAGGATGCATCGGTCCAATTAGAACTTCCACTGCCCTTCCTTATATTAACTTCCTCTTTATTTCTTTATAGTACCTAGTCAACTAAATTGTTTCTTTCTTCGCTCCTTACCAAAATTAGGTGTGGGCTATTGCAGATTCAAAGCGACAAGGTTATCTAGGTCTCCAAGAGTTTATAATTGCTATGCAGGTAAAATATGTTATGCTTTGTGGAGCTTTAATGCATATAGATACCCTGAACCTTACTCATTTGATTTGTAGCTAGTTTCTTTGGGACAATCTGGGCAACCAATAACACATGATCTGCTGAGTAGTGATGGTAAGTTGTGTGTGTTTATGTTTTTCTTCTATTGTTTTATTTTGAATAACTGTTTGTAATTGTATTGGTCAAATATTAAAATGCACATAGTTGGTACTATTTGCATATGTTTATTGTGAATTTCTATCTTATATATATATTTTTTTAATTTGATAGATCTTATCATTTATTGCAGTTGATTTGAAAAATTTGAAACCTCCCATAATGGAGGGCTTGGATGTATTGCTAGCTGTAAGTATTTATTTGTTTATGGCATTTTATTTTTCATGTTTATTTTGTGAAAGTACTCACTCTTTGGTTTTGTATATCCAGAAGAAAAAGCATAAACAAAAAGAGATGGATGTAAATGGTAATGTATTTCCCATTTTACTGAATATGGGAACTCTTTGACTATGGTTTTCTCGTTTGTTTTTTCTCTTCAAAGTCTCAGTTCAGTAATTAGTGATACTGCAGGTAGTTCTCAATTACAGCCATCACTATCAAGTAGTTGGTTTTCTTCGAAATCCACGAAAAAGGCAAGCATTCTGCTAATGTGATATTGATTTCTTTTGTGTGTACATTATCCTTATTTGCTGCTAGAGAGAACATACTGAGTATTTGTGTCCGGTTTTTAAGTAATAACAGTAACAGGCTTGCTTTTCATTCTCTACCAGTTTTATTATGCTCTAGTTTCATTTTGTGCCATCACGATCTTGAAAAATGAAAAGTATCCTTTGGTTTGATTTGGTTATTGTCTGAATATGATGTTATTAATAGGAACTTAAACTAACAATTTGTTGCCTTTTATGCAACTGTCTTAAGTGATGCAAGTCGATACAAATAGTAATAATCTACCTGGTACTCAACAGATGAATATTGATGTGTCAGTTTTTAGTTGTTACTATCAAGGCTTACCAAATTTTCATTTTGTCTTGTATCTATCTAGTTTAGCTTCTGATAAAGGCCATCCTGTAGATATGTTCTCTAGGTCCTTTAATCTGTGTTGTTGCTACTTCTTTGCTGTTGCCAAATATTATAAATCATCAAATATATCTTCTTATAGGCTTTTCACTTGTATTTTGGTGCATATTCCACAGGTTCCACTTTCCTCTGTGACATCAATAATTGATGGCTTGAAGAGACTCTACATCCAGAAGTTGAGGCCTTTAGAAGTTACTTACCGATTCAATGATTTTGTCTCGCCGTTATTGGTCAGTAAGTTACTATCCTTAGAAATGACGGATCATCCAAGATTTAATGTCATATTTCCATACTTGGTTACATATCGTTGCTATGTTTTAAATACACAATTGATATCTTTATTAATTGCAATTCTTTACTCACTGTAGACAAATAGTGATTTTGATGCCAAACCTATGGTTATGCTTTTGGGTCAATACTCAACTGGTAAAACAACATTTATCAAACATCTGCTTAAATGTAGTTATCCAGGCAAGTAATTCTTCTTTCTCTATATCCATATTGGTAACTAAGTGTGGCACTTCTCATATCTGTTCTGTAGACATAAGTTACTGAAGTTTGTCTTGTTTTCCCACAACTGTCAATAGGTGCACATATTGGACCCGAGCCTACTACTGATAGGTTTGTTGTTGTCATGGTATGTGCCTGAAAACCAGGTTCTCTCCCAAAACTCTAATACATTAAGAAAAAATTTCAAATTATTTTTGCATTGGTGCCTCTTTTTGACAATTTGAATTATTGTATTCAGTTTAATATATCTTCCTGTCATTTGGGAAAAAGAGTTATTGCATTAGTTTTAACTAGCTAATGGTGTTTGTGTACAGTCTGGTCCTGATGAGAGAAGCATTCCTGGAAATACTGTTGCTGTCCAAGCAGACATGCCTTTTAGTGGACTCACAACTTTTGGCACAGCTTTTTTGTCAAAATTTGAGTGTTCACAGATGCCTCATCCCGTAAGTTGCTCTCGCTCCATTGAATAGGTTTATAGATTTTCCTTGCATGCATTTGGACATAACCCGTTTTTGATTGTCCATAGCTACTGGAGCACATTACATTTGTGGACAGTCCTGGAGTTCTATCTGGAGAAAAGCAACGAACGCAACGAGCATATGATTTTACGGGTGTAACATCTTGGTTTGCAGCCAAGTGTGATTTGATACTGCTTTTGTTTGATCCTCACAAACTTGATATTAGTGATGAGTTCAATCGCGTTATATCATCCTTAAGGGGACATGATGACAAAATTCGAGTGGTTTTAAACAAGGCAGATCAAGTTGATACTCAACAAGTAATTGCTTGTGCAGTTAAACTTCTACTTATTTATAAAATGAACTTTTTATTACATGATAAGGAAATGCCGACCTCTATTTTGACCCAATGTTGCAGCTGATGAGGGTTTATGGAGCCTTAATGTGGTCACTCGGGAAGGTGCTAAACACACCTGAAGTCATTCGTGTGTATATTGGGTATGTTACTTTGTATATGCATATGTATACTTCACTGTCAATGTTGAAATTTTCTCTTTGACATGGAGAGTTGAAAAGAGACCAATGTGTTTCTATAGTCACTAGTTATTTTAAGCTTCTCTTTATTTGGTATCAAGAAGTTGCATCAATGTTATTTTTGTATGGAATTGTGGCAGATGTATTTTATCTCACCTTTCTTTTGCAGCTCTTTTAACGACAAGCCTGTAAATGATGCTGTCAGTGGTCCAATCGGAAAGGAACTCTTTGAAAAAGAGCAGGAAGACCTTCTTTCAGATCTGAAAGATATACCCAAGGCGGCTTGTGATCGAAGAGTGAGTTTAATGATTTTATTTTTGTTTATTGAAGAGTGATTTTATTTTATTTTGCACTAATAATAGTTAACGAATAAATTCTGAAGATATTGATATGATTAAATTACAATGACGTCATCCTTTTGATTTGATTTTTTCCCTTTCTTTTCGGGATTATATCTTTTAGAAATATTTAATTCTTGAATCATAGTCACCAGTTAATTTTATCTTATGTATTGAATTCATTGACTATTGTAGATCAACGAGTTTGTAAAACGAGCCCGAGCAGTTAAGATACATGCTTACATTATCAGTCATCTTAAAAAAGAGATGCCTGCAATGATAGGCAAAGGTAAAGCTCAGCAAAAACTAATTGATAACTTGGCAGGTGAATTTGGAAAGGTATGAATCTGATTCTACATCTGCCATACTCACCTACATGTCTCTTTGATCTCACTTATATATCAAATTGTGTATATATGACCTGTAAAAAAATTCAAAACAGGTACAAAGGGAATTCCATTTACCTCCTGGTGACTTTCCAAACGTTGAGCATTTCAGAGAGAGCTTGCGTGGTTATAATATTGACAAGTTTGAAAAACTGAAACCAAAAATGATACGAGTAGTTGATGACATGCTTGCCTATGACATTCCTAACCTCTTGAAGAATTTTAAGAATCCCTATGATTAAATTTTCCAGTACTTTAGTTAGAGTGACATTTGTAATATACAAAAATTACGGGTTTATTGATGCAATTAATGTAAGTTCGTATTGGATTTTTATGTAATAATATACACCCGGAGCCCATTCTTCTGGAGTAGAGTTTTATAGTCCAAATATGAACTCTGTATTCCTTGTCATCAGCAACTGTTTCAAAACATAAAATAAATTGAAAACAAAGTGTTGGGATGTGATTTGATTGGTGGTTTATGTGTCTCTTTGATTAGTGAAAAATCTCATTTTATATTTGGTTCCAGTTTTATGTCAGTATTTTAGTTGTTTGTTTGTTTTGTTAAAATTGACTGAAAGTTCTTTAGTTTCTTAAAGAAAAAGTTACATAAGATAAATAAATATTGTTAATAAAAAATGTGTTACATAAAACACTTATTTCCTAAATCTATTAGTCATAATACTATTTTCCATTTAAAAGCAGACTTAAAAAGGAATTCTAATTAAATGCTTATAAAAACTACAATTGAAACATCCTCATAATTTCTTTTCCTTGAAGTACAATAAGAAATAAGGGTAACACCTTTATTTAAATTTTGCTAATAAAAACATACCTCTTACGTTATAATGTTCGCAACAATAACATTGTTGTAATAAAATAAAAATCTTAAACTAAGACGATATAAAACATAACATTCAAAATATTATGAATATGATTTTTTTTTTATAAACAAAAATTCTAAACTATAATTGAAAAGAGTACAACCCACAATACAAAAATGAGATAAGATTCCTCAATAGCCTCAAACTAATCTGGATGAAATTAATCAATCAATATTGGGGTTCTAAGCCTTTCAAAGTTCTTAGTTGTTGGTATGATCATGAAGAATTCTTTAGCTTTCTGAAGAAGGAGTGGGAGTCACTTGAGGTGCAAGGGAGTTGGGCTTATGTTTTAAAAGAGAAATTGAAGTTGTTGAGGGATAGACTTGTTTTTGGGTGAGTGGACCTAAGAGTGGATGATGAAGTAAACAATCTAAACAACTAAGAATTTATATAGTTATAGATGAAAAAGAAATTAAAATACATGTAATTGTTCAAAAATAGTTGATGAATATTGTCAAGCATCGGCTCCTTCGGTTTGGAGTATTAGAGATGCTAGAAACATGATGAACTCTCTCCGAGTTGCTTTGATGAAATATGTTTTAAAAAACGTTGTTTCAAGATGAGCCAACAAAACCTAATTAACAGTAATATACATAATGCATCAGAGTAATTTGTTAAAGTACTCTACTCTAATAAATTATCTACTCTAGCAAATTACCCTAGATGTCAATAAATTGACATGATGCAAAGAGTTTATTTTGGTTTAAATTTTTCCAACCATGTGTGCTCAAAACTTGCTGGTGTTAGTTGTGTGTAATTGCTGCTAAGTGCTAACTATGTAAATTTTGTTTATTTTTTTTAGTTACTTGTTAGTATATTTTGTTAGTGCGTGAAACACTTTTGATGAGGTGGAAAAAAGAGAACAATAAAAGAAATAAGAATTTTATTATTCACTTAATGAATTATACAAAATAAGGATACATACTATGACTATTTATATATAACTCTAATTAAGCTTGGGTTATCACAACTTGAATTATATTTAAATATTAAATCTAATCAAATCAAATCTAATCTATTTTAATATTTCAACACACCCCCATAATTCAAGTTGTCGAACCTATGCTAGTATAATCGATCTGAATTATTTCTAATTTCTTTCTCAAATTCAAGAATCTGTCGATCTTCAATCATTTGGTGAAAATATCGGTCAACTGTGCTTCACTTGAGCAATGTCTAACTTCAATTTCATCTCGATTTATCTTTTCCCTCAAGAAGTGAAACCTAGCTTCAATATGTTTACTTCTTCCATGCAGAACTGGATTCTTCGCCAGATTTATGGCTGACTTGTTGTCGATTTGCAACACTAGAGATTTCTTCACTTCGACCTCCATTTCTTCAAGTACATATCTGATCCAAATTGCTTGACATACAACATAGGATCCTGGTATATATTTAGCTTCGCACGATGATAATGCTACCATGGGTTGCTTCTTCGAACATCATAAGATTGAAGCACCAAATACTTGAAAGAAATATACAGTTGTGCTTCTTCGATCTTCCTTATCTCCACACTAATCAACATCTGAAAAACAATTAACCATTGCTTCTTTGCCTTCAGAATCTCGTCGAAAGAGTATTCTACATTTTATCGAACCCTTCAAATATCTCAGGATTCTTCTTGCAGCCTTCATATGTGACACTTTTGGTTCACTCATATATTTGCTTACTAATCCGACAGCGAAACCTATATCAGGTCGACTGTTGCACACATACCTCAGAGATCTAATAATTTGTTTGAACAAAGTTGCATCAACTTTGTCTTCATCTTCATTCTTCTCCAACTTCACATTTGATTCGATAGGTGAGGATGCAGGATTCGAATAATCTATTATGAGTATCTTGATTATCTCTTTGACATACTTTGTTTGACGTATCACCATACCTTTCTTTAACATTTGAAATTCCATGCCTAGAAAATAAGATAATTTTCCCATATCCGACATTTCAAATTCTCTCGTCATCAGCTCTTTGAACTTCGACAAGTTTTCCAAGCTATTTTCAATTACTAGCATGTCATCGACATATAAGTAGATGATTGTTATATCTTGTGCTACAACTTAAACATAGTCACTATACTCTGATTTGCATTTGACAAATCTAAATTTAACTAATTATGACTCGGTCTTCTTGTTCCATGCCTTAGGTGCCTGCTTGAGGCCATAAAGCGCTTTCTACAACTTATATACTTTACTCGCTTCCTTCTGAATCACAAATCACGGAGGTTGTGTGACATAGACCTCTCCGTCTAAAGGACCATTCATAAATATTGATATCACATCTAAATGAAATGTTGACCAGCCTTGGTTGCATGCCAATGCTCCCACTAGTCAAAATTTCTCCAATCTTGCTACTACAGCAAATACTTTAGAGTACTCGAGAGTCCTTCTCGTTGAAGAAACCCTCGAGCTACTAATCTTGCTTTATGTCTTGCTATCAACCCATTATCATTGTGTTTCAACTTGAACACCCACTTCACTTTGATATCTTTTGTATGTGTTGGAAATTCGACTAACTCCCATGTATTGTTTCTTTCGATTGCTTGTAACTCTTTGACCATAGCTAACTCCCATGTTGATCCCTTGTCTTTATGTACCAACAATTCTTGGCTACGTGATCCCAATTTTCATAGTTATAGCACTGCACACCTTTTTTTATCTTCTTTATCCTTTCAATAGTTTCCTCCTCCTCTCTTCGAGGATTAGAAGATCTATCTTCGTCCTTATTCTTGTGGGAATTCAACCCAGACTTCTTGCCCCGAGTCTTGTCGAACTTGCCTTTGAATTTGTTGGAATCACCATCTTTTTTCCATGACTGAGCTTGTAGTTCCTGTATCGAGTCCTAAACTCATTTCCTTTCGACAATCCTCATCTCATGCTCCTCCAATGAACCAACCAAATCTTTCACTTTTAGGGTTTTAAGATTGTTGGATTCTTGAATAGCTATAATAACATGATCAAAGTGAGAGGTCAACGTTCTCATTACCTTCTCAACTATCATGTTATCAGCTATGGTTTCACCATAACCCTTCATGATATGGATGATGTTTGTGTTAAATTATGAATGGTAATGCGTGTTAACTAGTAGCGGTCGTATTAAATATGTTGTTGTGCATCATTGTATTCATGGCATATTCTAAGACTTCGGTCTAGTGTAGTTAGGACTTCGGTCCAGTGAAGACGATAGGACGATTTTCTAGTGAAAGTAACAATCTCATAGTGTGGATTGGGTGCAACAGTGAAGTACTTTAGTTCCAAGCGCGAATCGATCCTATGGTTGGGATCTTTGGAGATAACGATGACTGATTCATCAGTGAAGTTTTGGTACGACATACATGAATCTATCATGTTGCATTGCATTCTATGTGACATTGCATAATGATTTTTTTTATGCTTGATGATACATTATGTATGATAATATGTGTTCGTGTATTGACGAAGTTTTGAAGGTGTGAGTATAACATGACGATATGATGATGTGTGATGTCTTGCTTATGTGCATATTTACTATGTCTATTTCGTATGTCTTATATAATGATTATAATTTACTCACCCTTTCTGTTTGAATGATATCTTCACATGAGTAACGCACAGGTGATCGAGAATAGTCCATAGAAGTATTATAGGACAGCTTCAGAGTGTGTTTATTTACTTTTGTTGAATAAAGGGAGTCTTGCTCTGATATGTAACATCGGGGTTGGGATCGAATGATTGGAAATTATGTTCTTTGTTTTTTTAAAGATGTTGAGTCATCCTACGTGGCACTCGAGATGTTTTGATTTATAAGTATGAGTTATGAAGTATGAGTAATTTTCATGAAGTACTATAATGAAGTGTTTTGAACTATGATTTCCGCTGCCATGATTCAAAGAACTAAATGTTGATTCTATCTTGTTAAAGATTTTGAAAACCCGTGTTACAGAGCAGGATGTATTATTGTGAAGTTTTATATGAAGATATGGCACTCTTGTTTGGTGATATACTTTGATTTATTTATTATAATAATTGTGAATATTCCTTGGGGATTAGAAGGGTGTTACACTAGTGGTATCAGGGCCTGGTTGGTTTATCTGACCAGGTTATTGAGTCCTTAGTGTGTGACAGTGGAATATTGTCAATATAATTTCTAACCATTGTGATTGTTATTGATGTGAAACAAAGAAATGACTGGAAGGAACAATGTTGCACTTGCTGCTGCTTTGCAGGCTGTTGCTCAAGCTATGCAACATTATCCTAATGATCGATCCCGTGTTTTGGAGACGTTCAAGAGGAATCATCCTCCTGTTTTCAAGGGTAGGTTCGATCTTGATGGTGCACAAGTTTGGCTCAAGGAGATTGAGAGAATCTTTCGAGTCATGGATTTCTTAGAGGCGTCGATCAAGTGTTATAGGTGTGGTGAACAAGGTCACCGATACACTGAATGTGACAATAAGGTGCTGAGGTGCTACAAGTGTGGTAAGTCTGGTCATCATGCTCCTGAATGTAAGAACGATGGTCCAACTTGTTTCAATTGTAGAGAGTAGGGTCATATCAATACTCAGTGTCAGAAACCGAGGAAGGATGCTACTGCTCAGACCAATGGTAGAGTGTTTGGGTTGAGTGGATAAGAGGAACCTAAGAAAGACAACTTGATTCGAGGTACTTGCTTTATTAACGATGTTGAATTAGTTGCTATTATTGATACTCGTGCTACTAATTCATTTATTTCGCTTGAATGTACTACTAAGTTGGAATTAAAATTGTATGAATGGTAGTATGGTAATAGATACTCCTGCTAGTGATTATGTTACTGCTACTTACGTTTGTTTGAAGTGCCCTTTGACTATTTATGACAAGAGTTTTGTGATGGATTTGGTGTGTCTCCCCTTACATCAAATCGATGTGATTCTTGGAATGAACTGTTTGGAGTTCAAATATGTTCATATCAATTGTTATAATAAGACTTTGAGGTTCCCTAAGTTGGGTGATAATGGAGAAGGTTGTTGACCGCTAAGCAAGTGAATGAACTTTTGGAAGATGAAGCCTTGATGTTTGTGATGTTTACGTCATTGCAAGTTAATGGTAAAGATGTGAATATAGAATTACCGATTGTCTGTCAATTTCCAGAGGTGTTTCCATATGACATCAGTAATTTACCTCCTGAACGTAAAGTGGAGTTTTCTGTAGATTTGATGCCAGGTATAAGTCTGGTGTCGATGGCTCCTTATAGAATGTCAGCTTCAGAGCTGAGCGAGTTGAAGAAACAATTGGAAGAGATGCTCGAGAAGAATTTTGTTCGACCGAGTGTTTCGATATAGGGTGCTCCAGCGTTGTGAGATAAGAAGAAAGATGGAATTATGAGGCTGTGTGTAGATTACAGACAATTGAATAAAATAGCGATTACGAATAGCTATCCACTACCGAGATTCGATGACTTGATGGATCAATTGGTGGGTGATTGTGTTTGCAGTAAGATTGACTTAAGGTTGGGTTATCATTAGATTCGAGTTAAACCAGATGATATTCCGAAGACAGCTTTTCGAACAAGGTATGGCCATTATGAATACATTGTGATGCTGTTTGGTGTATCTAATGTGCCAGGTGTTTTTATGGAGTATATGAATAGAAATTTCCATTCATATTTGGATAATTTTGTCGTGGTGTTCATTGATGATATTCTGATTTATTCTAAATAAAAAAGAGCATGCTGAGCATTTGTGGATGATGTTGCAAGTGTTAAAGGAAAATAAAGTGTATGCAAATTTATCAAAGAGTGAATTTTGGATAAAGGGAGTTAGTTTTCTTGGTCATGTGATTTCTAGTGGTGGGATTGTGGATCCTTCTAAAGTCGATGTTGCATTGCAGTGGAAGGCTCCAAAGTACGAAACTGAGGTTCAAAGTTTTCTTAGTTTGGCAGGTTACTATCGAAGGTTCATTAAAGGATTTTCTAAGTGGCATCGTTGTTGACTCAGTTGACTTGAAAGGGTCAAGCTTATGTGTGGGATGTTGCATGCGAACAAAGCTTTATAGAATTAATGAAGAGGTTGACGACTATTCCAGTGTTGATTTTTCCTAATCTGAGTGAGTCTTTTGTGGTGTATTAAGATGCGTCTAAGATGGGACTTGGTGGTGTGCTAATGCAGAATAGACAAGTTGTTGCTTATGCTTCTAGACAACTCAGAGTTTATGAAAGGAATTATCCTACGCATGACTTAGAATTAGCAACAGTGCTGTTTGTATTAAAGATTTGGAGACATTATCTTTTTGGTTCTAAATTTGAAGTGTTCAGTGATCACAAGAGTTTGAAGCGATTATTTGACCAAAAAGAGTTGAATATGAGATAGAGAATGTGGCTTGAATTGTTGAGAGATTATGACTTTGATTTAAGTTATCATCCCGGTAAGGCAAATGTAGTTGGCAATGCATTAAGTAGGAAGTCACTGCATATGTCGATGCTTATGGTTCGAGAGTTGGAGTTGATCGAGCAATTCAGGAACATGAGCTTAGTGTGCGAAGAAATTTCCAATAATTTGAAGTTAGGAATGTTGAAATTAACTAGCAGTATAATAGAAGAAATCCGAGAAGGTCGAAAGTTTGATTTGATGTTAGTCGATCAATTAACTTTGATTAACCAGGGAAAATGGGATAAGTTTAGATTTGATGAGAATTGCATAATGAGGTTTGGCAATAGAGTGTGTGTTCCGGATATCCAAGAGCTTAAGAATATTATTCTTAAGGAAGTACATAGAAGCAGGTTAAGTATTCATCCAGGTGCTACGAAGATGTATCAAGACTTGAAGCAGTTGTTTTGGTGGCCTAGTATGAAGAAGGAGATCACTAAACTGGTTTATGCTTGTTTGACTTGTCAAAAGTCGAAAATTGAACATCATAAGCCTATGGGTCTTATGCAACCGTTGAGTATTCCAGAATGGAAGTGGGATTCTATGGACTTGTGTCGAGTTTGTCGAAGAGTGCTAAAGGCAATGATTCGATTTGGATGATTATGGATAGGTTGACTAAGTTGGCTCATTTCTTACCATTGAAGATCAATTATCGTATAGAGAAGTTAACTGAGATGTATATTGAAGAAATTATGAAATTGCATGGAATAGCCTCGAGTATTGTGTTGGATAGATATCTTAGATTTACGTCGAAATTTTAGACAGGGTTGCAAAATACCTTTGGTACTAAGTTGAAGTTGAGTTCCACGTATCATCCTCAGACGGATGGATAGACGGAAAGAACCATTCAGTCTTTAGAAGATTTATTGAGGGCTTGTGTGCTAGAACAAGGAGGATCTTGGGATAGTCACTTGCCTTTGATTAAATTTACTTATAATAATAGTTTTCATTCTAGTATTGGAATGGCACCATATGAAGCATTGTACGGTAGGAGGTGTAGAACTCGATTGTGTTGGTATGAGTCAAGCGAGAGTGTTGTACTCAGGCCTGAGGTTGTGCAAGAGACAACTGCAAAGATAAAGATGATCCAAGAGAAGATGAAGGCTTCTCAGAGTCGTAAAAAGAGTTATCGTGATAAGAGGAGAAAGGACCTTGAGTTTAATAAAGATGATCATGTATTTTTGAGAGTTACTCTGGTAACCGTTGTTTGTAGAGCTTTGAAGTCGAGGAAACTTACGATGAATTTTGTTGGTTGTATCATATATCAAAAAAGATAGGTGAGGTGGCTTATTGAATATACTTTTGAGGCATTACCATTGTAGGAGAGATAACTTGACTGTTGAGGCATTACCATTGTGAATAGAAGGACGGGAGGTGAAGCAATTGCGAGTCAAGGACATTGCCTTAGTGAAGGTATTATAGGGTGGACCAGATTGTGAAGTTGGACTTGGGAACACGAAGATCAGATGAGAGAGTCTTATTCGATGTTGTTTCCGTCAAGTAATTTTCCAGGGCGAAAATTCTTTTAAGTGGAGGAGAGTTGTAACACCCTAAATTCTAGATTAATTATTTATTTAATTAATTTAGCTTAAATATATGAGTCTCTGTGAAGTGTTTGATATATATGATGTTTTGGTGCTTTGTGTTAGGCGTTGTGACGGTATATGATGTGTATTCGTGATGCATATGTGATGCAATAACGATGAACTTATGAATAAGATGTTTAAGATTATAATTTAAATAATTAGTTTAGAATTATTTTTATTTAATAGTGATTATTTAAAATTATTTCGATTTAAATAAATAGAATAATATGTGATGTAGAGAAAATAAGGGGATTATGGTCATTAGTGAAGGATAAGTGAGGGCATGATGGGAAGTTCATTATTAGGGATCTAAGAGGTCAAGTTTGATATAAGGAGAAGGTTTTGGATTTTACACCTCATTCTGTACGATAGAATTTGAAAGAACATTGTGGAGAAAAGAGAGCTAGGGCACAAAGAGGCAAGAAGAGCATAGGAATCCCTGCAGAGCACGAAGAGGAATTGATCTCTAGCAATAATATTAAGGTAAGGGGAGTTTTATCATTGTTATTATATTTTATTTAAGGTTTAGATGATTGGTAGATTGCCTTAGATTTTGGTAGATGGTGATTTGGTATTGTTTGATGAGAAATTGATGAACTGATGATGGATAATGAGTTATAATTGATGTATAATAAGTATAGAATTATAGGTTGTTGGTAGATGATGAAACCCTGTGATTAGATGGTATTTTAGGATCTGTAATGTGATGAAATCGCTGAAGATTTAGATTGGTGTGGTGCAGAAATCACAACAGGAAAATCATGTTCGTGCATCATCGACGGACGATGAAAGTAGTGTCGTCGGGCGACACATGCATTTTTGGTCTTTGCCAAGCAAGGACGAGGCGATGGAAAAGTTGGAAAAAGGATGACGCTTCTGGAGTGTGTCGCTTCTAGCGTCACCGGTCGAAGCAGATGCGAAGGGTGCATCACTAGGAGACGAAGGTGTGTAGCCAGACGACGGGTGGCAGGTTTGGTTAGTTGTGTCGAACAATCTTAAAATGGTCATAAATTTAGTTCTAGAGCTCAGATTGAGGTACTGTTTGGAGCGTTGGATAGCTAACAAAATGAACTATATTTATATGGAGAAAAAATGAGACCTAAAGAGTATATCTCTGAGACCTAACTTAGAATAGAATTAGGTTCCCCGTATTAAATTGCAATGATGTATTGTTTATGATGATGCTTTGCTTATGATGATGATGTTATGATGTTGTGTTAATTACTATGATGATGTTATGATGTTGTGTTAATTACTATGATGTTATGATAATGTTTGTGATGAATTATGAATGGTGATGCGTGTTTACTAGTCGTGGTCGTATTAAATATGTTGTTACACATCATTACATTCATGGCATATTCTAGGACTTCGGTCCAGTGAAGTTAGGACTTTGGTCCAGTGAAGTTAGGACTTGGTCCAGTGAAGTTGATTAGACGATTCTCCAGTGAAGGTAATAATCCCATAGTGTGGATTGGATGCAATAGTGAAATGCTCTAGTTCCAAGCGGCAATCGATCCTATGGTGGGGATCTTTGGAGATAACGATGACTGAGTCATCAGTGAAGTTTTGGTACCACATGCATAAGTCTATGACGTTGTATTAAATTCTATGTGACATTTCATAATGATTTATTTATGATGCTTGATGATACATTGTGCATGATGATATGTGTTCGTGTATTGATGAAGTGGTGAAGGTGTGGATATAACATGACGATATGATAATGTGTGATGCCTTGCTTATGTGCATATTTACTATGTCAATTCCTTATGTCTTATATAATGATTATGATTTACTCACCATTTTTGTTTGAATGTTTCCTCCACGTAGATAACGCGCATGTGATTGAGAATAGTTCGTAGAAGCATTAGAGGATAGCTTCGGAGTGTGTTTATTTTCTTTTGTTGAATAAATGGAGTCTTGCTCTGATATGTAACATTGGGGTTTGGATTGAATGATTGGAACTAATGTTATTTGTTTTGTTTTAAGATGTTGAGTCACCCTACGTGGTACTCAAGATGTTTTGATTTATAAGTATGAGTTATGAAGTATGACTAATTTTTATGAAGTACTATAATGAAGTGTTTCAAACTATGATTTCCGCTGCCATGATTCGAAGAACTAAATCTTGATTCTATCTTGTTAAAGATTTTTAAAACCCATGTTACAGAGAAGGATGTATTGTTGTGAAGTTTTATATGAAGATGTGACACCATTATTTGGTGATATACTCTGATTTATTTATTAGAATAATTTTGATTATTCCTTGGGGTTTATAAGGGTATTACAAATGATACTTATGTCCAAACCCTTCGCCCAATCATCTATATCCGGTGATAAATAGGCAACAGATCAATGGCATGGTAATCCTCGGCCTGATGGTTCTCTAAGATTTCTTCATGAGCTGGCCTAGGTGGACGTCCAGGAGCATCTGGTGCCATGACAGGATGTGACACTATGTAGAACCATGTCACACATCTCTCAACACAGTGCCAACTGTCGGTCGCCTGCATCATCTGACCCTCCTCAGGCACCATATGATTCTCCCAATCTCGGAAGATGCCATCAAGCTCCGGTGAACAATGGTGTCAGGAGAAGCCTAAAAGGGAGATCTGGGTATGGTCCACACATATCTAAATTGCCACATGCATCACTCTGGCAGATACCTGACCATAGTGGTAGTCCCACATGCCAGCCACCCAGAGTACATTGAGATGAGGTCGAACTCGATAATCTCCCGATGCTCCTCGAACAACGTCCATAGGATGTCATTATGGACAGTCTTATCCAGATACACCTGAAACGATAGCACTTTATAGTTCCCTCCGCGGGGGGCATACCAAGCATCCCTCGACATGTGCTTAATATAATCCTGAGCATAATTGAAACCATGGATATGGTAGAAGTGTCAAATGATCCAGCTCTGAAAAACAAATAAGATTCATGTAATAAATATTTACAGTTATTAATAGTAAATTAAAATTAACAGTTTGAATGATAATTACCATTAGAAGTGTAGCAGAGCCTGTCAGCTGCCGTGTCCTCTAGTTAGAGACTTCGTTTAGCTGTTGGTATAAGTATACCAAACATACGGCCCCCAGTTTCACTCCTTCTTCGTATCCAAATCCATGAAGTACTGAAGGTATACAACATCCATGTAGTTGGCACTTTTGTCCATAAAAATGGACGTGCCAACCAAGAACATGAAGTAACACCTCAAAGCACAGTGACTGTGATAAAGAACAAGAAGTTGTCTCCCTCTAACTGGGAAGAAAATGCCGCAGAGAGGTTCTAGTCATATTGATCCTTAAGGAATGAGAACTTGGAATAAGCGCCATTGGTGGAGGAACACTGCTGAAATTCCTACCAAGTCTCAATCTATTGGGGTTCTCTGTCATTATTCTGAAAAAAAAAACAAATAATCATTAATCAAATCAAAGGTACAAGAACGAACAAGAACATCTATGAAAATTAAAACTAAAATAAGAGGGATTTTCGGAGATGTATCTCTGAAAAAACCTGCGACTTCCATTTCAATTTCTTCAACCTAGCAGCACCATTCTTACACCAAAATCCAATTTTTACACAAAAAAACAACTTTTCTACAGTTTATACATAATCTATACAACTTAAAATAGAAATGCAAAGATTAAAAGGGATTGGAGAGCTTACTCAAATTTGAAGCTTTTAGGATTGTTGAAATAATGTTGAAATTGGGAGTTGAAGTGAGTTGTAACAAGGGTAAATGAGTATACCAACTCAAATGAGTTTTGAAATTAAAGATTTTAGAAGGTTTTCGGGTGTTTGAGAGTTAGATTTTGGATGAAATGAGAATAAAGAGGTGGTTGTTCGTATTTGTTTCTGTCATAGCCTATTTTAGAGATGCATCTCCGAAACACCTCTGATTTTAAAAAAAATTAGTGTTTCAGAAATGCATCTCCGAAATAACCTCAGAAATATATATTATGGTGTGTTCGGAGATGCATCTCCGAACTCTGGAGATAAAAAGAAAATTTCGTCAAAGATAGCTAAGAAGGTGCAAAAATGGAGAAAGAAATTCCTTATATTTAGGGCTCATTATTCTTAGATTTTTTAGGCCCCTCATTAAGTGGGCTAGGGCTCAAATTTTTTGGGGGCCATTCCCAAAATGGAACATAACTAGAAGTTATTTCAAAGTTGTGTAAGAATACTTGTAAAATTAACTCTTGCACTATTAACTTTCATCTACACTCACCCACTCTATTTAATTCCCATACACACCTATTCCATAAACCAAAATCACTTCTCTCACTCTCTCTTAATGGAAAGTAACAAAATTCATTATTTATTCTCACTTTATTGTTTTGCTAGAGAAGTTGAAGCTTCTTTCAGTGTTTTAATCTACTTCAAACCCTGTGTTAACAATCTTGATTTTATTTTGACTTAATACCTTTATTATATTTCCTTGACATATTACTATGTTGATACGGTATTACATGAAGGTTGGAGTTCTGTCTCGATGATCTGTGTGCTTCTACGAATATCTTGTTACTATGATATTATGGTAATGTGTGATCGAAATATGGAATTATGGAGTAAGAAATGGTCCTTGAAAATACAAATTTGCCTTTGATGCTACATTGTGAGTGTGATATTGCTGCAAATAATGCAGACTATAGCTAAGTGGAATGGCTTGTATCAAGTTCATATGCAAAGATTGGATTCGGTGTGGGACAACTATTTTGGTTGTAACAATCGGTTTTACATAGGAGTATTATGTGGTGGCAGAAGTCGATGTATAAATTTTTTAAAATTGATCTGCTTATTTGTTTTCAAGGTTGTTGCGACATATTTCTATGTACTAGTGTTGGAAAATTAATAGACTTGCTTCAATTTTTTTTATGTATATTGCTTGTTTAGACAATTGGTGAAAGTCAGATTATTCATGTTTTTGTCTTGTGTGGAATGTTAAGCTAATTCATTTATGATTTTTTGTTTGTTTGGATAAGAATAAGAATGTAACTTCTCTAATTCTTGCATTACATCTCAATTTGATATAATTTATACTTTCCCTGCCATTTAGTGTATACATGTAACATGTCAAATATTATTGATGTGCTAAATCTTTACAGGAAGAAGACTGCTACTAAAAAGATATTGAATCCTAAATTTCCATATTGCTTTGTGGCAAAAGATCTTAATTATGCTTCTTCATTATGGAGGTTTTTAATGACATGTTTGGCACTGTTAAGGGTCTCATGACCACTTTCATTCCATCACTAGTGGGTATTTACTGTTGCATTTGTCTTTTCATCTTAGAACTTTATTAGTGACACCCGACAAATAGAAATGCTAGCAGTTTGGAAGTGTTGGCAGATATGACATATGATTGAACTATCGGATGTTTAAAATAAGTCAAATATAGTATAAAAGCTTTTGTGGTCGTTTCGTATAAAACAACTTATTTGAAAAGTATTTCTTGAAAGCTGGAATTTGAAGGTTTCGAAGAAGAAACCGTTTTCTCAGTTTGAGGAAACCGATTTCTGTCACGTGTTTCAGGCTCTGGATTTGTTTTCTATGTTGAGGAACCGGTTTTCCTATTTTAGAAAACCAGTTTCTAGCGCGGCTTTTTTGAGTTTTTAAGTTGTTTCTTGGGCCAGTTTTGGTTCTATTTTGTTTTAGATATATCCTATAAATACCTCATGAAATGTGTGATTTTAATTAATGCAGTTTTTAATATTTCTCCTCGATTACTTTCTCTTTCAAATAATCTCCAAATTCTCTCTAACTTCATCTTCTCCAATTAACCATTTTTTACCATTGATTCATCAACTTATTTTTGTGTATGTTCCAACATTTAGTATTAAAGTCAGGTTCTGATCCATTAATCCTCTACAAACATGTCTACCATTTCCAATGATCGAATCTCTATCAACCTTCCAATTCTTGATTCCAAGAACTATGACAAATAGTGTAAACAAATGAAAGTTTTGTTTGAGTATCAAGACATTCTAGAAGTAGTTAACGATGGTGTTACACCACATTCAAGGAATAGAAGAAGAAAGACTACAAGGCACTCTTCTTGATACATTCTTGCATCGACAATGACAACTTCGAAAAGGTTGGTGATTGTGCGTCGGCGAAACAAGCGTGGGAGATCTTGAAGAAAGCTTATGAAGGGGCTGATAAAGAAAAGGTTGTGAGGTTACAAACTCGCAAGAGGCAGTTCGAGCTAGTGAAAATGGAAGAGAAGGAATTGATCAATGATTATGTTACGCGTATAATGCGCTTGGTGAATCAAATGAAGTCTAGCGGTGAAATCGTGTCGGAGCATAATATTGTTGCAAAGATCTTACGTTCTATAACATCAAAATTTGACAATATTATGGTTGCAATTGAAGAATCAAAGGACCTTCCTACATTGAGCAAGGAGGAGCTTCAAAGCTCATTAGAGGCTCATGAACAAAGGATGGATGAAAGAGAAAATGACAAGGCCAAAGCAGAGATTGCGTTACAAGCACGATTCAATGAGAAGAACAAGAGATTGAAAGGAAAATTGTCTTCAAAAGGGAAGACAAAGTCTCCGAATTTTGGTGGAAAAGAGTCACAAAATTCAAAGGCTTCGATGCCTCAAAGAGGTGAGAGCATCTCCAAAGGTAGTGGTCAAGGTTACAACACCAAAAAGTTTGATAAGAGTGGTGTGAAGTGTTACAATTGTCACAAGATTGGGTATTTCACAAAGGAATGTAATGCAAAATCGAGAGAAAATCAAAGTGATGAGGCTAAGGTAGCTCAACAAGAGATGGATGATTATAACACACTTATGGTCATGATCACAGAGGAGAATTATGGCAAGGAAAAGTGCTGGACATCAGCAGTAGTAGCTGTCAGTGGTTGGGCAGCAGCGTTTGCAATGCAGAAAAAACTGTAGAAACGCGTTCAAACCAAAACATAATGGTAACCGTTCGAGATGGAGTCGAAGGTAGTGATGAGTGGTACTTGGATTACGGTTGTTCAATGCATTTGACAGGTAGAGAGGATTGGTTTGTCAAAATCAATCAAGCCACAAAGAATAGAGTAAAATTCGCTAATGACACCACTTTAGCGGGCGGCGTTGTCGGTGATGTTTTGATCATGAAGAAAGATGTGAGTCATTTCTTGATCAAATATGTGTTATACATCCCTGGAATTAAATGTAATTTCTTGATTATTGGCCAATTGCTTGAGAAGAATTACACAATTCACATGGAAAATAAGATTTTGGGTGTTTTTTACCGAAATGGTGTTTTGGTTCTTAAAGCACCCATGGATGTCAATTGGACTTTCAAGATAGAGTTGAAAGTAATGGAACATAGGTGTCTTACTACAGAGGCAAGTCGTGATGAGTAGTTGTGGCATTACTGTCTTGGATTTCTCAATTTTCGAGACCTCAACGCGTTACAAAGGAAAGGTATGGTGACCGGGGCTGCCTAAGATCAATGTTCCAGCTGAGACATGTGATAAGTGTGTTCAAGGGAAGCAACACAAGGAATTTTTGTGAATAACCTGTTCTTGTTTGGTGAGGCAATTGAGAAGCAGATGAAGTGTGTTATGCAAACTCTGGAATTATTCTTTAAACTATCAGGGAAAGAGGTTAGTCAAGATAAAACCAACATTCTCTTCTCTAACAATGCCCGAGAAGCATGCAGCTGAAGCTTTTGCAGTTGTCGAAGTTTCGACATACAAAGAGTTTTGGAAAATACCGTGGAGTTCCTCTAAGTGGTAAGAAAATAAAGAAGAAGGACTTTCAATATATCATTGATCAATTTGCGACTATGTTAAGTAGTTGAAAAAGGAATAATTTATCTTTAGTAGGAAGAATCACTCTTCCAAAAGCTCTATTGAAGCTATTCCTATTTATCCGATGATGACCAATAAATTGCCTAAGACTTGTATTGATGAAATCCAAAGTTTACAGAGGAAATTTGTGTGGGGTGATACTGATGAAAAGAAAAAAATTCATGTAGTTTCCTAGGATACTGTCACTAAACTGAAGTAGTGTGGTGGGGTGGGCTTGAGAGATATTAGTGTTTTGAATAATGTCTGTCTAATAAAGTTGGGTTGGAAAGTTTATACGAATGCGGTGGACCTTTGATGTAATGTTATAAATCAAAAGTACAACATTGTAGAAGCTACAAATTTTTTGAAGGTTAGGGCTTTAGATTATATCCTTTAGAAAGATATCTCACAAACAGTTCCTTTAATGATGGAAACAGGCATGTGGATATTGGGGACGGTACTACCATTCAAGCATGGGAGGATAATTGGCTTGGAAAAGAGTATTGCTTGAATAATTTTGATTTTAATATTCCTAATGATCTTAGGGGAGATAAAGTGTGTGACTTGGTTAATGATAGTGGCGAGTGGAATATGAGTTTGTTAAGTTCCTGTCTTCTTATTTCATGGATTGACAAGCTAAAGACTTGTGTGCCTCTTGGCATGAGGAAAAATTCTGATGTTTTTTTTTGTTTTGCAGGTACAAGTCATGATAAATTCTCAGTGAAGGCATTGTACCAAGAGCTTGAAGGTAACGGGGATGATATTGAAGATGAAGATTAGGGGAAGATCTGAAAAACAGATGTTCCGAAGAATTGTAAAAGATTTCTTTGTCTTTTAAAGAATGATCATATTCTTACCAACTTTAGCAAGAGTAAGAAAGGGCTTGGAAGTGCAGGGGTGAAAATTGTGTGGAAATTTTTGTGAGACAACTCTTCATACGCTTAGGGATTATACTAAATGTCTCCCCATTTGGAAGAGTTTAGTGCAAGTGAGCTTCTTTTGGAGTTTTTTGTGGTAGATATCAAAAGATGGATTAAGATTAATCTTAACTATAATGGTGTGAGTAATAAGGGTTGGAGCAATACTTGGGTGATAGCGTACCATACTTTATGGACATGGAGAAATTTGGAGGAACATGATCATAATTATGTTAGACCTCTTAATCCTATTTGTCATATTTTCAAAAGAAAACAAGATTATGAGAATGATATTCTCTCTGTCAAGAAGCTTCAATATGTGGATAGTGGTAGTATTTATATGGGTTGGAAACCTCCTACTACGAGTATGGCGAAGCTTAATACAGATGTGGCTAGTAAAGGTAGTAAGGAGGTTGGATGTGGAGGTATTAATAGAGATCATAATTGAGACTGGAAGGGTAGTTTTTCCAAATATACAGGCCAGTGTAGTGCTATCTGTGCTGAATTATAGGGAGTGTATGAAGGTCTAAAACTCACGCACTCCCTGGGTTTTATGAGGGTGGAGTTGAATGTTGATTCGATGATACTGGTTACAACAATTGAAGAAGGTGTTACATGAACTCTTGAGTGTGTTTCTATCTTTTGCCTAATTAAGGAGCTCATTGATATGCATGAGATTCTTGTTATTTCGCATTCCTATAGATCCATGAACATGTGTGCAAATGCCCTTGCTAATCGTGGGTGCATAGATAAGAGTCATTGTGTGCACGAGGAAGCTCCAGATTTCTTATGGCCGCTTATAGCTGCACATTCTTTAGGAATTAATAGTTTATTTGTTGAGTTGTTGTAGTTTTTGTTTATTTTTGGGTTTAGGCCCTCCCTCTTATCAAAAAATAAAATAAAACATTTTCACTAGTAAAATATGTTATTATTGAATGGTAAAAAATGGGAGAAGGAGTTGGGGATAACATATTCTTCTAGTTTAGATTTACGTTAATGATATCATATTTGATTATACTAATAAAAATTTGGACAGAGTTTTCTTGTGACATGCATAAAGAATTTAAAATGTTTGTCATTGGAGAGCTCAACTACTTTCTTGGACTACAAATCAAGCAAAATGGAAAGTAGAACTTTCATAAGTCAGACTGATTTTTTCTCGAAGTTACTCAAAAAGTATGGCAGGTGGTCAGCATTAGGAGATCAAGAAGACATTAGAAAATAATAAGAAGGACAAAATCAATATGGGACATCAGTTTAGACAAGAAAACAACAACAACAACAACAACAAACACGTTATCTGTTTTGGGCCGACCAAACGCCTTAAAAGGATAATGCTCAAATTACTACCAATCCACTACAAATACACATGTTATAAAAGTCATCTCACGTGAAATGCAAGATTCATTTATGATATCCATTTTTTGCCACACTCATCTTGAATCCTGAACTAACTTGGGTGTTAGAGTGCTAACCTAGCAGATCCACCATGCTCTGCCATATGGGAGACACAATCGATTTAGGATTCCTTATCACCACATTTACACCAGAACAAAATAATGGCGTTGTCTGTGGAAGTTGACTCCTAATTCTTGTGAAAACTCCACAAATGGATTGTCCTAGATCAAAACTCAGATCCGTACCATGATCTCCAAGAGATGGAGACATTTACCTCCAAGGTCACAATGAGAGTCCTTGATTAACCTTACAATTCTAGATCACCTCAATTATCCGGCATCATTAAGATCCATATAATAGTAAACTCAGAGGTGCAGAAAATCTGTAACAATGTCTATTATAAATCCACTACCAGAGTTTCTTCTCCATGTGGCGAAGAACCTTCAAACGATATGCGGTGATTATATCGCACAAAGATGCCTAGATAGTGATAACATAAATGGAATTCTGAGAGCAGGGGTGTCGGTGATCACTGTAATTACCACCGTATATCCTACGACACATAGTCACGACATATATTGTTAAGTTATTCTAAATTAATCCCGCCATCTCTAGGCTCTATCGAGATCCACAACATCCTCAAAGTCAATAGTAGTTCACCAACAAATGCCTCTTCTGGAGGATAATTTGACATTAAGACAAGAAACGAAGATTGAAGCGCACAAATATATTTGAGAGGTTAAGAAATATCAAGAATCTAGAAGACAAAATTACCAGTGACTTCAAAAATATCCACTGGTGATGAAAGCGCTTACAAGATATTTCGTAGGCAGTAAACTCCCCGCGATAACTTTTTATTTAGCATAATCGAACTCCTAGGTATCCATTGGTTGAAGTTGGGATCATGATAACATGGAAGCGAGACATCATCTAAAATTCCTTAGGTTGGCATTATTATCCAACTTAATTCTTGGCTTTGTCATCCCGTAGGGATACATTAGGGTAGAGTGTGAAGTCGGGTTATTCCCCCACATACTGGAGAGAGGCCTAGTGGAAGACTAATAAAAAATTCATCTCCATTTATCAACGGTCCCAACGTAAGAGAAGTCCAGTCAGACCCCAGGGGGAGATTAGCAGCTAATCAAAGGCACTAGACAATGGCAAAGAGGACACAAATACATACCAAAATTACAAAGGTAAGTAAAAATCCAAAGCATTGAGGTAAAAAATATACGTATATAAATATTTTTTCCCAGCCAAGGAAGGAAAATCCTGGTGAATATTCCAGAAAAGAAGAACATAAAAACAAAGAATAGAAAGTAATCAAGCTTTTGCGCCAGAAGAGGATGCACACTGATCATACCTGGAAGTCCCCTGTGGAGCAACTTCCGAGCCGAATTCCTTCATCTGATCTACTACTTGATCAAGGACCATGTACACATCTAGCATAGTTTGTTGAAGGGACTCACGAAACCTCTTCTTCAGAGTGTAACCCTCATCTTTAGGAGCTTTTATAATGAGTCTCCTTTTCCAACTGAAGAGTACTATGAGCCTCCTCCTCATGATGATCTTCCTCATGAACTATAATGTATGTCTCCTAACATTGATTTTTCTCGGCATGTAGGGAAGATTCCAACTCTAGAATCGAAGCATTTAGGGAAGAAAGAGAGTTGTGGACCTTTCCCTCCTCTTGTAAATCATTATTAAGCTTATTCTTTTCCTGCAAGTCGTATATCTCCTTCTGAAAGGCAGAGCACTTTTGATCCATGTCTTCACACTTTCCCTTCCAAGTATCCCTCTCATTGGAAGGGTTACCTATAGCTAAGACACCCCCTCTGCCGGTGACAACCAGAGAGCACACATAAGTAGTCTGATAGGTGTGGAAGGTATCCTTAGAAAGAAGCTCAATATTCCTATGTCTCACCGGAGACAAACTCTCTTTATAACCAAGTCTTCGATACATGCCATTGAAGTCCTCCCTCATTGGTACCTCTTCAACAAAGAGGGGACCAAGTTTGAGGCAGTAAGAATTGATTGGAGAACGGGAATTAGGCCAGGAAAAATGATTCTGAAATCTACTAATGCAGAAGAATGAAGACTCATTCAGGTCTTGGTAGGAAACAAGACGAGTCTCTGGAGTAAGAGGCTTCACCAGTATGAAATGCCTTAGGAAATTACTCTAGAACTTGGAGAAAGGACTGAACCAAGCATAATCTGGGTTAAATGCAAGAAGACCATGGTCATGAATGTCATTCTAGGAGGTGGACATGATATATAATAAGTTGAAGAGTAGTTGGAAATAATGCTTCTAGACATGTGTTCAGTCCAAAATTAGAATACCTTCATGTAAGCCCTAGAACCCAAATGAATTTAAGAGGGGGAAACTTTCAAGTGTTTCAATAATACTACCTCAAACTCAAACAAGGGTAGATGTAGATCTACCTTGGTGAACAGACACTCATAGAAAGGAGCCAAACACCAGTCAAAGGAACTACACATCCTCTTCTCTGGATTCACAGGAAGGACCGACCAATATGACAAATCACCGACCATGATACCGACTGCGTCCATGGCCTCTTCGGTATTTAAAATAGATGGGGTCCCACCACTTATGCAGCAACCCAGCTATAGTTACTCGCATCAGCAGGCTCTACCAAATACACCCATTTTCTAGATAACTCATTAATTTTTAAATGCTTGTCAAGCTTGAGGTAAGAAACTAGATTTGGTCTCCTCCTGTGCTCCATGTGGGTCTTGATTTCAACATCACTTGGGTAACGATTGTAGGTTCTTCGGTTAACTTGAATGAAATCCGCAACACGTTCTCGCATTAACTTAGAAACTTCATTTTTGCAGTAGGTAAGGTAGGATATGGCATACATCCAACTGTATGATCCTCGTCAGTGCAAAATCTCGAAAAAAAGGCTTCAAAAGAATCCATAGAGGAAGCTCCTATATTATTAGAGTTTTCAGATACCCTTTCTGAATCAGAATCATTAATTAAGTTTATAACTCCATTGCCCATACAATAATTGGAAAAATGAGAGGTGTTTATGTCATAAAATATTTCTATTCTCGTAACTGAAGAAGCATCACACTCAAAATCTCTAACTACGTGAATAAGGCTATCATTCATGTTGACCAAAATTTAGAAAATGCATAAGGTAAAATTTGAATTGAGAAAGGTACCTGGTAAGGAGGAGTTTGTGAAGCAAATGTAATGGAGAAAGGTAGAGGCTTTAAGAAAAGAGATTCAACTACCCTAGCAAAATACTCGAATGAAAGGAATTAGAGAAACACTTGTGAATTAAAATTGACTTTCAAAGATTGCGAAACATTTCCCCTTCATTCAACTACCTAAATACCTATATATATATATATATATATATATATATATATATATATATATATATATATATATATATATATATATATATATATATATATATATATATATATATATATATATATATATATATATATATATATATATATATATATATATATATATATATATATATATATATATATATATATATATATATATTGCGAAACATTTCCCCTTCATTCAACTACCTATATATATATATATATATATATATATATATATATATATATATATATATATATATATATATATATATATATATATATATGTGTGTGTGTGTGTGCGCGCGCGTGTGTGTGTGAAACAATAAGCCACATCAGCTGAAACGAGAAGTTAGAGAAACAACATATGAATTTCCTTTGGAAACATAAATAAACTTTAGTGCACTATAAACAACACCATGCCCTAACTAGTCACTTCAATCCACATTTTAAAATGAAGCAGTGGAACATTTCATCTCAGTTAGATATGATGTGTTACCTCGGTCTCAAAGGCGAGATAATTAACGACATCAAAAAAAGTGTGCCACTTTACCTCTTGGTTGAAACTCCATCAAGAGGAAATGTTGAACTTTTCGTGAGTTATATCCCCAACAACTGATTTCAATTTTTAAAGACACTACTTTACATCTTGTTTATTAAAATAACAGAGGGGAAATATATATATATATATATATATATATATATATATATATATATATATATATATATATATATATATATATATATATATATATATATATATATATATATATATATATATATATTCCTTGTTTTATTTTACATTGTTTTTGTTTCAACCTACAAATACAAATGTTTAACACATTTTAAACTTGATTCATCTTCATCATAGTTAATATGAGATAAAATAGAAAATGCATAAGGTAAAAGTTTGAATTGAGAAAGGTACCTGGTAAGGTGGAGTTTGTGAAGCAAATGTAATGGAGTAAGGTAGAAGCTTTAAGAAAAGAGATGCAACTACCCTAACAAAATACTCACATGAAAGAAATAAGAGAAACACTTATGAATTAAAATTGACTTTCAAAGATTGCGAAACATTTCCCTTTCATTCAACTACGTATAAATATGTGTGTGTGTGTGTGTGAAAGAAACAAGCCACATAAGCTGAAAAGAGAAGTTTGAGAAACAACAGATGACATTCGCTTGGAAACATAAATAAACTCGAGTGCACTATAAATAACACCATTCCCTGATTAGCCGCTTCAATCCATGTTTTACAATGAAGCAGTGGAATGTTTCACATCAGTTAAATATGATGTGTTACCTTGGTTTCAAAGGCGAGGTAATGAAGGACGTCAAAAAATGTGTGCCACTTTACCTCTTGGTTGAAACTCCATCAAGGGGAAAAGTTGAACTTTTAGTGAGTTATATCCCCAATAATTGATTATTCATTTTCTAAAGACACTTCTTTACATCTCGTTTATATCCCCAGACTCAGTATCACATATAATCGCATGAGCAACCCATGTAAGAGTCATAACCATGTAATACTAGACCTTAAAATTCTTCATATTGTCCGTATACACTTTGGATTTTTTTCTACCATGCCTGACAAAGAGTAAACCCCGGCCCTATTTTGAGCAGGCCGTGTGTCTTTAGTATTTAAAAAATGGAAAAAGAGCATTAATGTTGGCACATTCTTCTTATATTCACAAATATTGAAAGAGCTTTACATATGTCCGACTGAGTGGATGAAGTTTCACTTTGAAGTCATTAAAAGGAAGCCCAAAAACTATACTGGAGAACATAGATTCATGAAGAGGAATGACACATCTTTTGTATTTAGTCCACAACCTCTTATCTTCATTTTAGGAAATAACCCCTAAGTTCGAGGAACGACCACCTCGATAAAAGCAAGTTAAAGGCATGCTTTGCCAGCAAAGACAAAGACGATGTCTAGTATCTCTTATTCCACCCATGTTACAATGTCTTCATACCATGCATCATGAGTACTTTGAAACTACTTTGGTCCATTTTAGTTTCACTTCCAATACATAAAAAATAACAATAATAAGTATAACCACAAGATTGAAATTTCAACCATTGGGTTACATCACAATTAATAAGATCATGGAAAAAAGCACGATGATCCTAAATGTAAATATGAGCATTTTGTTTTTTCGTGAAGTATCTTACGATAATTGGGTTTGTTAAAAAAATCTAGGAAAGAAAAACCTTTAACAATCTCCATGGAATCGAGACCAAGGACTACCCTTCCATCATCGACAACTATATATCCTTTCGATTATTCAATATATGTCTTCATGAGAATCTATTTAAGAAAAAATGAAAATAAACCATAATATGGTATTTAATATTGTTTTTATTTTGTTTACTATTTTAAAGTTTAATTACATTAAAAAATATACGGAACTACTCCTAATCACCTGCGCGTTACCCACGTGGAGGGAACATTCAAACAGAAAGGGTGAGTAATTACACTCATTATAAAAAAATACGGAATAGACATAGTAGTTCAAACAACAATATCATAGCATCAAAATAAACAATGTAACACCCCAATTTTATTTATTAATTATTTTATTAGTTGTTTACTTTATTAATTATTATTTAATACAATATTTAATTAATTGTGTGATTTTGTAAATATATGTATTATTTGGATTAATATGTGTTATGTGTGTATTGGATTAGAAAGTATGATAATATCATTATTAAGTAATTTGGAATTGGTAATGGGTTAGTGTGAGAATGAAATATAAAGCCCATTAGGGAAAATATAGTTAGTAAGAGTTTTGTAAAACAAAGAGAGAGAATTGTCAAAACAAGAGAATAGAAGAAAGAGTAAAAGAGGAGAAAAGGGAGAAAAGAGAAGAGAAAAAGATAGAACCCTAGAAAGGATCTACATCTAAGGTAATGGTGGGTAATTTGCTTATTATGAGATTATATGATGTATGTAATGGATAGTAAGCATGCTTAGGGATTTTGTTCTTCAATTTCTAGATTTTAACATGTTAGGGTTTGAATTAGAAATCATGAAATTGATGTTTGCAATCATGTTTTGAGGTTAGTAATAGATTCTACATGATAGATATATGTTATAGTGCATTTATTTCATGAAAGATGACTACTTGGATGGATTTTGGGGATGAAATTCGTAGGAGGCAGAAGCTGCTGTCGCAATTTTTTTTTGTGTTCAGCAGAGGGCGCTTAGCAATGTGGGTCACGCATAGCGCGGTCAGGGATGAATTTTTTTATATTTTATTTAATTGAGTGGTAATAATGTATTCTTATTATTTATAAAGGATTTTCATGAATATTAATCATTTATTAGATGCGTATTGGATAAGTTTTGGATGACTTTTTGATGAAAACACAACACTTGATTTTGTGTATATGTATGTTGTGAATTGACGATGAATGAGAATAACATGTTTTGGAATTGTTTGTTATGTGTTATTATGGTGTGTTGAGTTTATTAATACTATGAGAATGCATTGTATGCGATTTATAACATGAGATATGTATGTTTGTGCAATGGTGATGATAATTTAAATGTGATGAATTAGGTGATGTATGCTTGTATGATTAAGATTGAGGGATGTTCTTAATTGCATATGATTGTTGAGGAGATTTCACATGCATCATTTGTTGTCAATAGGCAATGTTTGCTAGTTTTATGGAGACTAGTGACTTGTCCTAATCCTAGGGAATTGGTTTGAAAGCCAGAGGGATGGACTTTTTGGTGGTTATATGTCTGAGGGATGGACACAGTTTAAACGTAAAAATTGTTAAGGATAAAAATTTATACCACATGAATATTGCATTGAGTGGAATTTGAATCACATGTGTCGATGTGAAAGGTTAAATTGGTGCGCAATATGTGATATTAGTGTGAATGTTGCGTTTGTGGTATTTGTGATTGATTATCTTTGGATTATAAATTGTTGAGCAATGTTGTATAAGTGAACATATGAATTGGATTGAATTGTGTTGAATACATGATTATGTAAAGTATGGTGAATTCAATTGATGTATGTATTTTATGCATTACTTATTGTTATATATTTCTATAATAATGTGAATTCTCACCATTTTGTTAGAATAATGTTATATACGATATCGCTAAGGCACTGAAGATAGTGGTGCTTCTTGCAAGGATTATTCGGAGGATCTATCTCATTTTTTATCTGCTTATTAGGTAGTGAGTCATGCACTCGTCATGTAACACGGGGAAATGATTGAATTCATGTTTGTTTTGAGAGATGTTTGATATACTCTCTTTTATTTATGATGTATTGAGATTATGTGATGGTTGGCCTTTAGTACCTAATGTTTTAATACATTATTTTCATTATGAGATAATTATTGGTATCATTATGAAAAGAAGTTTATTCCGCTGTGAGATGCATATGTGTATATAACATGATTTTAAATGTGTGTTATGAACATGACCAGTGTATTTGTGTTTATTTTGAAGTACATATGATGCCCTTATTTAATATGCATGCTAATTTACTGATCATTTTATATATTTCCGTGGGGGTTTTAGAGGGTGTACCATTAGTGGTATTAGAGCATGGCCGACAAGTTGGCCAAATTATTAATATGTTTATTTCCTTTTTGTATTCGATGTGTGTATGTCACACAATCAGTACTAATTGTCTGATGAGAATCGTTGATTTTTTGGGAATCTCAGAATGATGGTTGCAGGAAGGAATGACGATGTTATTGTCGAGGTGTTGGCAATGTTGGCTGGTGCGGTTGCACAACAACTGCACGTCAATGCTGGTAACAAATATAATGGTGAATTTCGTGCTTTGGGGAAGTTTCAGACGAACAATCCGTCAAGAAGGCTATGGGTTATCAGCAGATTACACGATTTTCTGAGCTGGTTAACAAGAGTAGGATTTATGATGAGGATAGTAGTGATAGTGTTGCTCACTATAAGTATTTGAATGATAAGAAGAGAAAAGGACAATTTAGAGGAATTTCGTATGTGACTCCTATTGATAAGGGGAAACAAAAATGTGGTTGTGATAGGAAGCCAAGTGGGGGAGGAGCTCCTACTCCGATTAGGTGCTACAAGTGTGGTATCGAAGGACATCGTGCTGCTGAGTGCACAAGTGCTTATGTGAAGTGTTTTAAGTGGGGCAAGCTAGGCCACAAATCTCATGATTGCATAGGAGGTGCGAGTGTGACTTTCTACAACTTTGGTGAGCAAGGGAAAATTAGTTCCAAGTGTGACAAGTCAAAGAAGGAACTATCTAAAGGGAAAGTGTTTTCTTTATCTAGTTCTGAGACTGGTGTCGAGGATAGACTACTCTGAGGTACGTGCTTTATTAATGGTACACCTTTGATTTCTATTATTGATACTTGTGCGGCATATTCTTTCATTTCTTTGTATTGTGTTAAGGTATTAAATCTTGAGTTATCTGATATGAATGGAAGTATGGTTATTGACACTCCTGCTATGGGTTCAGTGACTACTTCTTATGTGTGTTTGAATTGTCTGTTGAGTATTTTTGGTAAAGACTTTGGAATTGATTTAGTGTGTCTTCCGTTAGATCAACTTAATGGTATTCTTGGCATGAAATGGTTGGAATACAATCATGTTTATGTCAACTGTCTTGATAATATATTTATCTTTCTTGATTATAGTTTGCAGAGAGATTGGTTTACGTCTTCCAAGAAAGTGAATGAGTGTGTGCAGTATGATGATGTGTTGTTGGATTTGATGGCAACAATGAATATTGGTGGGAAATTAACGATTGGTCAATTAGAAATAGTTCATGATTTCCCGAAGTATTTCCTGAAGATGTAAGTGATTTATCGCCAGAGCGTGAGGTGGGGTTTATAATTGACTTAGTTCCTGGAACTAGTCCGATATCGATGGATCCATATTGAATGTCAACATCTGAATTGAAAGAGTTGAAGAGTCAACTTGAGGATTTGCTTGAGAAAAGATTCATTCATCCTAGTGTATCACTGTGGGGTGCACCAATTTTGTTGGTAAAGAAGAAAGAAAGTACTATGAAATTATGTGTGGATTATAAACAACTGAACAAGGTGACTATCAAGAATAAGTATCCACTTCCGAGGATTGATGATTTGAGGGACCAGTTGGTTGGTGAAAGTGTGTTTAGTATGATATATTCGAGGTCTAGGTATCATCAGATTCGTGTGAAAGCTGAAGATATTTAGAAGACTGCTTTTAGAAGAAGGTATGGTCATTATGAGTATTATATGATGTCGTTCGGTATGACCAATGCACCTGATGTATTTATGGAATACAGGAACATAATTTTTCATCAGTATTTGAATAAGTTTTTTGTTTTTTTCATTGATGATATTTTGATTTATGAAAAGAGTGAAGAGGATCATGCTGAGCATCTGAGTATTTTGCTATTTGTGTTGAAAGAGAAGTAGTTGTATGATAAGTTTTCTAAGTGTGATTTGGTAAAAGGAAGTGAGTCTCCTTGGGCATGTGATGTCAAAAGGTGGTATTGTTGTTGACCCGTTGAAGATTGAGGTTGTGTCTCAATGGGAAGCCCTGAAATCTATTTCTGAGATTATAAGTTTTCTTGGTTTAGCGGGTTATTATCGGAAGTTTATTGAAGGATTTTCCAAGTTAAGTTTACTGTGGGCGCAATTAATGAGGAAGGGTCAAGCTTTTATTTGGAGTGTGCAATGTGAATCTGCTTTTCAAGAGCATAAGAGAAAGTTGACAAATGCTCATATTTTGATTTTTCCTGATCCGACAAAACTGTTTGTTGTGTATTGTGACTTTTCATTGATGGGTTTATGAGGTGTGTTGATGCAGAATCAACAAGTTGTAGCTTATTCTTCAAGGAAACTTAAAATGCATGAAAGGAACTATCCGACTCATGATTTGGAGATAGTTGTTGTTGTTTTTGTATTGAAACTTTAGAGGCATTATTTGTCTGGATCAAGATTTGACGTGTTTAGTGATCACAAGAGTTTGAAATATGTGTTTGATCATAAAGAGTTAAATATGAGGCAAAGAAGATGGTTGGAATTATTGGTGAATTATGATTTTGGATTGTATTACCATCCGGGTAAAGCGAGTGTTATGGTTTATGCATTAAGTAGGAAGTCTTTGCATATGTCGACATTGATGGTACGAGAGTTGGAATTACTTGAGAAATTTTGAGATATGAGTTTGGTTTGTAAAGAGACTTCTTCTGGAGTTAAGTTTGGTATGTTGAAGCTTACTAGTGGAATTCTTGATGAGATTTCAGAAGGTAAGAAATCAAATTTGAGTTTGCTGGATCGATTGATGTTGATCAATCAAGGTCGAGGTGATGATTTTCAGATTGATGAGAATGGTATTATGAGATGTCATGATAGATTTTATGTTCCAGATATAGCCGATTTGAAGAAGAGGATTCTTGAGGAAGGGCATCATAGTGGATTGAGTGTTCATCCTGGAGCTACTAAGATGTATCAAGATTTGAGGAAATTATTTTGGTGGTCAGGTATGAAGAAAGAGATTGTGGAATTTGTGTATTCTTATTTGATTTATCAGAATTCGAAGATTGAAAATCAGAAACTGTCTGGTTTGATACAACCATTATGTATTCCTAAATGAAAATGTGATAGTATTTCTATGGATTTTGTGTCTGGTCTACCCACAACGCAGAGTAATTCTGAGACCATTTGGTTGATTGTGGACAAGTTGACGAAAACTACTCACTTTATTTCGATGAGAATAGATTATCTAATGGAGAAGCTTGTAAAGTTGTACATTGAGAAGATTATCAGTTTGCATGGTATTCCATCTAACATTGTGTCAGATAGAGATACAGGATTTATTTCGAGATTTTGGGGGAGTTTGTAAAATGCTTTGGGTATGAAGTTGTGTTTGAGTTCTTCTTATCATCCACAAAAAGATGGTAAGACTGAGAGGACGATTCAGTCACTTGAGGATCTTTTGAGAGCTTGTGTATTGGAACAAGGAGGTACTTGGGATCATTACTTTCCTTTGATTGAGTTTACTTATAACAACAATTTCCATTTGAGTATTAGAATGGCACCATTTGAGGCTTTTTATGGTATAAGGTGTATGAAGCCTTTGTGTTGGTATGAATTAGGAGAGGGTGAGGTGGTTGGAGCTGAGATAGTTCAACAGACTACGGATAAAATTAAGATGATTCAGGAGAATATAAAGGCTTCTCAAAGTCGTTAGAAGAGCTATCATGATAAGAGGAGGAAAGCACTTGAGTTTGAGAAGGGATGTCATATCTTTCTTCATGTTACTCCAGTAACGAGTGTTGGTCGAGCTTTTAAGTCACGTAAGTTGACACCGCATTAAATTGGTCCTTATCAAATTTTTGAGAAGATATGTGAAGTGGCTTATCAAATTGTTTTGCCACCTTCGCTTGCTAATCTCCGTGATGTGTTCCATGTGTCTCAATTGAGGAGATACATTATGGATCCGTCTCATGTTGTCTAATTAGATGATGTGCATATAAGAGATAACCTGACTATGGAGACATCGCCTATTCGGATAGGGGATCAGAAGTTAAAGCAATTTCGTGGTAAAGAGATTTCCTTGGTGAATGTAGCTTGGGGAGGACCGGCGAGTGGAAACGTTACTTGGGAACTCGAGAGTCAAATGAAGGAGTCTTATCCAGAGTTGTTTGTTTGAGGTAATTTTTGAGGACGAAAATATTTTAAATGGGGGAGAGTTGTAACACCCTGATTTTATTTATTAGTTATTTTATTAGTTGTTTATTTTATTAATTTTTATTTAATATAGTAATTAATTAATTGCGAGGTTTTGTGAATATATGAATTATTTGGATTAATATGTGTATTGGGTTAGAAAGTGTGAGAATAATATTATTAAGTAATTGGGCCTTGGTAATGGGTTAGTGTGGGAATGAAACATTAAGCCCATTAGTGAAAACATAGTTAGTAAGAGTTTTGTAAAACAAAGAGTGAGAATTGTCAAAACAAGAGAAGAGAAGAAAGTGGAAAAGATGAGAAAAGGGAGAAAAGAGAAGTAAAGAAGATAGAGCCCTAGAAAGGATCTACATCCAAGGCAAGGGTGGGTAATTTTCTTATTATCGGATTATATGATGTATGTAATGGGTAGTAAGCCTGCTTAGGGATTTTGTTCTTCAATTTCTAGATTTTAACATGTTAGGGTTTGAATGGAATATCATGAAATTGATGTTTGAAATCATGTTTTGAGGTTAGTAATGGATGTTACATGATAGATATATGTTATAATGCATTTATTTCATGAAACATGACTATTTGGATGGATTTTGAGGGTGAAATTTGTAGGAGGCAGAAGCTGCTGTCACAAATTTTTTTTGTGTTCAGCAGAGGGCGCTTAGCATCGTGGGTTGCGCTTTGCGCAGTGTGGGATGACAAATTTTATATTTTATTTAATTGAGTGGTAATCCTGTATGCTTATGATTTATAAAATATTTTCATGAATTTTAATAATTTATTAGATTTGCATTGGATAGGTTTTGGATGACTTTTTAATGAAAACATAACACTTGATTTTGTGTATATGTATGTTGTGAATTGACGATGAATGAGAATAACATGTTTTTGCATTGTTTGCTATGTGTTATTATGGTGTTTTGATTTTACTAATGCTATGAGAATGAATTGTATGTGATTGATAACATAAGATATGTATGTTTGTGCAATGGTGATGATAATTTAAATGTGATAAATTATATGATGTATGCTTGTATGATTAATATTGAGGAATTGTCTTAATTACATATGATTGTTGAGATTGCACATTCATCATTTGTTGTCAAGAGGCAATGTTTGATAGTTTCGTGGAGACTATTGACTTGTCCTAAACCTAGGGGATTGTTTTGAAAGCTTGAGGGATGGTATTTTTTGGTGGTTATCTGTTTGAGGGATGGACATGATTTAAACGTAAAAACCGTTAAGGATAACAATTGGTACCACATACATATTGCATTAAGTTGCATTTGAGTCACATGTGTTGATGTGAAAGGTTTAATTGGTATGCAATATGTGATATTGGTGTGAATGTTACATTTCTGGTATTTCTGATTGATTATCTTTGGATTAGGAATCATTGAGCAATGTTGTATAAGTGAGCATTTGAATTGGATTAATTTATGTTGAATACATGATTACGTGAAGTGCCATGAATTCAATTGATGTATGTATGTTTTGTATTACTTATTATTATATATTTCTATAATGATGTGAATTCTCACCTTCTGTTGGAATGATGTTTTATATGATATCGCTCAGGTACCGAAGATAGTGGTTCTTCTTACGAGGATTAGTCAGAGGATCTAGTTCTTGTTTTATCCGCTTCTTAGTAGTGAGTCATGCTTTGGTCATGTAACACGGAGAAACATTTATATTCATGTTTATTTTGAGTGATGTTTGTTATAATCTCTTTTGATGTATTGAGATTATGTGATGGCTGACCTTTAGTGCCTAATGTTTTAATACATCATATTCATTATGAGATTTAATTATTGGTATCATTATGAAAAGAAGATTACTTTGCTGCCAGATGCATATGTGTATATACATGATTTTAAATGCGTGTTATGAACATTACCGGTGTATTTGTGTTTGTTTTTAAGTACACGTGACACCCTCTTTGGATATGCATGCTAATTTACTCTGATTATACTTTATACTTGTGCGAGGGTTTTAGTGAGTGTTACATTAGTGGTATTAGATCATCGTCGGCCAATTTTCCAGGTTATTAATATGGTTATTTCCTTTTTGTATTCGATGTGTGTATGTGACATTATTGGTACTGTTTGTTTGATGAGTATTGTTGGTTGTTTAGGAATCTCATGACAATGGTTTCAGGAAGGATTGACGGTGCTATTGCCGAGGCATTAGCAATGTTGGCTGGTGCGATTTGGAAACAATCGCATGTTAATGATGGTAACAAAGATGATAATGAATTTCGTGCTTTGGGGAAGTTTCAGAGGAACGATCGACCAATCTTTAAAGGAGCTCATGAATCTGACAAGTCACAACTATGGCTGAAAGTGATTGAGAAGATCTTTCGAGTCATGAATTGTTTGGATGCGTAGAAGGTGCAATTTTGCACCCATATGCTTGAGAAGGAAGCTGAGAATTTGTGGGGTAACACTGTTCAGAGATTTGAATAAAATGAGATTGAGGTTACTTGGCACTTTTCAGAGATGCATTTCTGGAGAATTATTTTCCAGAGGATATGCGAGGGAAGAAGGAGATTGAGTTTCTCGAGCTGAAGCAGGGTAATGGAACTGTGGCTGAGTATGCTGTAGAGTTTGAAGAGTTGATTAAGTTTTGTCCTCATTACAACAATATTAATGCTGAGAGATCTAAGAGTTTTAAGTTTGTGAATGGTTTGTGACCTAAGATCAAGAAGGCTATGGGTTATCAACAGATTACATGATTTTCTGAGTTGGTTAACAAAAGTAGGATCTATGATGAGGATAATAGAGATAGTGCTGCTCATTATAAGTCTTTGAATGATAAGAAGGGAAAAGACCAATTCAGAGGAAAGTTGTATGTGACTCCTACTGATAAGGGGAAACAGAAAGCTGGTTATGATAGGAAGCCGAGTGGGGGAGGTTATCCTACTTTGATTATGTTCTACGGTTATGGTGTTGAAGAACATCGTGCTGCTGAGTGCATAATTGCTTATGTGAAGTGTTTAAAGTGTGGCAAGCTAGGTCACAAATCCCATGATTGTAGAGGAGTTGCGAGTGTGACTTGCTACAACTGTGGTGAGCAAGGGAATATTATTTCCAGGCGTGACAAGCCGAAGAAGGAACAAGCTAAAGGGAAAGTGTTTTCTTTATCTGGTTCTGAGACTGTTGTCGGGGATAGACTAATTAGTGGTATGTGATATATTAATGGTACATCTTTGAATGCTATTATTGATACTGGTGAGACACATTCTTTCATTTCTTTAGATTGTGTTAAGAGATTGGATCTTTAGTTATCTTATATGAATCGAAGTATGGTTATTGACACTCCTGCTATGGGTTCAGTGACTACTTTTTTTGTGTGTTTGAATTGTCTGTTGAGTATTTTTGGTAAAGACTTTGGAGTTGATTTAGTGTGTCTTCCATTAGACTAACTTGCTGTTATTCTTGGGATGAATTAGTTGGTATACAATCATGTTTGTATCAACTATTTTTATAAGACAGTTATCTTTCTTGATTCTAGTTTTGAGGGAGATTTGTTTATGTCTGCCAAGCAAGTGAATGAGTCTGTAAAGGATGGTGTTGTGTTGTTGGCTTTCATGGAAACACTAAATATTGGTGGGAAATGAACGATTGGTGAATTAACAATAGTTCGTGATTTTCCCGAGGTATTTCCTGAAGCAGTAAGTGATTTAGCGTCAGAGCATGAGGTGGAGCTTAAGATTGACTTAGTTTCTTGAACTAGTCTGGTATCGAAGCCTCCATATCGAATGTTAGCATCAAATTGAAAGATTTGAAGAGTAATCTTAAGGATTTGCTTGAGAAGAGATTCATTTGTCTTAGTGTGTCACCGTGGGGTGCACCAGTTTTGTTGTTTAAGAAGAAAAAAGGTACTATGAGGTTACGTATGTATTATATACAATGGAACAAGGTGACTATCAAGAATAAATATCCACTTCTGAGGATTGATGATTTGATGGATCAGTTGGTTGGTGCAAGTGTATTTAGTAAGATATATTTAAGGTCTGAGTATCATCAGATTCGTGTGAAAACTGAAGATATTCAAAATACTGCTTTTAGAACAAGGTATGGTCATTATGAGTATTTTGTGATATCGTTCAGTGTGACCAATGCACCTCGTGTATTTATGGAATACATGAACTTAATTTTTCATTAGTATTTGGATAAGTTTATTTTTGTTTTAATTGATTATATTTTGATCTATTCAAAGAGTAAAGAGGATCATGTTGAGCATCTGAAGATTATGTTATCTGTGTTGAAAGAGAAGCAGTTGTATGCTAAGTTTTCTAAGTGTGAGTTTTGGTTGAAGGAAGTGAGTTTCCTTGGGAATGTGATATCGAAAGGTGGTATTATTGTTGATCCGTCTAAGATTAAGGTTGTTTCTCATTGGGAAGCCCCGAAATATGTTTATGAGATTAGAAGTTTTCTTGGTTTAGCAGGTAACTATTGGAAGTTTATTGAAGGATTTTCCAAGTTAACTTTTCCATTTACACAATTGACTAGGAAGGGTCAAGCTTTTATTTGGACTGCGCAGTGTGAAGCTAGTTTTCAAGAGCTTAAGAGAAGGTTGACAACCTCTCCTTTTGTTGTGTATTGTGATGCTTCATTGATGTGCTTAGGAGGTGTGTTGATTCAGAATCAACAAGTTATAACGTATGCTTCAAGACAACTTAAAGTGAATGAAAGGAATTATCTGACTCATGATTTGGAGTTAGTTGTCTTGTGTTTGTATTAAAACATTGGAGGCATTATTTGTATGGATTAAGATTTGACTTGTTTAGTAATTACAAGAGTTTGAAATACCTGTTTGATTAGAAAGAGTTGAATATGAGGCAAAGAAGATGGTGGGAATTCTCGAAGGATTGTGATTTTGGTTTGAATTACCATCCAGGTAAAGCGACTGTTGTGGCTGATGCATTAAGTAGGAAGTCTTTGCATATGTCGACGTTGATGGTACGAGAGTTGGAATGACTTGAGCAATTTCGAGATATGAGTTTGGTTTATGAAGAGAATTCTTCTGGAGTTAAGCTTGGTCTCTTGAAGCTTACTAGTGGAATTTTTGATGAGATTCGAGAAGGTCAGAAATCTGATTTGAGTTTGGTGGATGGATTGACGTTGATCAATCAAGGTCGAGGTGGAAATTTTCGGATTGATGAGAAGGGTATTATGAGATATTGTGATAGAGTTTGTGTTCCAAATATAGCCGATTTGAAGAAGAGATTCTTGAGGAAGGGCATCGTAGTGGATTGAGTATTCATCCTGGAGCTAGTAAGATGTATTAAGATTTGAGGAAATTATTTTGGTGGCCAGGTATGAAGAAAGAGATTGTAGAATTTGTGTATTCTTGTTTGTTTGTCAGAAGTTAAAGATTGAACATCTGAAACGGTTTGGTTTGGTGCAACTATCTATTCCTGAATGGAAATGTGATATTATTTCTTTGGATTTTGTGTCTAGTCTACCCAGAACACCGAATAATTTTGAGGCTATTTAGGTTATTATGGACAGGTTGACAAAAACTTCTAACTTTATTCCAATGAGAATGGATTATCTGATGGAGAAGCTTGCAAAGTTGTACATTAAGAAGATTGTCAGTTTGCATGGTATTCTGTCTAGCATTGTGTTAGATAAGGATACGATATTTACTTCGAGATTAGAGGAGTTTGAAAAATGCTTTGGGTACAAAGTTGCATTTCAGTGCTGCTTATCATCCACAAACAAATGGTTAGAATGAAAGGACGATTCAGTTACTTGAGGATCTTTTGAGACATTGTATATTAGAATAATGAGGTACTTGGGATAATTACTTGACTTTGATTGAGTTAAGTTATAACAAAAAATTCCATTCGAGTATTAGAATGACACCGTTTGAGGCTTTGTATGGTAGAAGGTGTTGGACACCTTTTTGTTAGTTTGAATCAAGAGAGGGTGTTATGGTTAGACCGGATATAGTTCAATAGACTACAGGTAAAATTAAGATGATTCAGGAGAAGATGAAGGCTTCTCAAAGTCGTCAGAAGAGTTACCATGATAAGAGGAGGAAATCCCTTGAGTTTGAGAAGAGAGATCGTGTATTTCTTCGTGTTACTCCAGTAATGGGTGTTGGTCGAGCTTTGAAGTAACGTAAGTCGACGTCGCACTTCATTGGTCCTTATCATATTTTGGAGAATATAGGTGAAGTGGCTTATCAGATTGCTTTACCATCGTCACTTGCTAATCTTCATGATGTGTTCCATGTATCTCAGTTGAGGAGATACATTGTGAATCCATCTCATGTTGTCCAATTAGATGATGTATAAGTAAGATATAAATTAATTATGGAGACATCACCTATGTAGATAGAGGATCGGGAGTTGAAGCAACTTCGTGGTAAAGAGATTTCCTTGGTGAAGGTACCTTGTGGAGGATCGGAAGGTGGAAATGTGACTTGGGAAATCGAGAGTCAGATGAGGGAGTCTTATCACAAGTTGTTTGTTTGAGGAAGAAAATCTTTTAAGTGGGGGAGAGTTGTAACACCCTGATTTTATTTAATAAAGTAATTAATTAATTGTGTGATTTTATGAATATATGAATTATTTGGATTAATATGTGTTATGTGTGTATTCGATTAGCAAGTCTGAGAATAATATTATTAAGTAATTGAGCCTTGGTAATGGGTTAGTGTGAGAATGAAACATTAGGCCCATTAGTGAAAACATAGTTAGTAAGTGTTGTGTAAAACAAAGAGAGAGAGAATTGCCAAAACAAGAGAAGAGAAGAAAGAGGAAAAGAGGAGGAAAGAGAAGAAGATAGAACCCTAGAAAGGATCTACATCCAAGGTAAGGGTGGGTAATTTTCTTATTATGGGATTATATGATGTATGCAATGGGTAGTAAGCATGCTTAGGGATTTTGTTCTCTAATTTCTAAATTTTAACATGTTAGGGTTTGAATGGGAAATCATGAAATTGATGTTTAAAATCTTGTTTTGAGGTTAGTAATGGATGTTACATGATAGATATATGTTATAATGCATTTATTTTATGATACATGACTGTTTGGATGGATTTTTTGGGGTGAAATCTGTAAAATGAAGAAGCTATTGTTGCAAAAAAATTATGTGTTCAACGGAGGGCGCTTAGCACTATGGATCGTGCTTTGTGCGGTCAGGGATGATTTTTTTATATTTTATTTAATTGAGTGGTAATCTTGTATTCTCATGATTTATAAAGTATTTTCATGAATTTTAATAATTTATTAGATGTTTATTGGATAGGTTTTGGATGACTTTTTGATGAAAACATAACACTTGATTTTTTATATATATGCATGTTGTGAATTGATGATGAAGGAGAATAACATGTTTTGGCATTGTTTGATATGTGTTATTGTGGTGTGTTGAGTTGATTAATGTTATGAGAATGCATTGTATATGATAGATAACATGAGATATGTATGTATTTGCAATGGTGGTGATAATTCAAATGTTGTGAATTATATGATGTATGCTTGTATGATTAAGATTGAGGGATGGTCTTAATTGCATATGATTGTTGACATTGTACATGCATCATTAATTGTCAAGAGGCAATGTTTTCTAGTTTTGTGGAGACTAGTGACTTGTCCCAAACCTAGGGGATTGGTTTGAAAGCTTGAAGGATAGGATTTTTGGTGGTTATCCGTCTGAGGAATGGACACGGTTTAAATATAAAAACCATTAAGGATAATAATTGGTACCACATGCATATTGTATTGAGTTTCACTTGAGTCACATGTGTTGATGTGAAAGGTTGAATTGGTGTGCAATATGTGATATTGGTGTGAATGTTGCATTTATTGGTATTTATGATTGATTATCTTTAGATTATGAATCATTGAGCAATGTTTTTTAAGTGAGCATGTGAATTGGATTGATTTATGTTGAATACATGATTATGTGAAGTGTGATGAATTGATGTATCTATGTTATGTATTACTTATTTTTATATATTTATATAATGATGTGAACTCTCATCCTTCTGTTGGAATGATATTTTATACAATATCGTTTAGGTACCAAAGATAGTGATGCTTCTTGCGAGGATTAGTCAAAGGATCTAGTTCTTGTTTTATCCGCTTATTAGGTAGTGAGTCATGCTCTGATCATGTAACACGGGGAAACATTTGAATTTATGTTTATTTTGAGAGATGATTGTTATAATCTCTTTTATTTATGTTGTATTGAGATTATGTGATGGTTGGCCTTTAGTGCCTAATGTTTTAATACATTATTTTAATTATGAGATTTAATTATTGGTATCATTATGAAAAGAAGATTATTCTACTGCAAGATGCATATGTGTATATACATGGTTTTAAATTAGTGTTATGAACATGATAGGTGTATTTATGTTTGTTTTGAAGTACATGTGACACCCTTTTTTGATATGCGTGCTAATTTACTCTGAATATGTTATATAATTGCGCGGGGGTTTTAGAGGGTGTTACAAACAACATTTCCAAAACATCGTCAATTAGTACAACAACGTATACAACATCATTTAAGCAACAATTATGCAATTCCACAAAAAATATAGTGTAATAGCATAGACTCATACATGTGGTACCATTTCGTTATGAATACTAGACTCATCACCCTCCAAAGATACCCACCATAAGATCGATTCCCTCTTGTAACCGGAGCATAACATCAAACGCATTCTATCCACACAATGGGATTGCGGCCAACATTGGACTAACTTTCTCAAGAACACTGGACCTTAGTCCTAAATCAACAGTGGACTTTTGTCCTAACAATGCTATAAATGCATGATGCACAATCAACATAATTATTCACGACCACATCTAATCAAGTGCATCATCATTCAACAATTCATCGACAACATTCACATGGTTTAAATACACATAAACATATTAGCATCAACATCATTCAATACTTCATAGTCACAACGCATTGTTGTACCCCAAAATTTTCCCTCCCATTTTTCAAGACAAATTAATTCAAGATACTTCCTCATGCATATGAAGGTCCTAAACACTCATGACTACTCAACAGTTAACCAAACAAACCCTCCTCCTAAGTAGTTGACCTACAACTAGGGCTTCACTTTTCTAAAAGGAAATTATACTTCTAATGCCTCAAGTGGATTTCATTGTTTCTCATATGCTTCAAAGAATCCTCATGCCAAATTTCAAGCCTTGCAGCACAAGTTTGCTCAGTCAATTAGCCAGATGATTGAAAATTAACTGTATTGGGCAAAAAGTAAACTTTGACCAATTTATAGTCAAACATCAAGATTTTTGGTCAACATCAACATTTTGAAGTCACATTCATCATATGATCAAGGGTTGATCATGATTCATCAAGAAAACACAAGATCCATCAAAAGTCAAAAGTTACTAAATTAGGGTTTTCTTAAGAAGAAGTCAACTGAACTTTAACCAAGCATAACTTTCACATACTTCATCATAAAATTCTCTACCAAAGTCCATTTTGATGTAAATTTATGTCTCTACAACTTTATCTCTCTAAGCTCAAGTCCAAAAATGTGTTCAGTTTAATTTGTGAATCCGCTGCGTAGCAACAAAAGTTGTTTTATTTTTAAAGACTAAATAGGTTATTATCGATTGATTAAAATTTTACGTGTTATGTATATGAACTATATGTGGTTGAATATCGTTGTTTCCAAGTTGAAAGTGTAGCATTCCATTTGTCTATTGGAAATTTTGTAACTCTGATTTTATAAAACTCGTTGGGTAGAAATGGGGTTTTACATTAGTGGTATCAGAGCAGGTCGGTGCGTCCGACCAAGTTGTTGAATCGTAGTTTTGTCTAACTATCGAGTATTGTTAACTTTAGTTCTAACCATTGTTTATGTTGTAGTGATAAGTTGAGATGGCTGGAAGGAATGATGCTGCACTTGCTACTACTTTGGAAGCAATGGCGCATGCTATGGAGAATCAGCCTAACATTGACAGGAATGCTGGATCTTGTAGCTTGGTGACCTTCCAGAGGGAGAATCCGCCTACCATCAAGGGTAAGTATGATCCTTACGGAGCATTGGATTGGTTGAAAGAGATTGAGAGAATCTTCCGTGTGATGGACCTCACTTCAGCGCATAAGGTTTGATATGGTACTCATATGCTAGCAGTTGAGGCTGATGACTGGTGGCTAGAGACTCATTCGAGGTTAGAAGCTGCAGGTGAAAAAATCACTTGGACTATGTTCTGTAGGAAATTTATGAGGAAGAATTTCCTTGAAAATGTTCGTGGTAAGAAGGAAATTGATTTTTTTGAGCTGAAGCAAGGGAGTATGTCAGTTACTGATTATGCTGCAAAGTTTGTTGAGTTGGCTAATTTTTACCCGCACTACAGCGTGGAAAATGATGAGTTTTCAAAGTGCATCAAGTTCGAGAATGGATTGCGCTTTGAGATCAAGAAGGAAGTGGGATACCAGAAGATTCGTGTCTTTGCCGATTATATTGATAGTTGCAGGATCTATGAAGAAGATAATAATGCTCACTATAAGATTTTCAATGAGAAGAGAGGTAAGCACCAACAAAACCGTGGTAAGCCTTACGATGCCCCACCTGGTAAAGGTAAACAGAAAGTTGCTCAGGGTCAGAGAACTAGTGGGGGAAATGCTCCTACTGGTGTGGTTTGTTTCAAATGTGGAAAACCTGGTCATAAGATCAACGTGTGTACTACTGAGGTGAAGAGAGGTTTCCATTGTGGTAAGATTGGGCATGCTATATCTGAGTGCAAGCATAAAGAGATGATTTACTTCAATTATGGTGAATAAGGGCACATTGGTAGTCAGTGTCAGAAACCAAATAAGGCGCAAACTAGTGGTAAAGTGTTCGCGTTGGCTGGGACTCAGACAGCTAACGAGGACAAACTCATCAGAGGTACATGTTTCATTAATAGTACTCCTTTAATTACTATTATTGATACTAATGCTACTCATTGCTTTATTGTTGCTGACCGTGTTAAAAGATTGGGTCTTATGTTGTCTTCTTTGAATGGAGAAATAGTCATTGATATTCCAGCTAAGGGATCAGTGACTACTTCTCTTGTATGTTTAAAGTGTCCTTTGTCGATCTTTGACAGAGACTTTGTTGTTGATTTGGGTTGTTTGACTTTAAGTGGGTTAGATGTGATCTTAGGTATGAATTGGTTAGAACATAACTATGTTCATATTAACTGTTATAACAAGTTGGTGAGGTTTTCTACTCCTGAAGAGGAGGAATTTGGTCTGTTGTCTTCTAGACAATTGAGGCAGTTGATGCAAGAAGAGGCTCAGATGTTCTCATTGATGGTGTCGCTATCTGTCGAGAATCAAGCTATCATTGAGGAATTGCAAGTGGTGCGTGAATTTCCTGAAGTTTTCACTGATGAAATTCCTGATGTACCGCCAGAGAGAGAAGTAGAATTTATTATTGATCTTGTACCTGGTATCAGACCTATTTTTATGGCACCATACAGGACGCCTGCATCTGAATTGTCAGAATTAAAGAAGCAGTTGAAAGAGTTACTTGAAAAGAAATTTGTAAGACCAAGTGTATCACCGTGGGGAGCACCAGTGTTGCTAGTAAATAAGAAAGATGGAAGTATGAGACTTTGTGTTGATTATAGAAAATTGAATGAAGTTACGATTAAGAACAAGTAACCGCTTCTGAGAATAGACGACTTGATGGATCATTTGGTGGGTGCTCGAGTGTTTAGTAAGATTTATTTGAGGTTGGGTTATCATCAGATTAAAGTGAAGGATGAAGATATCTAGAAGACGGCTTTCAGAATGCGTTATGGAAATTATGAGTATTCAGTGATGCCTTTCGGTGTTACTAATGTTCCGGGAGTATTCATGGAGTACATGAACCGTATCTTTCATACTTATTTGGATCAGTTTGTAGTGGTGTTCATTGATGACATTTTGATTTACTCTAAATCGAAAGAAGAGCATACATAACACTTAAGAATAGTATTGCAAGTTTTGAAAGAGAAGAAGTTGTATGCAAAGCTGTCTAAGTGTGAATTTTGGTTAAATGAGATTAGTTTTCTTGGTCATGTTATCTCAAGTAGTGGCATTGCTGTAGATCCATCTAAAGTATATGCTGTGTTGCAATGGGAAACTCCAAAGTCGGCTACCGAGATTAGAAATTTTTTGGTATTAGCTGGTTATAATAGAAGGTTTATCAAAGGTTTTTCTAAGTTGGAACTTCCTTTAACTAAGTTGACTTGTAAAGGTAGAGCTTTTGTGTGGGATGTTCAGGGTGAAGAAAGTTTTACAGAATTGAAGAAAAGAATGACGCCGGCTCCAATTTTGACATTACCTAATCCAGGAGAACCTTTTGTGGTATATTGTGATGCTTCTAAGATGGGTTTATGAGGCGTGCTTATGCTGAATGAAAAGGTAGTTGCTTGTGCGTCAAGGTAGTTGAGGACTCATGAAAAGAACTATGATACACATGATTTAGAGCTTGCTGTAGTTGTTTTTGTGCTGAAGATTTGGAGACACTACCTATATGGTTCTAGATTTGAAGTATTTAGTAACCATAAGAGTCTAAAATATATATTTGATCAAAAATAATTGAACATGAGACAACAAAGATGGTTGGAGTTGTTAAAGGATTGCGATTTCAGTTTGAGTCATCATCCAGGAAAAGTGAACATGGTGGCCAATGCCTTAAGTCGAAAGACTTTACATATGTCAACAATGATGGTTAAAGAGTTAGAATTAATTGAAGAGTTCAGAGATATGAGCTTAGTTTGTGAAGTGACACCATGGAGTGTTATGTTGGAAATGTTGAAAATTAACAATTAATTTCTGGACAAAAAAACTCATAAGTTAGATGTGAAATTGGTAGACTCGATGGTTGGGATCTATCAGTCCAAGAATAAAGATTTTAAGTTAGATGCGTAAGGTGTGTTGAGATTCCATAATCAAATTTGTATTCTTGATGATGCGGAGATGAAGAAAGTGATTCTCGAGGAAAGTCATAGAAGTAAGTTTAGCATTCATCTGGGAGCTACACAAATGTATCAAGATTTGAAGAATTTTTTTGGTGGCCTGGAATGAAGAGTGGTGTGGCTCGGTTTGTGTATGCATGTTTAACTTGTCAAAAGTTGAATATCAAAAGCCTGCAGGGTTGATGCAACTATTAGAAGTTCTAGAATGGAAATGAGATAGTATTTTGATGGACTTTGTTACGAGGTTACCTAATACTTCAAGAGGGCATGATAAAATTTGGGTCATTATTGATAGGCTACTGAAGTAGGCTCATTTTATTCCTATTAACATCAGTTTTCCAGTATCAAAGTTGGCGGAGATTTACACTAGTGTAATTATGAAATTGTATGATATTCCTTTGAGTATTGTTTCGGATAGAGATCTGAGGTTTACTTTAGATTTTTTAAAGAGTTTGCAAGAGGAGTTGGGTTCTAAGTTGAGGTTGAGTTCGGCGTATCACCCTCAGACGGATGGTCAGACAAAGAGGACTATTCAGTCGTTGGAAGATTTATTGAGAGCATGTGTTCTTGAGCACGAAGGTTCGTGGGATACTTATCTTTCGTTAATAGAGTTCACTTATAATAACAATTATCATTCTAGTATTGGAATGACACATTTTGAAGCGTTGTATGATCGAAGATGTAGAACTCCTTTATGTTGGCATGAATCTGGGGAAATCGTAGTACTTGGACCTGAACTTGTTCGAGAAACTACCGAGAAGGTGAAATTAATTCGAGAAAAGATGAAAGATTCCCAAATTAGACAGAAAAGTTATCATGAAAAGCGAAGGAAAGATTTATAATTTCAAGCAGGTGACCATGTGTTTCTGAGAGTTACACATGTGACTGGTGTTGGGCGTGAATTGAAGTCTAAGAAGTTCGTTCCTCGTTTTATTGGTCCATATCAGATTTCAGACAGAATTGAAAAGGTTGCATATAACGTGATTTTACTGCCTAATCTTTCGAATTTGCACGATGTGTTCCATATGTCACAACTCCAGAAGTATATTTCAAATCTATCTCATGAGATTCGAATGGATGATGTGCAAGTACAGGATAATCTTCCTATGGAGACGATGCCTGTACGAATCGCAGATCGTGAAGTGAAGACTCTAAGAGACAAGGAGATTGCTTTGGTGAAAGTAGTTTGGTTAGGAGCTGCTGGAGAAAGCATGATGTGAGAGTTAGAAAGCAAGATGCAGGACTCCTATCCTGAGTTGTTCGAACAAGGTAAATTTTCAAGGACGAAAATATTCTAAGTGGGGGAGAATTGTAAGGCCCAATACTTAATTAATTATTTAATTAAATATTTTAGAATTTTTTTTTGATTAAATTTTTGAAGTTGTGAAATATTCATTTAAGTTGTGTCGTTCTTTGTTGAATTAATTAGTTGATTAAGTTGTAGGATTAATATTGAATAATACTATTATTGTTTATGTGGGCCTATTTTAATGTTAGAAGTAGTAGAAAGAGAGGTGTAGGAATTTAAGCCCAATAAGACAAAATAAGAATAATAGAATGATAATATTATTATATTAGTTATTTTAGAAATAATAAGAAGTAGAAGTATAGTAAAAGGAGAAAGGTAGGTTTTTAGCATAAAGAGGAAATAAGGGTTTTGGAAGAGATACATAGAAGTGCAAAGAGGAGGCAAAATTAGGTGCAATAGGAAAGTTAGAGCAACCTTCAATTCAAGATAAAGATGGAGTTCTGAATCTATAATAGGGTATGTGATAAATGGTATATGGGATTGAGTTGTAAAATTATTTCTCTTTGTGTTTGAAATTGATATATTGTTGAAATTAAGAGATGATTGAGAATCCAATTTAGTATATATAAACATGTTTAGGTTAAAATTCCTAATTTTTATGATTTTGATATTGTTAAAATTTTGATATTATTAGTTTTATTGAGTAATGCTCGAATATATATATATATATATATATATATATATATATATATATATATATATATATATATATATATATATATATATATATATATATATATATATATATATATATATATATATATATATATATATATATATATATATATATATATATATATATATATATATATATATATATATATATATATATATATATATATATATATATATATATATATATATATATATATATATATATATATATATATATATATATATATATACTGTATTTGCTAGATTTCATAATAATAATAATGTTGAAATATATGTAACAATTGAATGTTATTGTAGCGGCACAACTACTGTAATATCACATATACTGTGTTTGTATGTGTTAAATTAAACAAAATCTATTTTCAAGTTTATAATATATAATGTTTCATTGTATAATTAATGATAATAATTAATAGTAATCTAGTATTATTAGTATAATAATATTATAGAAGTTTTGTAATTAGAAATAAGAATTTAGATGATTAATTAATCGGAAATAGTCGAAATAGCCCGAATAGTTACGCGATTTGGTTGTAGTAAATTTTAGTTGATTCGTGGTATTGTGTTCCTTGTTGAACAATGCGAATTTGCACGTGATGTTGTATCTTGTTGAATTGCCTCTATTTATGGGTAAAATATTAAGTTGTGGGCTTATGGTCAATATTGGTTTGTTGTTGTATTGCTCTGGAATTTTGTTGTTGCTATCCTGACATTCATATTGGATCGCATACATAACATATCAAGTTGGAGGTGATATTCGGTAAGTTGGCCTAAATTGGAAAATAAAGTTGAAGGCTTATGCCTTATTGATGCCACTATTAATTGGCAGATTTCTAAGTTGGGAATTTTGCTCCATTGGTACCACATGCATGTGCATTGTAACGGTCGCATTCTGTGTTGCATATTTAACATGTTGTGTTTATTGACTTGTGATGATTGATGTTGGTTGAAAGTTGTGAAGTGGTGATTTTATATAATCTGATCGAATAAATTGTTTATCATATTTTACCCCTTCTGTTTGAATGTCGCCCTCTGTTGATAATGTGCAGGTAATCAAGAAGGATAATTGCTACCTTTGTTAGTTCGAGCCGGTGTTGTCTCTCTAATACGTAGCACTCGGGGGGATGAACGCATGTTTTCTTTATTGTTGGTTTTCATTATGTTGCTGAATTTTTAAGTTGTTTACATTAAAGACTTGTTGTCTTAAAGCCGTTTAGAGTTGGACAAGAAGTTATGGTGTTTTCAGTTGAATTTGTGAATCCGCTGTGTAACAACGAAAGTTGTTTATTTTTAAGGACTAAACAAGTTGTTATCGGTTCATCCAAATTTTATGTGTTATGTATCTGGACTATAGGTGATTGAATGTCGTTGTTTCCAAGTTGAAAGTGTAGCATTCCATTTGTTTGTTGGAAATTTTGTAATTCTGATTTTATATAAATTGTTGGGTAGAAATGGAGTGTTATACATAACTTTTACATACTTCATTATAAAATTCTCAACCAAAGTTCATTTTAAAGTAAATTCAATTCTCTACAACTTGGTCTCTCTAAGCTCAAGGCCAAAAATGCTTCATTTGAGAGATATGAGCCAAAATATTTTAAAAGTCAACAAAAAGACATTTTTTGTCAAAAAAATTTACATAAAGATAAAGGATTTAAGTGAAAAATGACCAACATGAAGGTTGTAGGGGATATCTTGAGCTTTCCAAAGAGTTCAATAACCTCTTAATATGATAAAAATTGAGTGAGTTATGATTGGTGCAAGTTGGACAATTTTGAGAAAACGCATGAAGTCCAAATTGAGCAAATTTGAATTTTTGGGCTAATGGCCTATCTTTTAAGGTCCAAACGTGTTCCTGACCTCATAATAGACTCCTCAAGTTATTCATTTATTTTTTGGTTTTTATTATTTTGATTTTATTTAATTAAAAGCAAAATAAATCAAATAAAATATCAAATAAATGATATAAGGCATGTAGATCTATTTTTGAATCAAATCCTAAGTCTAAAAAGCCGGTGACAACTTGCAAAAAATGTGATTGGTATGAGATTGACCTAAAAAAGAAAGATTTCATGCAAAACTTCAATCAAATATTTGATCATGAAATTCAAATATTTTGTAATTTCATCAATATTTGATCATGAAATATTTGATCATGAAATTTTAATCATGAAATGTTATACCATGATTGCACAAGATTTGATTCAATATTATTGACCTAATATTTTCTCCTATAAATACACAATGTATTCAGAACAAGAAGGGCACAAAAATTGCCTTAAGAACACACTCTCAAAAATCTCAATTTTCTCAAAATTAGGGCAAACTAAAAACCTTTGGTGCAACAACTTTCAATCCATTCCAAGCATTCCATCGTGTTCCTGAAGTTCTCAGGAGTTCACCCCATCCATCTTTGAAGCTTGAACCACGCTAGAGCATCACATCTCAACATCACCGGTTGGGTAATATTCTTGAAATTCAAACTCATAATTCATGCATTGTTGATAATGATGTTTAGACTTGTTTCTAATGATGTTTAAACTTGTTTAGAATCATTATTTGCAAGCTTTGATGCATGAATAAAGATCTGCCATTGTTAGGGCAATTTGAGTTATTTTCATCGAATCTCACGATACAAGTGTTTTCAGGCCAAACTAACACCCACCCCAGGCAATTGTTTTTTTTTTCCTTTTTCGTTTACAAACCCTAATTTATTTTCACCATATTTTCTTAATTTCCTTTATAATTAACAATTAATTAACCTAATCTTTTTAACACTTTAACAAATTAGGATAGGGTTTTTAATTAGTAATTAAATTCTTGATGTATTTTTATTAATTAATTATATAATTAAACTTTTTTTAATATTAAAAATTAATTAGAAACAATTAGGTTTTAATTAATTATTATCACTTAAATTAGTTTCTATACAAAAACGTTTTAATATTTTAACATTCTTTTTCTTATTTCTTTACTATTTAATTTTCTATTTTCTTAATTAATTTCTTTTTAATTAATCATTAACTAACCTAATCTTTTTTCAAAACTATAATAAATTAGGGTTAGGTCTTTTTAATTAGTAATTAAAATTTTTCTTATATATTTTTATTTTAATAATTATTTCATTAATTAATTAACTTTTTTATTAATAATAAAATTAATTAGAATTAGGTTTTTAATTACTAATATTATTTAAATTATTTTCTACATAAAGCACAAAAAAAAAAAAAAATTTCTAACACTTTTCCCATTTATCTTTTAATATTTAATTTTCTTAGACAAAATGTATAGGTCGCACTACTGATTATAATAGCGTATATTTCTCTTCTTGCATTTTTTTAATTATGTATCTGCTCCGAGGATGTAATAGCGTATGTTTACTTTCTCACAATTTTTATACTTATGTATCTCTCCCAAAACCATGTAATAATTTAGGTTTAAATTTCCGCACTTTATTTTCTGCACATATTGAACTGCTAGTAACTAGGGCTTGTATGGAAAGACTAATAACCGAACATAGAAAACCCTAACCTTCAAGATAATATAATTGAAACTAATACAATTTTCACACTTGCACCTCTAGGGTAACCTCTCTTGTTGTCTTACGATACTTGATCACGTCCCTCAAAAGTGGGGATACTTTAGCAAAAGACCCTCGATAAAATCATCATGTCCCTTTCAAACAAAGATCATATTCCATCGATGACCCTTCGAAGTTGCTTACAAAATGATCTAGTCCCTACGAGTAAATGATGATAGTCCCTCAAATACAGTTGGTAAAGTGTCTTTACATGTTGCCTTCGATGATCATACGATGAACCTACGCATGCCCCTTCATATCCAATGGATAAGGCTACCTACCAACTAATGGTATGGATAACACTATCTCTAAAGGATATGGAAAAGAATAAGAAAGACTTTATTGGGTAAGAAACTCCTAATTGCTTGCTCACAACTTTTCTCACAAACAAATCATTTCTCACACATCACTTTTAAAACAACAAATATTTTCAAAAAAGTACTTTGTACGCATTCTTGAGGACTAATACAAAAATCATTACAAAGTTAGCCTTACATTAGCATTTTAAAAATATTTTCAAACAAATCACACACACAAAGCAAGTTTTTCAAAAGTGAGCTAAGCAATTAAGAGCCCGTAGATAATTACGGATAAAAAGGGTGCCAACACCTTCCCTTTTCACAACTTACACCGGAACTCAAAATCTATCAAAGGTATTTCATTTTCTTTTCACCTTTCCTAAATATTGGATAAAATAAAAGTCGTTGGAGACTCTTGCTATCCGTACATTTGGATAAAACCAAAAAAATTCAGTTTTCCCACCGTATTACAGAACTGGCGACTCTGCTGAGGAGTACTTAAAAAAAGAGGGGTTACCTTAGAGTTTTGATCAATTTTACTTGCTTTAATTGTTTGAATTTTTTGCTTTAATTTAAGGGTTTGTTTGGGTATTATTACTTGTAAGATCCTACACTCGGATCTAAGATTTCCTTAGGTAAGTATTAATAGATCATAAAGATTGTACGGCGTAGACCAATATGGTTAACATGATGGCTACAGTTAGTGTGACACTTTGGTTCGTACTGATGTTCCTCGTGTCAGTCAAGGATAACATTAGGATTCCGCGTGGTGTCGCTAACACTAACTTACTTTTAGAACCTTAATTGACCCATCTTGGCCATTAGAAAGTAGTGAGATAGCCAGCAAGAAAGATCCGTGATATGAGATTCCTAGAACCCGATTATTATTTTAGGACAGGTTGAGCCAACCTAACTTCAATGGGGAAGGGTATTTACCTATGGACTTCTTGCAAGCCTTTAAACATAAGGCTTCTGTGGGACTTGTTTGTGTTTTCTACTTATCTAACATGAACATGACATCATAACATCATATCATCATAAAATAACATTTTTACTAACCATTTCAAGGATCTTAGGGATTTATGGTGCAGGATTATCATAAGCCAGATTTCTAGCAAGTGGTAAGAGGATTTATTTTCCTCTAGCTAGATGTCATCAAGATCAAAGTACATTCTCTTGAGACAGAGGTTATGACCCACATGATATTGTGAGCTTGATTCTTATATAAGGATGTTCAAAGATGAAGACTCAAAGTTATTCAGACAAAGTTGCAACCAGATTCTATTTCTAATATTTAAAATTTAAATCCCACGAGATCCTTGAAAACATTGCATATGCATCTACATGTCATACATATCATCGCATAACAGGTTTCCAAGAAAGGTTTTCTCATCATCTTGCTGTTTATTTCAAGAAGAAAAGTGGCTCTTAAAAAGTCAGTCAAAGATCTCCAGGCTCAAAATGCTCAGTTCCAAGAGATTTTCATAAGCTTAACCAAGGGGCAAGAAGGATTGAAAGCACTCCTCGTTGAGAACATGACCGAGAAGAATCCTGAAGACAACAAGGATGACAGGTTGGAACAACTGTAAGATGAGATGGCGGATATGAGAATCTAGATGATTGGTCAGATGACTCTTATCCAAAATTTATCTCGGGGGCAAGAAGAGTTGAGAATCCTCATCAACAAGCTTCATCAACTCGGATACAACTGTATGGGACGAACTGCTAGAATTGGAGATCCAATCACTAACCAGCCTCTAATGAGACAAGAAACTAACTTGGTTGAAAGTAGGAGGAGAATAAGAGAGGGAAAGAGACAGCTGACATTGCTAATCCTTCAGTTAATGGAAAAGGCCTTTCCAAATTGTCATTACATCGCAAGCTCAACAACGAACTCGCCAACAACAATAGAATAATTAGCGTAGGCAGGATGCACCCATGAGACAGTTCATAAAAATTAACATGCCATTGTCTCAAGCATTGCAACACATGTTGAAGATGGAGCTAATTACTTTAAAGGATCCTCCTCAGAATCCCAATACTTCATCTCTCAGTTATGATCCTAATGCAAGGTGTGCATTTCACTCCAACAGTCTTGGACATGTCACTAACAGTTGTTGGATGTTGAAATGTAAGATTTAGGACCTGATTGACGAAGGAGTTTTCGAGTTCACACAAGATGGTCAGATTGAGTTTTTCTATCATCCCTTAAATATCGAAACTGCAAAGCACACCATCTGAAGTAACAAGTTCAGGCGGAGAAGCTTTAAGATCATTTGCATTTCTATTTTTAATTTCTTTTGTTTGTTCAAACAATTACTAACATGTTAAACTTTGGTTTTTCCCATTAATGCATTTCATATGTTTGTCTTGAATTAATCCGTTCATTTCACTATATTTAAACTGTGCTTCTTACTTCCTTTTTGTGATATTCAACTCTCGTTAAAGCTATAAGCCTTTAGAGGGAGGATGACAAAAACAATACCATAATCTCATCCAATATGCTTTTGAATAGACCTTGCAGACGACATACAAGCATTGCTTCAATTCCTAAATAGTGGAGATATAAGGAAATTAATCCCTAGTCAACCCCTTTGAGCCTAAGAAGTAGGAGTTTTCTTTTTCATGCAAATTGAAACCCTTAAACATAACCCGGGGCAGGGTAGTTTCTCAGTCAAATCAATTATGCATTCACAATCTTTACCTTCGTACGCAACGAGTAGTGTTGAAGATATTATTCTAAATCAAAAACTGATGATGGTTCCCCGTAAATATTGAGTCAGGCAGTTAGCATCTTTCAAAAGAAAAGTCCGCTAAGTCAAAACCTATGAAGGAGACTAAGGAAAAAAACTTGGGCATCCTGCTGGCTGTAATCTCAAACGAAACAGTTCAGGCAAAAGTTATGGATAGTAAAGTCAAAAATAGGTCGCTATAAATCATCAAAAAAAGAAAGATGTTACAAGAAAAATGATTGCCTTCTCAAATAAACTTTCGGTTTCGGAACCACCACCAAAATATCATTTCTATCATTCCAAACTCTATTAGAATCTAAATGCATAATTAACTGAGTATAGGACTGAAGAACATCACGGAGAACGGGTTGGTTACAAATAAACTTTGATCATTTATCCTTTGTTTCTTAAACCGTGAATCAGGCCACATTACAACCCTTAAAATTCCTAACTGAAGTATGGGTTATTTCGAAAGAATACTGTTACAAAAAAGTATCCTGACTCCTGTAAGGCTTACTATAAATCCTGAGTTGATATCACATTCTTACAAATTTTTGTTTTACGAAAAAAATTCATTTTTAAACTTTAAGACAAACATAAGATTTGCATTTTAATACCATTGTTTGCATATGACTAAGTGTTTGACAATGGAGAAATTCGCATGACGGATATTCAACGAATGAAAATCCTCCCAACCGACATAATTACTTCAGATGACGTGTCAAAGAGAAAGACACCTCCAGTAACAGGCCTTTTGTGTACCCAATTGGTTATAAATCAAGGGGCATGACATGTTATTGTCCAACTCATATGTGGAAGTCAAGTCAAGATTCAAAGAATCTCTCAAAAGTGCTGAATAGCCAGGGGCAGATCTCCATCTGAATCACTTGGAGCATGTTACGTTGATCATGAGTTTCACCAAAGGCCACTATGAAAATTGAATATTCAGTATCACCAAATTGCCTGTCTATGTCAGTAGTATCAGATGTTGTCATTCCCTCATGACAGTTCTTAGAAAAATACCGAGGAAGGTCAAAACCATCAGAAAGTTGGCAGTCAATGGTTAATCAATAACTTTAAACATCGAGTGCACCAGACTAATCCCAGGGAAAAATAGACTCCCTCATACGAAGGGCCACATATGATCAAGAAAATATTTTATGGCAGTGCTACAACACTTACTACCATGGACTGTGAAATTTCTCTGCACCCTGTGAACACGGATATAGTAAAAAATACAACGCATGAAAAAGAGACCCACTAGGTTGATTGGCCTAGAAAATAATAAGGGAATCCCAACGAATTAAAAGAGTTCGGGAAATAATTAGGGATATATAAATAAAATTGTACACCCGGCAAGTTGAAAACCTGAAAAGGTGGCTTGGGCAAGAAAGGTTATCCTGGTGGACTGAAAATCAGAAAAAGCGGTCCAGGAAAAAGTTAGGGATTAAAGCGTACGACTATGTCCCGTTTATCAGTAGAAGATTTATCACTCTGATCAGCATTTGCTAAAGACTCTAGGAGTTGGGCAATGTTCAAAAGTTATCCACAAATCCCCAAAAAGCAATCTCCATGGAACTAACTCTACGGAGCTATCTTCACAAGCTCATCCCCAACAGAGATATATTCCCCAACAATTCTAATATGCCCTCACACAGAAATTAGGGCATCTTCCAGCAGTTCACCTCCATTTTTATGAATAGCTTGACATGATCATATTCCCCAATGAGTTCCCTAGCAGATAAGGAAGTTTGATCATTTTCTCAGCATATAGTGGAAACTTCCTTAGAAGAGTCTATGAATTTCTAATCAGAGATTATTTACTCAACGCAATATATAGGGTTTATTTCCCCAACAGAGTTTATTTCTACAATATTGCAAATCCCCTGACATAATTCTCTTCTCCGACAAGATATCATTCAATGTTGTCTTCCCCAGAAGAATTGGCATCCGTATCTGAAACCTGGATTATCCATCTCTTTTATCCCCAGTCGGGGTGTATAAGAATGAAATCCTTCAAAGAACCATGCATGTCCGACTCTCCTTGAATGCTTTTATCCCAAAGCAGAAGTCAAACATCCCTAATGGAATGTCCTCAAACAGAAGGTGGAAATCCCCAGTAAAGTTATTCTAAACAAAGTTGAAGAATTAATTGCTTCACCCCCAACAACAGTCAGGGATTTATTTTCCCCATCCAGAGTTGTTACACGAAGCTACTGATACGCTTAATTGACATCCATACATCATTCACGAAATATCATAACATATTCTAACGAAACACATATACTATTCTCATTTATTTTGAGAACATCATTGCGTAGTGCATCACATACATAATGACATTGCATAAAACTAACGTTTTCCTTTTCAGGTTAAGTTCCAGAACAGATGAATATTATCAGCAATTTATAGATGTGTTGTAGATCAGTTCCTGAACAGAACGGGGAGACTATCTACATGACCAGATAATTTCCTTCAGATCTTTATTCTGAAAAGCATTTCCTTCATATCTTCATCCTGAAAAACATTTCCTTCAAATCTTCATTCTGAAAAAGCATTTCCTTCAGATCTTCATTATGAAAAGCGTTTCCTTCAGATCTTCATTCTGAAAAGCATTCCCTTCAGATCTTCATTCTGAAAAGAATTTCCTTCAGTTCCTTCAGATCTTCATTTTGAAAAGCCTTTTCTTCAGATCTTCATTCTGAAAAGCATTTCCTTCAGATCTTCATTTTGAAAAGCATTTCCTTCAGATCTTCATTCTTAAAAGCATTTCCTTCAGATCTTCATTCTGAAAAGCATTTCCTTAAGATCTTCATTTTGAAAATCATTTTCTTCAGATCTTCATTTTGAAAAGCATTTCCTTCAGATCTTCATTTTGAAAAGCCTTTTCTTCAGATCTTCATTCTGAAATTCATTTCCTTCAAATCAAGTCGAGCGTAGACTCATTCTGGTACTCATATCAACAGTTACTTCAGATGGCATCTTTAAGCCCATCACCGACGGAACTCTATCACCTCTCTGAATGGAATCTTTAATCCCATTCAAGCAGTACAATCAACCAACAATGTTACTTCATGCACATGTGAGTGCAAATTTCTGGACACTTATAAGTGTTCAATCCTCTTCCACCTTCAGATCACGAATGACGGGCATGCCAATCTAACTCTTCAGGTTTAAGAAGATTGAACATGGGAAGCTGTTGTACCCCAAAAATTTCCTTCCCATTATTCAATACAAATTGATTCAAGATACCTCCTCATGCTCATGAAGATCTCAATTGCTCAAGACTACTCAAAGATTGATAAGACAAACCCTTCGCCTAAGCATTGACCTACAACTAGGGTTTTGTTTTTTCCAAGGGAAATTAGACTTCTAATGCCTCCATTGGATTTCATGGTTTCTCATATGCTTCAAAGAATCCTCATGCCAAGTTTCAAGCCTTGCAGCACAAGTTTACTCAGTCAACTACTCAGATGATTAAAAATCAACTGTATTGGACAAATATCAACTTTGACAAATTTACAGTCAAACTTCAAGATTTTTGTTCAACATCAAGATTTTTAAGTCACATTCATCATTTGATCAAGGGTTGATCATGATTCATCAAGAAAACTCAAGATTCATCAAAAGTCAAAAGTTACTAAATTAAGGTTTTCTTAAGGAGAAGTCAACTGAACTTTGACCAAGCATAAATTTACATACTTCATAAGAAAAATCTCAACCACGGCCTATTTCTATGTAAATTCAATTCTCTACGACTTCGTCTCTCTAATCTAAAGGAAAAAATGCTTCATTTGAGAGATATGAGCCAAAACATTACATGTCATTTTAAAAATCAACAAAAAGACACTCTTTGTCAAAACACTTAACATAAAGATAAATGCTTCAAATGAAAAAATGACCAACATGAAGGTTGTAGGGGATATCTTAAGATTCCCAAAGAGTCCAAGATCACCTTCATATGATAAAAATTGAGTAAGTTATGATTGGTGCAAGTTGGGTAATTTTGAGAAAATGCATGAAGTCTAAATTGAGCAAATTCGAATTTTTAGGATAATGGGCCTATCTTTTAAGGTCCAAACGTATTCGTGACCTCATAATAGTCTCCTAAATCCACTAATTTATTTTGGTGGTTTTTATTTCTTTTTATTTTGATTTTATTAAATTAAAAGCAAAATGAATCAAATAAAATATCAAATACATGATATAAGGCATGTAGATCTATTTTTGAATCAAATCATAAGTATAAAAACCTAGTGACAACTTGCAAAAAATGTGATTGGTATGAGATTGACCTAAAAAAGAAAGATATCATGCTAAACTTAAATCAAATATTTGATCATGAAATTCAAATATTTTGTAATTTCATCAATATTTGATCATGAAATTCAAATCATGAAATATTATACCATGATTGCACAAGATTTGATTCAATATTGTTGACCTAATATTTTCTCCTATAAATACACAATGTACTCAGAACAAGAAGGACACAAAAATTGCCTCAAGAGCACACTCTCAAAAATCTCAATTTTCTCAAAACTAGGGCAAACTAAAAACCTTGTGTACAACAACTTTCAATCCATTCCAAGAATTTCATCGTGTTCTTGAAGTTCTCAGAAGTTCACCTCATCCATCTTTGAAGCTTGAAGCGCGCTAGATCATCCAATATCAACATCACTGGCTGGGTAATATTCTTGAAATTCAAACTCATAATTCATGTGTTGTTGATTAATTTTATGCATATATACTTGTTTATAATGATGATTAGACTTGTTTAGAATCATTGTTTGCAAGCTTTGACGCAGGAATAAGGATCTGCCATTGCTAGGGCAGTTTGAGTTATTTTCATTAAATCTCACGATACAAGTATTTTCAAGCCAAACTAACACCCACCTAAGGCTGCTGGTTTTTTCTCCTTTTTTACTAACCCTAATATATTTTCACCATATTTTCTTAATTTCCTTTATAATTAAAAATTAATTAACCTAATCTTTTTTAAAAACATTAACAAATTATGATTAGGGTTTTTAATTAGTAATTAAATTCTTGATGTATTTTATTAATTAATTAATTAAGATTTTTCTTAATATTAAAATTTAATTAGAAACAATTAAGTTTTAATTAATTATTATCACTTAAATTATTTTCTACACAAAAACATTTTAATATTTTAACATTCTTTATCTTATTTCTTTACTATTTAATTTTCTATTTTCTTAATTAATTTATTTTTAATTAATCATAAACTAACCTAATCTTTTTTCAAAACTTTAACAAATTAGGGTTAGGTCTTTTTAATTAGTAGTTAAATTTTTTTCTTATATATTTTTATCTTACTAATTATTTTATTAATTAATTAACTTTTTTTATTAATATTAAAATTAATTAGAATTAAGATTTTTTATTACTATTATCATTTAAACTATTTTCTACAAAAAGCACAAAAACAAAAACATTTTTCTAACACTTTTCCCATTTATCTTTTACTATTTAATTTTCTTAGGCAAAATGTATAGGTCGCATTACCGATTATAATAGCGTATATTTCTCTTCTCGCATGTTCTAATTATGAATCTGCTCCGAGGATGTAATAGCGTAGGTTTACTTTCTCATAATTTTTATACTTATGTATCTCTCCCAAAGCCATGTAATAGCTTAGGTTTAAACTCCCACACTTTATTTTCTGCACATATTGAACTGCTAGTAAGTAGGGCTTGTATGGAAAGACTAATAAGTGAACTTAGAAAACCCTAACCTTCAAGATAATATAACTAAAACTAATACACTTTTAACACTTGCACCTATAGGGTGGCCTCTCTTGTTGCCTTATGATACTTGGTCACGTCCCTCTAAAGTGGGGATACTTTAGGAAAAGACCCTCGATCAAATCATCATGTCGCTTTCAAATAAAGATCATAGTCCCTCGATGACCCTTCGAAGTTGCCTACAAAATGATCCAATCCCTAAGAGTAAATGATGATAGTACCTCCAATACAGTTGCTAAAGTGTCCTTACATGTTGCCTTCAATGATCATACGATGACTATACCCCCGCCCCTTCACATCCAATAGATAGGGCTACCTACCAACTAATGGTATGAATAACACTATTTATAAAGGAGAAGGAAAAGAATAAGAAAGACTTTATTGGGTAAGAAACTCGTAATTACTTGCTCATAACTTTTCTCACAAACAAACCATTTCTCATACATCACTTTCAAAACAACAAATATTTTCAAAAAAGTACTTTGTACGCATTCTTGAGGACTGATACAAAAATCATTACAAAGTTAGCCTTACATTGGCATTTCAAAAATATTTTCAAACAAATCACACACACAAAGCAAGTTTTTCAAAAGTAAGCTAAGCAATTAAGAGCCCGTAGATAACCACGGATAAAAAGGGTGCTAACACCTTTCCTTTTCATAACTTACCCCCTGAACTCAAAATCTATCAAAGGTATTTCCATTTCTTTTCACCTTTCCTAAATATTGGATAAAAGAAAAGTCAGTGGCGACTCTTGCTATCCTCACATTTGGATAAAACTAAAAAAAGACAATTCTCCTACAATATTACAAGGATGAAGATGGTAAAAGTGATAAAACTGAAAGAATCAACCTTGGTTCTGACAAGTTTCCTAATGAAGAGGAAGAGGACTATTTGGATGAACAATATCCCCCTGCCGATGAGAAGTATAAGCTTCTAGAAGAGCGTCTGGAAGCTATGGAAATCCAGAAAGTTCCTGGCTTGAACTTTGAAGAATTGGGATTGGTCTTGGGAGTCGTCATTCCTCCTAAGTTTAAAACTCATACCTTTTCCAAGTATGATTGCATTTCTTTCCTGAAGCTGCATTTGAGATCTTATGTTCATAAAATTCAACCACACACTGCTGACAAGAAGTTATGGTTGCATTTATTTTAAGAGAGTCTATCTGGAACAACTGGAATGGTATTATCAACTTGAAGGTGCCAACATCCATACCTGGGAAGATTTGGCTGCAACTTTCTATAAATAATATCAATACAATTATGGTTTGGCGCCAACTCGCATGCATCTTCTGAGTATGTCCTTGGGTTCTGAGGAAGGCTTTAAAGAGTACACACATAAATGGAGATATCTTGCAGGAAGATTTCAATCTCCTTTGGCTGATAGGGAATTGGTTGATATGTTCATGAGTATGCTAACATGTTCTTTATATAATCATCTACTTGGAAGTTCTTCAGCTAGTTTCACTAAACTAATATTGACAGGAGAACATGTTGAGAACGAAATCAAAAGCGGTAAAATTCAGGTGGCTACATCTTCAAATATCGTGAAGAAGTCTTATAATGGTAAGAGATAACCCAATGTTGTATACAAACAAAAGGGTCGTAAAAAGAGTGACTGCAACCAATATGTGGGGGAAGTGCTGATCTCTAATCCCGTACCAGTGCAACAACAACAAAGTAATCAGCATAAGCAGGACGCATCTAGGAGATAGTTCACAAGAATCAACATGACATTGTCTCAAGCATTGGAACACATGTTGAAGGCATGTCTGATTATATTAAAGGATCCTCCACAGAATCCCAATACGTCCTCTCCCCACTATAATCTGAATGCAAGGTGTGCATATCACTCCGACAGTCTCGAACGTGACACTGACAATTGTTGGGCTTTGAAGAATAACATCCAAGATATGATTGACTCTAAGGAGATTGAATTTAACTCTTATGAGACTCCTAATCTGATCAGTGCACCTATGCCTAATCATGACAAGAGAATTAATTCTATTAATGATGTTTCTTATGTTTCCGTTGTGAATAACTTGACTACTCCTCTGATGATTGTTAAGAAGAAGCTTCTGCAAGGCAGTTTATTTCCAGGCTGCGTTGAAAACTACTACTATTGTGCCTCTCAATCCAATGGTGGTGCCCTGCTAAAAGAAGGTATTCATCGATTGATAGATGACCGTGAAATTCTATTTGAGAAGACTCATTCTGTGGATAGTGTATTCCAAGATGTATCTGTAAATACATTTTTTGGTACTCCTGTAAGGATCACTTCTAGAGGTCCTGTGAAGATTACTGCCGAACTGAGGGTTTCTCCTCTAATCATTATCGCGCCTGGGCCAATTCCATATTCCTCTAACAAGGCTATCCCTTGGAATTATAGAGTTTATGTCTACTACCATGGTGTCAAGCAAGAACCGTTGACTGTCGAATATGAAAATACTGAAGTTATTGATCCCAATGTTGGCAATATTATTGAGACTAGTAAGGTTACCTGTAGTGGAAGGGTTTTCTCTCCAGAGATTTCTTCGAAGGCTGTTACTACACCTGTTCGTATCACTACTACTGAATCAACTATTGAGACTCGAGGGGAAGAACATATGACTGAACCTACCCAGACTGAGGCACCAAAAGAGGTTATTGTTGAAGATACTTCCAAGCAAGAAATGGAGGAGGTACTGAAGATTATTCGAAAAAGTGACTATAAGATTGTTGAACAGTTGGGGAACACCCCTCCAAAATATCTATGTTATCTCTATTGTTATGCTCTGAAGCCCATGCTCAGGCTTTGGTAAAGTTCCTAAAAAGTATTTCCTTCAGAGCTTTATTTTGAAAATAATTCCCCTTCAGAGATTGAATTCTGAAAAGCATTGCCTTCAAAGCTTTATTCTGAAAAGCATTCCCCTTCAGAGACTGAATTCTGAAAATCATTTCCTTTAGGGGTTTATTCTCAAAAGCATTCCCCTTCAGAGACCGAATTCTGAAAAACATCTCCTTCAAAGCTTCATTCTGAAAAGCACTCCCCTTCGGAGACTAAATTCTAAAAAGCATTTCCTTCAGAGATTTTTCTGAAAAGCGACATTCCCTTTGGAGACTGAATTTGGAAAAGCATTTCCTTCAGAGATTACTTTGGATGGAATCTATAAGCCCATCTCTGACGAAACTCTATCACCTCTCTGAATGACATCTTTAATCCCATTCAAGAAATCAACCTTACTTCATGCACTTGTGAGTGCAAATTTCTGGGCACTTAAGTATTCAATTCTCTTCCACCTTCAGATCACGAATGGCGAACATGCCAATCTAACTCTTCAGGTTTAAGAAGATTGAATAGGGGCAGATGTTGAACCCCAAAATTTGACCTCTCATTTCTCAAGACAAATTAATTCAAGATACTTCCTCATGCATATGAAGGTCCTAAACACTCAAGACTACTCAAGAGTGGACCAGACAAACACTCCTCCTAAGCAGTTGACCTACAACTATGGCTTCACTTTTCTCAAAGGAAATTGGAATTATAATGCCTCAAGTGGATTTCATGGTTTCTCATATTCTTCAAATAATCCCCGTACCAAATTTCAATCCTTGCAGCATAAGTTTTCTCAGTCAATTAGCTAGATGATTGAAAATCAACTATATTGGGCAAAAAGTCAACTTTGACCAATTTACAGTCAAACTTCAAGATTTTTGGTCAACATAAACATTTTAAAGTCATATTTATTATATGATCAAGGGTTGATCATGATTCATCAAGAAAACTCAAGATTCATCAAAAGTCAAAAGTTACATAATTAGAGTTTTCTTAAAGAGAAGTCAACTGAACTTTGACCAAACATAAGTTTCACATGCTTCATTATAAAATTCTCAACCAAAGCTCATTTTGATGGAAATTCAATTCTCTATAACTTTATCTCTCTAAGCTCAAGGCCAAAAATGCTTCATTTGAGAGATATGAGCCAAAACATTACATGTCATTTTAAAAGTCAACAAAAAGACACTTTTTGTCAAAGCAGTTTACATCATGTTAAATTCTTCAAATAAAAAATGACCAACATGAAGATTGTAGGGGACATATTTAGGTTTCCAAAATGTCAAAGATCATATTCATATGATGAAAATTGAGTGAGATATGATTTTTTCAAGTTGGACAATTTTGAGAAAATGCATGAAAATCATATTGAACAAATTGTAATTTTTGGGCTAATGGACCTATCCTTTAAGGTCTAAACATGTTCATGACACCTTAGAGGACCTCTAAGTCCATTCATGCATTATTTTAATTTTTATTTCATTTATTTTGATGTCTATTCATTTAAATCCAAAATTAAATCAAATAAATATTAAATAAATGTGTAAGGCATAAAAGGCTTGTGATTTGAATCTTTTGGAGGCCCAAGGACAAGCAAGAAACGATATGCACCTATTTTCCAATCAAATCTTCATGGTTTTGTCATATTCCAACCTATTTTCAAACAAAATCAAAAGATAGGTTTCACATGATATCCAAGCCCACCTCTTAACCCAATATGCTCTTCTATATATATTCATTACATTCATACAACAAACAACATGCAAGGAGGCTGTAAGACACAAGTGTTTTTGATCAAACAATTTCAAGAGAAGGGTGAACTCGAATCCCAGCTTTCATCCATCCACGAGGAGAGATGACCATCCAAATCAACCCCTGAGGTATCATAGAGTTAATTATTATCATTCTTGATGATCAAATGCATCTAAAACACGCATCTATTCCATCATCAGTTTTGAATTTTTATGAAATTCGTTTTTTAATATTTGCGTTGCTTTGGTTAAAACTAACGATTTCAATGTGTTCCTGAGACAAACTAGCGCATGTTTCATCCCTTGCATGAGGCCCATAATGCCATAACACTCCATCGCCATGATTGTGCTTGTTGAACCCCAAAATTTTCCCTCCCATTTTTGAAGACAATTTATTCAAGACACCTCATGCTCCTAGGGTTCTCAATTGCTCAAGAATACTCAACAGTTTAAGCATACAAGCACATATCTTAAGCAACGGCCTACAATTAGAGTTTTGGTTTTCTCAAAGAAAATTGAGCTTATAAGGCCTCAAGTGAGTTTCATGGTTCCTCATATGCTTCAAAGAATCCTCATATCAAGTTTCAAGTGTTGCATCACAAGTTTGTCAGTCAATTGCTCAGATGAGTGAAAGTCAATTGTATTGAACAAAAAGTCAATTATGGTCAACATACAATCAAACTTAAAGATTTTTGGTCAACATCAAGATTTTGCAATCACATTCATCATTTGATCAAGGGTTGATCATGATTCCTCAAGAAAATTTAAGATTCATCAAAAGTCAAAAATCACTAAATTAGGGTTTTCTTAAGAAGAAGTCAACTGAACTTTGACCAAGCATAACTTTCACATTCTTCATCAGAAAATTCTCAATCAAAGCCGATCTTGAAGAAAATTCAATTCTCTACAACGTTGGCTCTCTAAGATCAAGTCCAAAAAATGCTTCATTTGAGAGATATGAGCTAAGACATTACAAGTCATTTTGAAAGTCAACAAAAAGTCATCTTTTGTCAAAGAAATTTACATCAAGATAAAAACTTCAAATGAAAAAGTTACCAACATAAGAGTTGTAGGGGACATCTTAAGATTTCCAAAAAGTCAAAGATCACATTCATATGATAAAAATTTATGGAGATATGATTGGTGCAAGTTGAGAAATCTTTGAAAAATGCATGAAACCTCGATTGAGCAATTTTGAAATTTTGGACTAGTGGACCTATCTTCTAAGGTCTAAACATGTTCATGGCCTTATAGAGGACTCCTAAATTCGTTTTTACCTTACCATGATTTTTTATTTATTTATTTATATTTATATTTATTTTTATTCAATTAAATACAAAACAAATAAAATAAAATAACAAATAATGGACCAAGGCATGTGGGCTTGGTTTTGGATCAAATTTGTGGCCCAAGAACACATATCCAACTTGCCAAAACCGTGGAAGGTAAGATTGGGACATAATATTCTCAAAATGGAATGTTTGAAAACATGTTTTTTTGGGTTTTGGCAAGGCATTGAATACTTGGTCTTTTCCTCCTTTGTCTTGATTTATTTTCTTCCTCTATAAATACACATAACATCAGTGAACAAGACCATGAATTGCTACCTCAAGATCAAGCTCTAAGAATCACAAAATATTCTCAAGAACTAAGGTAAGTGTGAAACCCTATCTGTAGCCTCTCCCAAGCAATTCCAAGCATTCCATTACACTCTAGAAGATCCAAGGAGTCGTTTTCAGTCTTTCAACAAGCTCGAGACATCCCAGAATGTGCTCTTTCAAGAACAACGGTTGGGTAACTTTTCCAAAATCCTAAACTTCTACTTTATGCATTGTTAACTTATCTTGTGTGTTCATATACGTTTTCAGTCTATGAATTCTCGCATTTTATTTTTTTGCGCTTATACTTTATATGCTCTCTCTCTCTCTCTCTCTCTCTCTCTCTCTCTCTCTCTCTATATATATATATATATATATATATATATATATATATATATATATATATATATATATATATATATATATATATATATATATATATATATATATATATATATATATATATATATATATAATTGTTAGTTAATAGGATTGTATAGAAATATAATAATCAAACGCTAGAAACCCCTAATGCAAGATAAAATAACCGAATCAACACACTTGCATATTTGCACCTCTAGGGTAACCTCCCTTTTGTTGCCTTCGGAAAAATAACGGTAATGTCCCTCGAACGTAGGGATGCTTTAGCAAAGACCCTCGAATAAAAGATCATAGTCCCTCGATGACCCTTTGATGATGCCTTTCGAAAAATGATCTAGTCCCTTACGAAACTGCTATAGCATCCTTACAAGTTACCTTCAATGACTGTACGATGACCCTTCGCATGTCGCTTCACATCCAACGATAGGGCTTCCTACTAACTAATTGTACAGATAGCACTATCTAAAGGAGAAGAAAAAGTATAAGAAAGACCTTGAGTGGGTAGAATACTATTAATCGCTTGCTCACACTATTCAAAATAAAAGCATCTCACACAAACACTTTCAAAGATATTTGCAAAACACTTTGTACGCATTCTTGAGGACCGATACAAGAATCATTATAAAGTTCGCCTTACATTGGCATTTTCAAAATATTTTCAAACACACAAAAAAACAAATTTTCAAAGTCAGCTAAGCAATTAAGAGCCCGTAGATGACTACAGATGAAAAGGGTGCTAACACCTTCTCTTTTCATAACCTACCCCTCGAACTCAAAATATTTAAAGGTATTTCCTGTTCTTTTCACCCTTTCCTTATTGGATAAAATAAAAGTTGATGGGGAATCTTTCTAACCTCAATATTTGCGATAAAACACTAAAAAATTCAGTTCTCACACTGTATTACAGAACTGGAGATTCTGTTGGGGACTACTTAAAAAAGAGAGGTTACCTTAAGAATTTAGATCACTTTACTTTTTCTTTATTTGCATTGTCTGCTTTATCTTTAAGGGTTTCCTGGGTTTCATTACTTGTAAAGATCCTACACCCGGATCTAGGGATGCCTTAGGTAAGTAGCAATAGATCATGAAAACTGTATGGCATAAACTGATATGGTTGAAGTGATGGCTATGTTAGTGTAACACTTTGGTTAGTACCGATGTTCCTTGAGTTAATCAAGGATAACATTGGGCTGCCGCATGGTGTCATAAGTACTAACTGACTTTTAGAACCTTAATTGACGCATCTTGGCCATTAGAAGGTAGTGAGATAGTCGGATTTGGTGAAGTCCGAATTTGGTTGATACTCGATGCTACGTTCATTGAGATTCGACTCTCGGGTTTTTTTTGGTGGCAAGTCAATTGTCGTGCTAAACAAAACCTGTGAGAAAAATCAGTGATATTGATATCCCTAGAACCCGGTTACTATTTTAGGACAGGTTGAACCAACTTAACTCTAATACAAAAGGGTACTTACCTATGAACCTCATGCAAGCCTTTAAACCTAAGGCTACTTGTGTGACTTGTTTGTATTCACTATCTAACAACTTGAATTCCTCGCAGGATTTTTTTGTATAAACTCATTTGTTCTCATCACATTACGCTTTTGCTTAGTGCATGGCATACACATCATGTCATCTCATAACATAACACTGTTACTAACCATTTCAATGATATTAGGGATTTACGGTGTAATATTTTCAGGATTGTTATAAGCCAAATTTCTATCAAGGGGCAAGAGGATTTATTTTCCTCTAGCCAGATGTAGTCAAGATCAAAGTGCATTTTCTTAAGTCAGAGGCTAGGGCCCACTTGATGTGGTGAGCTTGACTCTTATAGAAGGACGTCCATAGATGAAAACTCAAAGTTCTTCATAGACAAAGCTGCAACCAGATTCCTTTTCTAATATTTTAAATCCCATAAGATCCTTGAAAACATTGCATATGCATCTATATGTCATGCATATCATTACATAATAGGTGTTATCAAGATAGGTTTTCTCATCTTCTTGCTATTTATTTCTACAGAAATGACTCTCAAACAAACAGTGAAGGATCTCTAGTCTCAGAATGCTGACTTTCAGGAATTAGTTCTAAGCCTTTACAAAAGGAAAGAAGAACTGAAAGCACTCCTAGCTGAGAACATGGCCCAGAAGAATCCTGAAGAGAACAAGGATGATCAATTGAAATAACTATAGGCTGGGATGAGAATCCATATGATTGGTCAGATGGCTATTATCCAAAATTTAGCTCAGGGACAAGAAGAGTTGAGAATCCTCATTAGCGAGCTTCATTAGAATGGATATGACCGTATAGGATGAACTGCTAGAGTTGGGGATCCGATCATTAACCAGCCTCCAATGAGACAAGTAATTGACTTGGTTGAAAGTAGGAGGGAATAAGAGAGGGAAAAAGACAATCTGATATTGCTATTACATCGCCAGCTCAACAATGACCTCGCAACTAACATTAGGATAATCAACATAAGCAGGATACACATAAAAGACAATTTTCCAAAACCAACATTCCGCTTGTAATACCCCAAATTTGTCCTACCCCTCTTACTTTTATCTGGCTTATGCATTTTTACGCTTCTCATCCCATCTGCATACCTTCCATTAGATCATTTAACACCCCATGCATCATTAACCAATAAATTTAGCACGAGATCAAGGATGTTGAAGAATTAAGTTTGTTGTATGGCTTTAGGGTTCTCATTTTCACTCAAGCTTGAACCAACTGATTCTTTCATCAACTAGAGTTTGTTTGAAGCTAGGGTTTTAATTCATGAACCCCTTTATCACCAAGCCACAGGGACATCTCCATCATGGGCTTTTAAGCCATAAAGGTTCATCTCAAGGTGCTTAGGGATTTGTAATCATCATCATTCATATGCCTCTGATTGTTCCTATCTACAATGTTTTACTCAAGACATTTTCTTCAAGATCGTTATCAAAATGTTGTGAAGTGAATTACAAGATTTAAATCACGGTACAAAGGTGATATTGTGGATGCATAATATGATCAAGGCATTATTATTATTTATGCTTCAATTACAAGAGGTGGATTTAAGAGGGAAATTAAGAGTTTTAGTAAGGAGACGAGATTGATTTGGTTTGGTTCCTATGGATTCGTTATTTAGAATCATTTAAGGTGATACTTAATGTCATGGGTTAAATTTGCTTGAAGTTTGTAAAGTAAGAAGTCCATTTGGATTTCTTGAAGATCAAGTGAAGTCAAACAAGGTTTATTCTCAAAGGAAGCTTATAAAATAAAATAACTTTGTTCAACGTCCATGAAAAGTCTTTTAAGACAATTTCCTTCAAGTTTCCAAGGCATTACAAGGGCCATGATCATTCAAGAACATTCGAGGTTCACTCAAATTTCCACTGAATATTATTAAAAGAATATAAAGTCAAGACAAAATTATAAAGAGATTACAATTATAAAGTCAGAATCATTACAATAATCAGGGGAGTTACATAAAAGGTCAACATCATGTTATTATTGTTCAAACTCATGGAAGGATGTGAGTACATTTCAAGAGGTTACAAGGAGAAACAAAAATTTCAAAAGATGCTAAGTATCTTTACACATATTAGAGACTAAAAATGCAGGAATCAAAGCAGAGATGGAGGCTTCCAAATTAAGTGCATCAGAGTCAGTGACAATTTTCTTAGAAGTTGCGAAAAAGAAGGATAATAAAGCATGCTCCTATAATTCTTGAAGTTCTAAGTTCCTAAATCTATGTAAAACCAATCCCTCTTCACTCCATGACCTAGCCTTGTCTCAATTTTCTCGCTAAAACTTGCTGCATTTCAAGGAGATGCTGCTTTGTTCCAATCTGACATACACAGCCTGCAAGCATCCTAATCCTGTCCTGTATATGCAAAAATAAGGAAATTAGAAACCACATAACAGATTTTAACAGACTGTTCTAACTTCCTAACTGTTACAGGAAGAACATAGCAGATTTTCAAAATTAAGTACAGAATAAAGGCCCTGTTAAGTTTCTCAACTCAGTAACAGAAGTTCCAGCTCAATAATTAACAGAGTTAATATAATTCTCAACAAGCTTCCTGTAACTCTAATATCCTAACTGTCCTAAACTAACAATAAAAACCATTAACTGTTTTTCTCTAGCCGTTTCCAACCTACCTCATAACAACCTTCTAACAGAAATTACAGTAGCCTTCAAAACTAATATAACTAACTCTCAAACCTCTCATCCTCACCTTTCATTTTGTCATAACAAACTTCTGATCCATTGGACAAGATTGTTTAATCCATAACCAACTTTTCACAAGCGTCTAACTGAATATAAAAACTGGAAAATTTACCTGATTCATTCATTCTTGGATCTCTGCAGAAGAACCACCATCAACCTATCTCTTCACTCTCCTTTCTCAGCTCCATTCTTCCATCATTTTCATCTTAACAATTCTTCACATTCTGAAGAATCACCTAGAAAATCTCCACAAAATTCTCTCACTTCTCTCTTTGAATCTTCATTTGAACCCTCTACAAATTCTCTCTTCCTTTGTACAAACCTTGATCCGTGAATCAATTCTTGGCTTCAATCCATTCTCTCTCGGCAACTTCCACCATTATCTTTAGCACTCTCTCTTCTCCTTTCTTCTTCACCTTCATTCTGCTAAAAACCCGACACCCTCAATCTTCTACATCGCCTTCACTCAATAACCTGCAACATCATCATCACCTTCATCATCGTCGAGCTCCACTCATTGACTAACTGCAACCTCCAAATCTGAGTTTATTTCCCAGTCTCCATATTCTTTTAATTAATAACAACAATAACTGCATAACAAGAACGCAACAACGACAACAGTTCAAATAGCAGATGAAGAAGGGATCTAAGCAGAACAATTGTAATCAGATGAGATGAAGAAGAATTGAAAGCGAAAAACACATATTACCTCTGAATTTCCGGTCATCTTCTCCGATCTGAAAGAGCCCTGGACTCTCTCCGGTAGGTAAATACGATCGCCCTTCTTCATCTTTTTGTCTTCTTCTTTCTATGAGTTTGCAAATGGACGCGTATATTAGGGTGTGCTGAAACGAAATCTCGGAATATCAAGATCCAATTCTTCGATTTCACCGATTAATCGTGAGGAGAACCTAGGATTTTTGTTAGATATAAAGAGATGGATCGAAATTTTAGGAAATGGAATTATAGGTTTGGGTTCAGAAGGATAGACGAAGGTGGAGGGAGTCGTCGGTAACGGATGGTGTTTTGCGGTGATTTTTTTGGGTGAGAGTGAGAAGAGAACGGCACTAGGAAAGAGAGAAGAGGGATTTTGTACATCAAAAGCTCAATCGGAACCCTTTCGAACCCTAACTCTCCCAAAATGGCATCGTCTTCTCCTTTTAATTTATTATTATTATTATTATTATTATTATTATTATTGTATTTTTTGGAAACATATTCATGCTGGAAAAATTTGAATGGACCTTACCTGTATTTGGTATGGGCCGAACCATGTTTAGTTTTTTTTTGGGAATTATTGTTACAAAAAAAAGGTCCCTTGACTCTTCACATGGGCCTAGTGCCTGGCCCTGATTCATTTTCACTTATGCCTGGATTCCGGTCTGCACACCCCAAAACCCATAACAGCCAGTTTTTGGCACTTTTGAGATAGCAAAACAAGAACAACCTGATGGATCGCTTCTGCAATGGGCCTGGCGCCCAGATTGCTGCTTCATAGAACATGTTTAGGCGTCACACCCCCTATTTCCTTTATTTTTATTTTGTTGATTAATTATAATTTTTGTCAATAGAATACATAATAAAAATTATAATAAAAAACAATAAAAAAATAGTAGAGTATAATAGAAATTTTTAGGAATTAATTCTTTAGTTTTTTTTTAGAATTTTCCTTACTTAAAAAACTAATAAAAATATACTTTTTCTTTTAGTTTTTATTCATATTTTCATATCGTTGTGCCTCGTTATTTTTGACGCGTTTGTTCATTGTGAAAGGTACATTTTTTGGTGCTTTTGATCATGTAACATAACAAGTTGTCATGTGATTAAGACATATGACTTATGCTCATTCTGATGCGACACACTTTATTTCTCATCATCCTGAGAAATTCATATTGTATTATACATTGTCTGAATGCATGTGATATTTTGTGATATTTTGTGCATGAACTTCTGATTACGCGTTCCATTCACAACATGCATTTACCTTTATCTTAGTTTGATATTGTTTCTGACTCTGTTTGTTTCTTGGTGAAGCTTGCTCGACGCGTGCTCCCTGCTTCTTCAGTGCTTTCGTCTGCTCTTGACGACTTGCTCGCTTTGGTAGTCGCCGCTACTACCTTTTTATTTCTCCGTACTTTATTATGCTTACTTACTACTTTTATAGATACCACGAGAAGTAGGAAATAAAGAGCATGCGCTCGAAGTCGCTGTTTAAAGACCTATAGCTGGCATTCCGCACTTCATTTGCTATATGTGTTGTGCTTGTGTTTGTTTACTTTCTTGTTGATAGATGAGTCACTCAATTTAGGATATGAGATCACGACTTTGATCTCAGTGCATGCTCCCTATAGGATTTTATCGCTTTTCTTTATTTCTTGTTGATCGATGAGTCACTCAATTTAGAAATTGAGATCACGACTTTGTTCTCATTTCATGTTCCCTATAGGATAGTTTTGTTAGACTTTCTTTGGCATTCTAACTTAGATAAGATCTCTTTAGGTGTACTCTCTTGAGTTTATTGGCTTGCTTGCTTTAACCTTGTACATACCATGTTCCCTTAGGATACGCTTGCTCCATTCGGACACAAGTTAGACCTTAGGTTGTAAACCATGCATGCTAACAGTAGGTAGAAACTTCCCCTTTCATCCTCTACGTAGGGATACCATTGTACGATAACATTAGGTTTAGAAATAAGATAGTCTCCCTTATACTCTTTTCTTCCCTTTTGCATGTGCATCTAAAACTAAAACTTCTTTTCCTTTTCAAACTTCAAGACACTTTAAAAATCACTGATGAGAATCATACTTTTGTTGAGTATGGGAAATGATGAGCGGGTCTCTTCTCGATCTTATTGTTCTTCCATCTCAAGGCTAGATGTGGTTCAAGTATTAAAGTCTCCTTTCATGGATAAGTATAAAAGTGGTTAATATCTCCCTCTTGAGGTCAACTAGTCATTATCTGCAACAAAAATACAAACCAATTCAAAACATTTTGTGCGCTCGAGCACCTTTCTCAAAAAACCCTTTTCAGGTAAGGACATGATTAGTTTACTTCTGTGCCAACGCATAAGTCTCCAAAGGTCGAGCTGCGGCAGAAGGCGGAATTAACTTTGTCCATAAAAAACACAAAACAAACAAAAACATGTGAGCCGAACTACGGTAGCTCTGATTCTTCAAAAAGGATATGTAGGCATTGGGGTAGGGCCCAAGCGAGCACAATTTTATTTTCCCTACATTATTTTCTCCTTCCTTTTGCATGCATTCTCCCTTCAGTAGTATAGTAAACAGTAAGCATAAATTAAATACACCTATAAGATAGACAACAAGCGTGGATACCATAGAGTACTACGGGCTCATGGGGTGCTAATACCTTCCCCTCGCGTAACAGACTCCCTTACCCGATATCTAGGTCACAAGACCGTGTGTGATACGGTGGGAGAACTGACTTGGGATTTTGCGTTTGTGTTTGCAAATGTTTCGGTTTAGCAAGAGTCGCCACCGACTTTTTATTTTATCCTAAGGAAAGGTCAAAAAGCACAGAAAAGACCTTTGAGATGTTTTCTTGGGTTCGGGGAGTAGATTATAGAAAGGGAAGGTATTAACACCCTTTCTATCCATTGTTATCCATGGGCTCTTAGTTACTTGTTTAAATAACTTGCTTTGCTTTTCAATTGTTTGAAATGGTGCTCTTCAATTGTTTGAAATGGAGCTTTGTGTGTGATTTTGAAAGATGTTTTGAAAAGAGGCCATCGTTGTGGCAACCTTTGTAATGATTCTTGTTTGAATGTATACAAAGGTGTTTTTGTCTTTTGAAAAGTTTTCAATGTTTGAAGGTAGGGTTTTGAATTTGTGTGGTGAAGTGTGTTTTGAAAATAGCAAGGAGGTTTTGCAAGTTTTTTGATCAAGTAACTAAGAGCTATCTACCCTATTTTACTCAAAGATCTTTCTTATGTTTTTAACCCTTTTAACAGTGTTGCTTCACCATTGTATGTGGTAAACAACCTTGTGTTAGGATGTTAAACGGGACAGGCGCGGGTCATCGTATAGACCATGATAGCAATAGTGTCAAGTATTTTTGGCAATTTTCTTGAGGGACTTGATCATTTTGTTTAGGCAACCTAGATAGCGTCATCGAGGGACTATGATCTTTTGTTTCGTTTTTGTTTTGCCGAAGTACTTGACATGCATACCATGGCCCATTTTTGAAGGCAACAAGTGGATTGTAACCCTAGGGGTGCAAGTGTACATTGTGTTTGTTTTTTCATGCATTTTTTGTCTTTGATTAGGTCAAACTATTTGTTGGTTTTGATTTTTTTGCCTGCAAACCCTAATTCTCTAATCATGGCATAATTAAAAGCTTAAACGTGCGAGAATTTAAATTCTAAGCTATTACAACATGATATAGGGAGGGGGGTACAAATTTGAATAGGAGATTATTTTGCAAGAAATTAAACCCTAAATTATTACAACCAAATTGAATTTGCAAGGCATAATACTTAAATGTACAATATTTAAATAAATACAATAAATAAATATTAAATAAAAAGTAAAATGCAAAAAGGTTTTTTAGGTATGTAAAGTATTTTCAATGGAAAGAAATATAAAGAAATAAATAAAAAGTTAATTTTAATTATTTTTTAGGGTAAACCCTAATTCCTTAAAGAAATGGTATTATTTAATATTTATATACAATAATGTATCAATATGTACAAAAATAAAAGTATATTGAAAAAAAGTATTTTTTAGTATAAAATATCAATAAAAATAAAAATGTGTTATTTTTGTGTTTTTTATTCTATGCTTTTAATAAAATAAAGTATATATATATATATATATATATATATATATATATATATATATATATATATATATATATATATATATATATATATATATATATATATATATATATATATATATATATATATATATATATATATATATATATATATATATATATATATATATATATATATATATATATATATATATATATATATATATATATATATATATATATATATATATATATATATATATATATATATATATTAAATGTATTAAGTGTGTAAAAAAATAAAATAAATTATTTACAAAAATGTATATATGTCAAATTTTTTTTTCAAATATGAATAAAAATAATAAATGAAAATAAAAGTATTTTTTACATTATTTTTAAGTTTAAACAAAAATAATATAAAGTATTTAAACATTTTAATGTTAGAAATAATTAAAATAAATACCAAATAAATATAAAAATTTATGAAAATATTTTTTAGGCATTTTTTATGTTTGGAAATAAAATAATAAAGTCAGAAATGAAATAAAATGCAAAAATAATAAATATACAAAGAAATGGGCCAGAGGGGTGGGAAACTGAAAATGGGGGTGTTAAAAGTAGGAAATAGCCAGGCCCAACCCAACTACTTCATCTTCTTCCTCTGTTCAAACAAAAACACGTGCCTTCTGTGTACAAACTGCCAACTCCTGGAAACGTGATCTTTTGACAAAACTCAAAACATGAAACTTGTAGAGCATCAAACCACGATTTTAACCATATAAAACATTAAATCTAACTCTCAAAGACCAGAGAGAATTTCTCTGGCCCTAATTTCTAACCTGGTTTTTTCAGAAAGTTCATGGATGAAATTCTCCTAGCACGATTAATATAAATGAAAACTAAGCACATGTATGGTTTCAGGGCAATGAGTACAACATCTTTCATTCACAAACCTAAGGCTAAATGTTCCTAAATAGAGAGATAGAAGTTCATGAAATACCCGCTTCAGTTGAGTTCGAGCTGGATAATGCAGCAACTTTCAACGAGGCCTGAGGTTCTTTTGAGCTTGCTTGATGTCCCTTGAACCTTTCCCAATGCTTAGTTTGTTTTGAAGTGGCCTGAATCGTGCTACAGAACTCAACCTGCAAAGCTTTCAAACAAAAATGGTGAACACTGTAAATGGAGTTACAGTTGGCAATGGAGGTTTGGGATCGTTTGAGTGAGGTGAATGGAAGGTATTGAAACAAGTTTGAGGCAAAACGCACGAGGCAAAGTGAAGATGGAAGTGATTCTGCAAGGCTTGCCCTATTTTGCAAGAAAATGTGGTTTTTGAGTATGATGAGGTTTGAGAGGTCAATGGCTCGTGCTTCTAGCTTGCAAGGATGTGTGAAACTTGTTTCAAAACTTTGCTTGAGTTCAATATATCAGATGTGTGTGTTATGAGCTTTTGGCCATTTGACTTGTTTTGAAAGCAAAGTTTGAAGTGAAATGAGATAGGCCTGTACAGGCTATCTCCAAGCATGCACCAACTTCTTGTACCTTTGCCTAAGTTTGTGGAACTTGTTTGCTGCAAAGAAAGAAGTTCAAAGCTCAAGAAAGATAACTTTGAAAAAGTTATGCTTTATGAAAATGGAAGTGTGATCTTTATGCCCAAAATGGAATTATTCAATGTACAATGCCCCCTTGATCAGGACAATGCCTCTAACCAATGTATTTGCATTCAAATTTTGAGTGTTGAAGGGTTTAGAGACCTGTAATTATGTACTAAGCTAGTTTGGTCAGATTTGCAACTTGGTATGAACATGTATTGGCCATGGTTACAAAGTGAGTTTTTGCCAACTTCAAGCATTTGATTCTCCCTAACCACCAAGGTGTTTGAGGAGTTCTTGGACAATTTGTAAAGCTTGAAACATGTACTATAATCCATATTTGAAATGCAACTTAATAATCCAAGTGGAACTATGTGATAAATGGCCAAGAAGATGGGTCAAAATCCTGCCTAAACTAGGGCAAAATTTCTCTAAGTTAAAAGTTTTAGGTACCCTTGTTCCAAAAATCATAACTTGAGATCCAAGCTTCTTTTGAGAAAACTTTGTGAATAAACGTTGTATACTTTGTGATTGAATACAACTTTCATTTTGTAAGTTTTGATTGAATCCATTTTCATCTTGGTGAAAATGTGGGGCAAAGTTAGGAAAAAATAAGAAAATTTCATAACTTAGAAAATTTCTAAGTTATGAAAATTTTCAATTTCAAACCCTAATTTGCAATTTTGGGTTTCTTGATGAACAAGTTTCATAATTTGACATGTCTTGATGAAAAATGACCCTTGGCACTTGATTTTGACCAAAAAGTCAAAGTTTGACTTTTCAGTGTACAGTCAAATTTTGATCAGTTGACTGAAAAATTCATCTGTCAATCCTATGCATTTAAGATCTTTTGAACTTGTTGAATGGGTAAAGATAATTTCATTGAGTCCTTGAGTCCATGGTTGAGCTTTATTTTCCATTGGCTAGGTCAAACAGTCAAAAAATGTCTTTGTACAGTCAAAACCCTAAAAATGACCATTTTGCCCTTTTGGTGATCTGATCAAATTTCTTGTGGAATTATGATCCAAACTTGATCAAATGGTTCATATGAGTTCATAATGTTGATGTGGGTCAAAATTCACGAGGTTTGACTGTCAATTGGCCACAATTGACTTTTTCCCCAATAGAGCTGATTTCTAGGTCAACTGTCCAATTGACTGGGCAAAAATTTGATTCAAGGCTTGAAACTTGGTATGGGCAAACTTATGAGTCCAACATGGAGTATGAAAGTCACTTTGGGCATTGTAGGTCAAAACATCCCTGTGCAAACTCAAACCCTAATTTAGGTCAACAATGCAAGGAGGTGTCTTGAGCAGAGCATACCCTAGCTTGATCTTGAGTTCCAAGAGTCTTGTGATGAGAAATGTTGATGAAATGAGAGGGAAAATTTTGGGGTACAACAGTTGCCCCTGTTCAATCTTCTTGAACCTGAAGAGTTAGATTGGCAAGTTTGCCTTTCGCGACTCGAAGGTAAAAGAGGATTGGACACTAGAGTGCCTGTAAATTTGCACTCGTCAAAATATAGCTGAGGAAATGGGCTTAAAGATGCCATTTGGAGATGGTAGAATCTTGCTGGAGATGGGTTTAAAGATGCCATCCAAGAATGTTTGTTGAATTGCAATGGTGTAGGTCAGAAGAATGAGCATCAAAATGGTATCCGTGTCTGGAATGCATTTGAACTGTATCTGGAGACTGAGTCTGTATGAGAAAAAGAATGGCGTCCGTGTCTGGAGCGTATCTGAGCTGTAACTGTATTTGAACTTTGAATGAATATCAGAATGACTGCCGTGTCTGGAGTATATCTGTATTGTATCTGAAGTTGAAATCTGTATGAGTAGCAGAATGACTTTCGTGTCTGGAGTGTATCTGAGACTGTAACTGGGATCTAAATAAGTGACAAAATGACTTCTGTGGCAACTGCACTGGGGGGAATCAAACTTCTGGTGTAAAGGCCAGAATGGCATCCGTGTTTGGAGCGTATCTGAACTCGTAGTTGATAGTTGAATCTGAATGAGAGATAGAATGGCTGCTGTGTTTGGAGCGTATCTAGTCTGTATCGGATTGCTGAAGTCTGAATGAGTAGTAGAATGACCGCCGTGTCTGGGGTGTATCCGTACTGTATTTTGACTTGAAATTATGAATGATTAATATAATGACCGCCGTGTCTGGGGTGTATCCATACTGTATCAGAAAAATTGTTAATGATAGCCTTTTAATCTTATCCTGAAAAGGGTAAAATGTTAGCTAAAACACAAAGTTATGTTGCATGATATGTATGATGCAATGAACTGTGTTTCATCAATGTTTATGATATATGAATGTAATGGATGGGCATGTAAGCCGAGTGGCTGTCTTGCTGAGGCAAATAAATCCTTGGCTGCTGCTGGGGATTGAAATCTTTGACTGCTGCCGGGGAAAGTAAATCCTTGACCGGTGCTGAGGATTCAAGAAAAAACTTTGATTGTTGAAGATGAGAAATCCTTGTTGACTGCTTGGGGATTAAAGATCTCTGATTGTTTGAGAAGGAGAAATCCTGGGACCACTGCTGGAGATTGAAAATCCTTGGCGATTTGTGGGGATTAACAAGGCCTTTGACAACTTCTGCAGGGAATGAGAATCCTTCATGACTTTCCTGGGAAGTAAGGAAAACTCCGAAAATATTTACTGGGGAGTTAAAACCTGGAAGGCTTCTGCTTGGAGAAATGAGACCGAGAATCTTTGATCTTGCTGGGAGATTCCTCTGTGGGGAAAATGTTTACTCTGCCGGTGAAATCAGGAGCTTTGGGTTGTATGCCAAACCACTGGGGAAGCATCCTAGTTGGGGATAAGCCAAGAAGTTAACTATTATTTGCTTGGAACTCAGACTTTTTAAGATAGCCTGCTGGGGAAATTGGGGGAAGTCGAACAGTTCCCACCGGGGGTTGGTGGTTGGAAATTTGACTTCGCTGGGGAAGAAGGTTTAGAATATTCTGGCTCCGCTGGGTATAGGTATTTCAGGGTTTTCGGGCTCCACTGGGGATCTTGAAGTTTAACTCCGCTGGGGAATATACTCCAAATTTTTAGCTTTGTTGAGGATCTGAATGATGTATTGTAAGGGATTTCTTCTGAAATAGCACAAGGATACCTTCCTACACCTTCAACCTATCAGTAATTATTCTTTCTCAATTTCATTTTATTTGTAAGCAGTGATTATATTCAAATGCATATGGCTATTTAAAAAAACTTTGGACATTTTCAAATAAAAACATGAGTGTAAAAAAGAAAGAAAGGCAAGCAAATTTCTGCACTTTGAAGTATCTTTGTATTAACTTTCATGAGTATCTTTGTACAAAGGAGACAAACATCCTAGTAAGAGAATGTTGTCGTAAAAATTGAGAAATTTTATACAAAAGAAAGATGGCTATGTGTAACAATTCCATGGGATTCCAATTCTGCTATAGCCTTCACAACTCTGAATATCTTGTCCATTCACTGCTTCGTCCGCCGATGATTGGATTGATCAGTAGCTTGGAGCTTTGTTGGTGAAGAGATTGTTCTTAAAGTGATCCGACAAGACATAGTCATACGCTTTAATTCCCTAACTTTTGCCTGGACCGCCCTTTCGGATTTTCGATCCACCGGGAAACCCTTTTTTGCCCAAGTCGCCCTTTCGGGTTTTCAACTTGCCGGGTGTACATATTTTTTTGTTTTATCCCTAATTTTTGCCTGAACCGCCCTTTCGGGTTTTCGATTCACCGGGATACCCATTTTTTCCCAAGTCGCCCTTTCGGGTTTTCAACTTGTCGGGTTATTTTATGTGTAGTATCTTTTGACTATGTCTGTGTTTGCAGGGTGCGGAAAGTCGTCGCCGTCCATGGTGGTCAGAATCATTGCTCCACCAGAAAATATGCTCTTGATTACAAATGGTCCTTCGTAAGTAGGAGTCCATTTGCCCCTGGGATCACTTTGCGGCAAGATGCTCCACTTGATTACAAGATCACCGACTTGATATACCTGACGCCTGACTTTCTTGTTGAAAGCCTTGATCATTCGTTTCTGATACGTCTGACCATGACAAACAGCAGTAAGTTTCTTCTCGTCGATTAAATTAAGTTGATCAAGTCGGGTCTGAATCCAATCGTCTTCACTTAAACCGGCATCTTTCATAATCCTCAAGGAAGGAATATGGACTTCCATGGGTAGAACAGCTTCCATGCCATATACTAAAGAAAATGGGGTTGCCCCTGTTGAAGTACGTGCCGTGGTACGATATTCATGCAGAGCAAACGGTAACATCTCATGCCAGTCCTTGTAGGTGACTGTCATCTTTTGAATGATCTTCTTGATATTTTTGTTCGCGACTTCAACAACACCATTCATCTTCGGCCGGTAGGGAGATGAATTGTGATGATAAATCTTGAACTGTTCGCATAGAGCGGTGATCATAGTGTTGTTCAAATTTGTACTGTTGTCCGTGATAATCCTGTCGGGGATACCATACCGGCATATGAGGTTCTGCTTGATGAAGCGGGCAACCACATTCTTTGTAACTGAGGCATATGAAGCTGCTTTGACCCACTTGGTGAAGTAGTCAATAGCCACCAGGATGAAGCGATGCCCATTGGATGCCGTAGGCTTGATCTCTCCAATTATGTCAATGCCCCACATTGCGAATGGCCAAGGAGCTGTCAGAATGTTGAGAGGAACAAGAGGAATATGTACCTTGTCGGTGTAGACTTGGCATTTGTGACAAGTGCAGGAATGTTGATGACAATCAGTTTCCATGGTAGACCAGTAGTAGCCTGCCCTTAGAATCCTCTTAGCCATCGTATGTCCGCTCAAGTGGGTGCCAAATGTGCCACTATGTATTTCGGTCATGATCAACTCTGCTTCAACCTTGTCCACACAACGAAGTAGAACGCAATCATGGTTACACTTATAAAGGATGCCATTGCTTAGAAAGAACTTGGCAGCAAATCTCCTTAAGAACTTTTTGTCATTGACGGAAGCTCCTTCAGGGTATTCTCGAGTCTGGAGATACCTTTTGATTTCATGAAACCAGGATTGTTCCACTACTTCTTCGGTGTTAATCTCGTGACAGTGCGCAGGTTCGTCCATTCGCTCGATGGTAATTTGGGGAGCCTCGTTATCCTAGTTGAGTTTAAACATGGAAGACATTGTAGCCAGAGCATCGACTAACTGATTTTCTTCTGGCGGGAAATGCTCGAAGGTAATCTGCTCGAAATGAGGCAACAATATCAAGACATGTTCTTTGTATGGGATAAGATTAGGATGTTTAGTGTCCCAATCTCCTTTGACTTGACTGATAACCAAAGCCGAGTCCCCAAATACGACCAAAGATTTGATTCCCAAGTCTATAGCAGCCTTGAGACCAAAGATGCAAGCTTCATATTCAGCCATGTTATTGGTACAGCTGAAGCAAAGTCGGGCAGTGAAGGGTGTATGGCAACCTTCCGGAGAAATGAGTACCGCACCGATACCGTTGCCAAGTGCATTTGAAGCACCATCAAAGTACAGGGTCCATCGGGATCCTTGTTCAGGTCCGTCATACGGTCCGTTACCTTCAATGTTGTCCAATGTCATGATGTCCTCGTCAGGGAAGTCGAATCTCATAGATTGGTAATCTTTGACAGCTTGATGAGCTAGATGGTCAGCTAGTACACTCCACTTTATAGCTTTTTGGGTAGTATACTAGATATCATACTCATTCAGGATCATTTGCCATATAGCGATTCTTCCAGATAAAGCAGGCTTCTCGAAGATATACTTGATCAGATTCATTTTGGAAATCAGCAAAGTGGTATGAGTCAACATATATTGCCTTAGCCGACGAGCAGCCCATACCAAAGTGCAACAAGTTTTCTCGAGCAGTGAATAGCGAGTCTCATAGTCGGTAAACTTTTTGCTAAGGTAATAAATGGCATTCTCTTTTTGGCCAGACTCGTCATGTAGGCCCAGTACGCACCCCATTGAGTTATCCAACACAGTCAGATACATGATTAACGACCTTCCTTCGACGGGTGGCATCAAGATAGGAGGTTCCAGTAAATACTCCTTGATCTTATCAAAAGCAACTTGACAATCATTGTTCCATTCAACTACCTGATCTTTCTTCAATAGTTTGAAGATTGGCTCACAGGTAGATGTCAGGTGAGAGATGAACCTCACGATATAGTTTAAGCTTCCCAAGAAACCTCTAACCTCCTTTTCAGTGCGAGGGGTAGGCATTTCTTGTATAGCCTTTACTTTAGCTGGATCAAACTCAATGCCTTTGTTGTTGACAATAAATCCCAAAAGTTTACCAGACCTAACTCCAAAAGTACACTTGCTTGGGTTTAATCTGAGCTTATATTCCTTCAACCTGGCAAACAACTTTTGCAAATGATCAAGGTGTTCTTCTTCTGTCTGTGATCGAGCTATCATGTCGTCTACGTAAACTTCGATCTCATGATGTATCATATCATGAAACAAAGATACCATGGCGTGTTGATAGGTTGCTCCTGCATTCTTCAGTCCAAATGGCATCACTTTGTAGCAGAAGGTACCCCATTGCGTGATAAAAGTAGTTTTCTCCATGTCCTCGGGGGCCATTTTGATCTGGTTGTATCCCGAGAACCCATCCATGAAGGAAAATACCTTGTGTTAAGCTGTGTTGTCAACCAAGATGTCGATATGTGGCAGTGGAAAATCATCCTTGGGGCTAGCCCTGTTTAAATCCCAATAGTCCACACACATTCTGACTTTGCCGTCCTTCTTAGGCACGGGCACAATGTTAGCAACCCATTATGGATAGGAAGTAACAGCCAGAAAGCCAACGTTGAATTGCTTTATTACCTCAGCTTTGATCTTCTCAGACATGTCGGGCCTCATTCGGCGGACCTTTTGATTGACCGGAGGACAATCTTCTCTTGTAGGGAGACGGTGGACCATGATATTTGTGTCTAGTCCCGGCATGTCTTCATAAGACCAGGCAAAGATTTCAACATATTCGTTCAACAACTGCACTAAGCGCTCTTTGACACTTGGTTCCAGGTTGGCACCCACTTTTACCTCTTTCTTGTCTTTCTCTGTCCCCAAGTTGATGGTTTCTAACAACTCTTCATAAGGCAGAATAGCCCTCTCTTCTTGTTGCAAAAGTCTGGCTAACTCTTCCGGCACTTACAGTCTTCGTCAACTTCGTACTCAGCATGATTGACCAAATCTTCAGAGTTACCGAAGGCTAAAGCAGAATAGTCATCCATGGAATCCGGAGTGGATGGGTACCTGTATTTGTGAGTGTGGGTGTGTGTAAGGGATAGCCATCCTTAAACAAAACATAATGCAAAATGAAAGAAAATGAACACAACAGTTTATAGATGAAGACGTCCAATGATTCATTAAAACATGGCATATGATAATGAAGAAAATCAAGCCCTTACAAATGGACCTATATGCCCCAGGCAAGGCATAAGGTGAAAATAGTGTACGAATTGTTTAGTTATTACAAACCAAAATAGGAAATTGTTCAAAGATAAATTTACTGGTTGATGAAGGTGATGGGAATAAAATCCTTTGCTTCCCAGTTGCTTAAACCCCCTTCGACGGTTGGAAAGATCCAATCTTCAAAGTTGTTCTCTTCATCCTCATCTTCTACAACATTGATTCCATGGTAAGAGATTTTGACGGGTGGTCCTCCAGCCTTGGAGCGACGCATAGCCTTTTTTCCTACAGCAGTAAACCCTAATCCAAACTTGTCCGTCTTATGGGGAAAATCAGGCAGTTACCCCCACACTGTGCTCTTTCCTTCTTTGATTACCGCCTCTGCGTCCTTGAGAGATGCCATCCTAAATACATGCTTGGGAACGATAGGCACCTCAACCATTGTCTTCGCAACTGCGACCTCAGGAGAAACTTCCTCAAAATGTTGGAAAGGCGTTTCGATGAACTCGCCATCCAACTCCACATAGAGGAAGGAGTTGAGGTGACTTATCATGTACTCTTCCTCGCCGCGCACCGTTATAATCTTACCCTTAATAGGATACTTCAACATTTGGTGCAAAGAGGAGGTAACTGCCCCAACATAATGGATCCACGGTCTTCCTAACAAACACGAATATGAAGGACGAATGTCCATCACATAAAAGGTGGAGTTGAAAACTTCTGTGCCCACTTTGATAGGAATGTCAACCTCTCCGTGAACCATTCTTTTGGACCCATAAAAGGCCCTAACAATGATGTTACTGGGTTTGAGGGTCAATCCTTCGCAGTCCAAACGGTCCAACGCTTTCTTCGGCAGCACATTCAAGGAAGAACCAGTATCAACTAAGACATGGGCGAGGGTGGTTCCCCTGCATTCAACTGAGACATGTAGCGCGTCGTTGTGTTTCCTTCCCTTGGGAGTCAAATCAGCATCGGAAAAGCCAAGGCCATTATCATCAGTAAGGCTGGCCACACACTCCTGAAACCGGTCAGCCGAAGTTTCTTGGGGCACGTGTGCCGTCTTTAAAAATTTGATTAAGGCCTTACCATGGGCCTCAGAGCAGAGTAGAACAGCCAACATGGATATTTTAGAAGGGGTCTGCCCTAGCTGTTCCACGACGTCGAAATCGCTCCTTTTGATTATTTTCAAGATTTCCTCCATATCTTTCTGGGTGGTTTCGGGGATAACCACAGTATGAGCCTTCATCCTGATAGGCGCTTCTAGTATCCCCTTACCCTTATCGGTATTATCAACATATGGTCTTACTTCAGGAGTATCTAATTCTTTAATTATCGAGCCTTGCACATATGGCTTAACAAGCACATAAGCTTTTGAGGGTCCGAAAACTGCTCGAGGGGGAGCAATCTCCGGAGAAAAAATCCGTCCGCTGCGAGTTATCTTGCTTGTACCCGTAATGTTCCCTATATCAGGGGTTTCTTCTTCAGAATTATCTTGGACTGCTTCAATCTATTTGATACCATGATAGAAGATTTCTCCTTCGTAGTTCCACGATATTGTTTTGTTAGATTGATACGGGACAGGCCCCGGCATGGTGATTTTTAATGGTACAAACTCAGGATCAGGTGTAATCTTGACAGGCCTTTTGCAAGCCTTGGGAAGATTGTCGGAAATGGTTATTATTGCAATATCGTTGGTTAAAGTAGCAAAAGTAGCAGGAGTAACAGGAGTGAAGGTATCAACAGGGGTCTTTTGGAAGAGTATCTCTTGGGTATCCATCAGGCGTTGGATACCTGATTTCAACATTGGGCAGTCAGCTCGTATGTTTAAACAAAAGTAGCAGTCTTTTCCGCAGCCTGGGAATATCCCGGCTCTCATCAAATTCTCTTTAATCACTAGTAATGGAGTTAAAAGGTCAGCAACATCGGTAACATGAAGGTCTTCCATAATGACATTAACATTATGACCGTGCTTGGGCATTGGGGCAGAAATCACATTTGGCTTTTCGGGCGCATCGAATTCTACTTCCTTGGCGTCAATCAGGTCTTGGATTTTGTTCTTAAGCGCCCAACAGTTGTTGGTATCATGCCCGACACTGTCAGAGTGGTAAGCACACTTGGCATTGGAGTGGTAGTATGGAGAGGAGGTATTAGGGTTCTTTGGTGCTTCCTTCAAATTGGTAAGATTCAACTTTAACAAATGAGGGAGTACTTGAGCTGGCGTCATGTTGATTCGTATGAACTCCCATTGTGGCCTTTCTACCAGTTGTTGATTAGGTCTTGGCTGATTGCCGCGAGGTTGATCATTTGAAGAGTTTTGAATCATCACAACCCCTACAGTTGGCCGGCGCTCGGTTCTTCCTTGACTTTTCTGAGAATAAATAGCAAAGGCTTCCTTCTTAGCTGGGAAGGTTTTCTTAACAGCAGTGGACGCGGAGGTATCTTTCTGAATCTTACCACTTTTAATACCGGCCTCGACCCTTTCGCCGGTCAAAATTAGTTCGGTGAATCCTGCGGAAGAACTCCCAATTAAATGATTGAAGAAAGGGCCAGACAGGGTCCCCAGAAACATGTCAACCAGCTCTCTTCCCGACAATGGTGGATGCACCCTTCCAGCCAGATCATGCCACTTCTGGGAATACTCTTTAAATCCTTCATTGGAAGCCATACGCATACTCTGTAGTTGAGTACGAGTGGGTGCCAAATCAGCATTGTATTGATATTGACGGTAAAAAGCAGCAGCTAAGTCTTCCCAGTTATGAACCTCAAATCTCTCAAGTTGATAGAACCAGTCCAATTGTGTGCCTGACAAACTGTCTTGGAAAAAGTGTACCCAGAGGTTTTTATCAGATGAGTGGGGTTGGATCTTTCTGACATAGGATCTCAGATGCATCTTTGGGCAGGACAGACCGTCATACTTAGAAAATGTTGGTACTTTGAGCTTGGGAGGAATGACGATCCCAGCGACCAACCCTAGTTCTTCAAAATCTAAACCAGGTACCATTTGCAACTCCATGTCTGCCAATCTATCCTCAAGATTTTTATATTTTTCATCCGCCGGGGGACATTGCTGTTCGGAGTAGTCTTCATCTTCTTCCTCTTCTTCCTCTTCAACTTCAGATTTAGAAGGTCCCGCAGCTCCTTTTCCTTTACCAGCCCCTTTATCAGACGTTGAGGGGAACTCGAGAACTTTTCTAGCATTGCCTTCAAACCTTCTTCCAAAAGTGGCTACTCTGGGCCTTTTCTTCTTTTTCTCTTTATTTTTCTCCAACAGTGCTTTAAGGTCCTCTTGACCCTTTTCTAAGGTCATGAGGATTTATTGGAATTGAGAATTCTGTGCTTGCAGATCCTTAACCGTCTGCTCCAAATCCATCTTGCTGAAATAAACAGCAGAAAGATAAGGAAACCTGGTGTGAAGACCTGTTTATGCATATGAGAATGGTATGTTATTCATGTAATGCATTCAAGGATTCAAAAATTCAAATTTGTTGCAAACAAAAAGGAACACACGTCATATTAAGAAGAAATTGTTAGTACATAAGTGCCCCATGGGAAAAATATTACAAAATTCTTAATGTAAAAAGACATTGCGCATCCTCTTTGGTGCGATGTAAGTGTTGAGAGTTTCCTCCTCATGTAGTCGGCGGGTAAGCTCCAAAACCTTCTTCTCACTAGCATAGAAGCTGGCTTCAAAAGTATTTCGTTCTTCCTTGAGTTGGATCCAACTCTTTTGCAATTCTTCCCATGATGTTGGCATGTCAGGATGTAGGAGGGTGTATGGAACCTCTCCTTCCATAACAGGCTCTTTGATCAAGGGGAGAATTTGAGGATATGGCATCATAAGATTCTGGGCGCGAGTTCGTACCCACTTGAGATAAGGCTCGAGGGGGATGGAATTCTTGTGCCCCAGTCTCTTACTATCCACTTTGTTGGGCATCCTCTAAGCTCTGATGAACCTTTGTCGAAGTCCTTGCGCATCGTTGTTGAAGTCAAAAACTAGGTCAGGAATCAGCATGTCATGAGGGCCATCCCTCCGAGCATATCCAAACTGTCTTAGAGCTAAACAGGGGTTATAGGTGATGCCTCCCCTAATGCCAAGTAGAGGGACATTAGGGAATTCTCCACAACGATCAATAATGATGACATTTTCTCTAGACTGAGAACACCAATGTACATCAGAATGTGTGAGGGTCATCAACCGTTGTGACCATCTTAAACCCTGCTCATTCTTCAAAACTGATTGTGGAAGGTGAGAAATAAACCACCTTGCTAGGAGAGGAGTACAACACATGAGAACACCTCTTTTCCTCATTGTTCGTGTGTAAAATGAGTGTAGGATGTCCCCAAGCAATGTAGGCACAGGATTCCGAGATATGAAAATATTGACAGCATTCACATCTATAAGTTGATCAGGGTTTGGGAACAGGACCAACCCATAGATAAGGAGTGCCACAATCTCTTCAAAGGCTTGTAGATCAAGAGAATTCCAGCAGTCTTGTGCCTTCTCAAACAGAAACTTTGCCAAGAAACCCTTGACACCACTCCTGGTTTCCCAATGTCCCTTGATGTCAGATGGTTGCAAGTGTAATGCTTGAGCAACATCTTCAGGCTTTGGTTCTTTTTCCGTACCGTTGTAGGGTAGTTGATGAAGAATAGGAATTCTCAGGAGTTGAGAAAATTCCTCCAAAGTAGGTACTAGTTGGTAATCAGGGAATGTGAAATAGTGGTGTAGGGGGTCAAAGAACTGGAAGAGAACTTTCACCATGTCTTCTTCAATGTTGGAGTTGACCAAGTTGAGAAGCCTACCATGTCTTTCACTGAAGAGAGAATTCTCTGGAATCCTGGAAGTGAGCTCCTTGAGTTGAGGAGGGATTCTCACAAGGTTGACTTGAATTATTTTCCTGCGAAGAGATTCCATGACCTACAAAACAAGAACAAAGATGAAGATCCAAACCCTTGAAATGGTTAGTGGATGCATATGATGCTTTATGATGTTCATGATGTATGCACAAGCACATGTACAAGCAAGTCACACAAAACCCTAGTTTCAGGCTTGCATGAGGTCTCATAGGTAAGTACCCTCTTGAGTTTAGTTGGCTCAAACCTGTCCTATAAATAGTAACCGGGTTCTAAGGAGCTCAATATCACTGGATTGTTTTCTATGTTCATTGTTTTGGTTTAGCCACTTAACTAGCGACCAAAATATTCCAAGAAAACAACCCTCAATGAGTGTAGTATCGAGTATCTACCAACTTCGGACTGCACCAAAGTCGGTCATCTCACTACCCCTAATAAAAGGCCAAGATGGTCAAGTAAGGTTCTATGAGTTCATTAGTGCTTTATGACATCACTCAGCGGCCTCGTATTCTCTTTGATTGACTCAAAGGCTATCGGTACTCACAAATATGTCGCACTAATATAGCTATTGCTTCAACCATGTCGATATACCCCACACAGTTTCCACAATATATTGCTATTTACCTATGAATGTTTCCCGTATCCGGGTAGAGGATTTCAAGCCCAAACAAGAGAACCAAATGTAAAGCAATCAAAGTAAACAATATAATCATGCAAAGGATGATCTAAGCCCTAAGGTTACCCCACTTTTAAAGTTTTATCCCCAGCAGAGTCGCCAGTTCTGTGATATGGTGGGAGTACTGACTTGGGATTTTGCGTTTGTGTTCGCAAATGTTTCGGTTTAGCAAGAGTCGCCACCGACTTTTTATTTTATCCTAAGGAAAGGTGAAAAAGCACAGAAAAGACCTTTGAGATGTTTTCTTGGGTTCGGGGAGTAGATTATAGAAAGGGAAGGTATTAGAACACTTTCTATCCATGGTTATCCATGGGCTCTTAGTTACTTGTTTAGATCACTTGCTTTGCTTTTCAATTGTTTGAAATGGTGCTCTTCAATTGTTTGAAATGGTGCTTTGTGTGTGATTTTGAAAGATGTTTTGAAAAGAGGCCATCGTTGTGGCAACCTTTATAATGATTCTTGTTTGAATGTATACAAAGGTGTATTTGTCTTTTGAAAAGTTTTCAATGTTTGAAGGTAGGGTTTTGAATTTGTGTGGTGAAGTGTGTTTTGAAAATAGCAAGGAGGTTTTGCAAGTTTTTTGATCAAGTAACTAAGAGCTATCTACCCTATTTTACTCAAAGATCTTTCTTATGTTTTTAACCCTTTTAACAGTGTTGCTTCACCATTGTATGTGGTAAACAACCTTGTGTTAGGATGTTAAACGGGACAGGCGCGGGTCATCGTATAGACCATGATAGCAATAGTGTCAAGTATTTTTGGCAATTTTCTTGAGGGACTTGATCATTTTGTTTAGGCAACCTAGATAGCGTCATCGAGGGACTATGATCTTTTGTTTCGTTTTTGTTTTGCCAAAGTACTTGACATGCATATCATGGCCCATTTTTGAAGGCAACAAGTGGATTGTAACCCTAGGGGTGCAAGTGTGTATTGTGTTTATTTTTTTATGCATTTTTTGTCTTTGATTAGGTCTAACTATTGTTGGTTTTGATTTTTTTGCATACAAACTCTAATTCTCTAATCATGGCATAATTGAAAGCTTAAAGGTGCGAGAATTTAAATTCTAAGCTATTACAAACATGATATAGGGAGGGGGGGGGGGGGGGGGGGGGGGTGGAGGGGGGGGTACAAATTTGAATAGGGGATTATTTTGCAAGAAATTAAAACCCTAAATTATTATAACCAAATTGAATTGCAAGGCATAATACTTAAATGTACAATATTTAAATAAATACAATAAATAAATATTAAATAAAAAGTAATATGCAAAAAGGTTTTTTAGGTATGTAAAGTATTTTCAATGGAAAGAAATGTAAAGAAATAAATAAAAAGTTAATTTTAATTATTTTTTAGGGTAAACCCTAATTCCTTAAAGAAATGGTATTATTTAATATTTATATACAATAATGTATCAATATGTACAAAAATAAAAGTATATTGAAAAAAGTATTTTTTAGTATAAAATATCAATAAAAATAAAAATGTGTTATTTTTGTGTTTTTTATTCTATGCTTTAATAAATAAAGTATATATGTATATATATATATATATATATATATATATATATATATATATAAATATATATATATATATATATATATATATATATATATATATATATATATATATATATATATATATATATATATATATATATATATATATATATATATATATATATATATATATATATAATATATATATATATATATTATATATATATATATATATATATATATATATATATATATATATATATATATATATATATATATATATATATATATATATATATATATATATATATATATATATATATATTTATATATATATATATATATATATATTATATATATATATATATATATATATATATATATATATATATATATATATATAATATATATATATATATATATATATATATATATATATATATATATATATATATATATTAAATATATATATATATTAAATGTATTAAGTGTGTAAAAAAATAAAATAAATTATTTACAAAAATATATATATTTCAAGAAAATATTTTCAAATGTGAATAAAAATAATAAATGAAAATAAAAGTATTTTTTACATTATCTTTAAGTTTAAACAAAAATAATATAAAGTATTTAAACATTTTAATGTTAGAAATAATTAAAATAAATACCAAATAAATATAAAAAATTTATGAAAATATTTTTTAGGCATTTTTTATGTTTGGAAATAAAATAATAAAGTCAGAAATGAAATAAAATGCAAAAATGATAAATATACAAAGAAATGGGCCAGGGGAGTGTGAAACTGAAAATGGGGGTGTCAAAAGTTGGAAATAGCCAGACCCAGCCCAACTACTTCATCTTCTTCCTCTGTTCAAACAAAAACACGCGCCTTCTGTGTACAAACTGCCAACTCCTGGAAACGTGATCCTTTGACAAAACTCAAAATATGAAACTTGTAGAGCATCAAACCACGATTTTAACCATATAAAACATTAAATATAACTCTCAAAGACCAGAGAGAATTTCTCTGGCCCTAATTTCTAACCTAGTTTTTTCAGAAAGTTCATGGATGAAATTCTCCTAGCACGATTAATATAAATGAAAACTAAGCACATGTATGGTTTCAGGGCAATGAGTACAACATCTTTCATTCACAAACCTAAGGCTAAATGTTCCTAAATAGAGAGATAGAAGTTCATGAAATACCCGCTTCAGTTGAGTTCGAGCTGGACAATGCAGCAACTTTCAACGAGGCCTGAGGTTCTTTTGAGCTTGCTTGATGTCCCTTGAACCTTTCCCAATGCTTAGTTTGTTTTGAAGTGGCCTGAATCGTGCTACAGAACTCAACCTGCAAAGCTTTCAAACAAAAATGGTGAACACTGTAAATGGAGTTACAGTTGGCAATGGAGGTTTGGGATAGTTTGAGTGAGGTGAATGGAAGGTATTGGAACAAGTTTGAGGCAAAACGCACGAGGCAAAGTGAAGATGGAAGTGATTCTGCAGGGCTTGCCTTGTTTTGCAAGAAAATGTGGTTTTTGATTATGAGGAGGTTTGAGAGGTCAAGGGCTCGTGCTTCTGGCTTGCAAGGATGTGTGAAACTTGTTTCAAAACTTTGCTTGAGTTCAATATATTAGATGTGTGTGTTATGAGCTTTTGGCCATTTGACTTGTTTTATAGGCCTGTACAGGCTATCTCCAAGCATGCACCAACTTCTTGTACCTTTGCCTAAGTTTGTGGAACTTTTTTGCTGCAAAGAAATAAGTTCAAAGCTCAAGAAAGACAGCTTTGCAAAATTTATGCTTTATGAAAATGGAAGTGTGATCTTTATGCCCAAAATGGAATTATTCAATGTACAATGCCCCCTTGATCAGGAAAATGCCTCTAACTAATGTATTTGCATTCAATTTTTGAGTGTTGAAGGGTTTAGAGACCTGTAATTATGTACTAAGCTAGTTTGGTCATATTTGCAACTTGGTATGAACATGTATTGGCCATGGTTACAAAGTGAGTTTTTGCCAACTTCAAGCATTCGATTCTCCCTAACCATAAAGGTGTTTGAGGAGTTCTTGGACAATTTGGAAAACTTGCAACATGTACTATAATACATCTATGAAATTCAACTTAAGAATCCAAGTGGAACTATGTGAAAAATGGCCAAGAAGATGGGTCAAAATCCTGCCTAAACTAGGGCAAAATTTCTCTAAGTTAAAAGTTTTAGGTACCCTTGTTCCAAAAATCATAACTTTAGATCCAAGCTTCTTTTGAGAAAACTTTGTGAATCAAAGTTGTATACTTTGTGACGGACTACAACTTTTATGTTGTAAGTTTTGATTGAATCCCTTTGCATATTGGTGAAAATGTGGGGCAAAGTTAGGAAAAAATAAGAAAATTTCATAACTTAGAAAATTTCTAAGTTATGAAAATTTTCAATTTCAAACCCTAATTTGCAATTTTGGGTTTCTTGATGAACAAGTTTCATAATTTGACATGTCTTGATGAAAACTGACCCTTGGCACTTGATTTTGACCAAAAAGTCAAAGTTTGACTTTTCAGTGTACAATCAAATTTTGATCAGTTGACTGAAAAATTTATCTGTCAATCCTATGCATTTGAGATCTTTTGAACTTGTTGTGTGGGTCAAGATAATGTAATTGAGTCCTTGAGTCCATGGTTGAGCTTGATTTGCCATTGGCTAGGTCAAACAGTAAAAAATTGTCTTTGTACAGTCAAAACCCTAAAAATGACCATTTTGTCCTTTTGGTGATCTGATCAAATTTCTTGTGGAATTATGATCCAAACTTGATTAAATTGTTCATATGAGTTCATAATGTTGATGTGGGTCAAAATTCACGAGGTTTGACTGTCAATTGGCCACAATTGACTTTTTCTCCAATACAGCTGATTTCTAGGTCAACTGTCCAATTGACTGGGCAAAAATTTGATTCAAGGCTTGAAATTTGGTATGGGAAAACTTATGAGTCCAACATGGAGTATGAAAGTCACTTTGGGAATTTAGGTCAAAACATCCCTGTGCAAACTCAAACCCTAATATAGGTCAACAGTGCAAGGAGGTGTCTTGAGCAGAGCAAACCCTAGCTTGATCTTGAGTTCCAAGAGTCTTGTGATGAGAAATGTTGATGAAATGAGAGGGAAAATTTTGGGGTACAACACCGTGACTTCTCCCTTCTCAGGTTTTCTCGATGTTCACCTTTCCCTCCATGTGGGATAAAAGACGTTCAATGGCGACTTCATTGTTTGATGATTTTCAGCCGGTTGTTTCAGCTGGCGACTATACTGGGGATAAGTTGACCAAATGCTGGTCCATCCCGGAGTCGCTCCTAGCTCTTTCTTTCTTTTCTTTGGGTGTTAATTTTTATGCCTTCAGTTTATTCACTCATTTTGTATATACTTGAGCATATGTATGCATTACATTTTACTGTCTTCCATATACTACTGTTGTACTAGATCTGCTTCTTGATTGGGTTAGGATGTTACTATTTAGGTAAAAGTCCCAATACCCAGGCCAGAGTGCACTAGGACACTAGGAATAGAGTGGGGGCATGAAGGCTATAGGATGTGATCCGACTAGTGCAGTCATGTCATATACCACACCCGGATAAGGATCAATTGGAGGTACTTTCATCATGCACGTCCGTGTTGTGATGATTTTACTTTCAAGCGAATCTGTGATTTTCAAGTTACCATTGTCTTACCCTGACCTAGTCTTCACCCGTAAGTGGGGAGGGAGTTTTTATCACAGGTACAGATGGTGACAATGTTCATATGGTTACTCATGCTCAGATGGTGACTATGCTCAGACGTTGACTATTGGTTCTAATGGTTATGTCCTGGATTTCTATCAGTAACTAGGAGAATCTTAGATTTATTTTCTGGGTTCAAAATATGTTCATGAGGTTCTTTGGTTTATGTTCTAGGCCTATGATCCTGGTACTCACAGACTGCAGAAACAGTATAACAGAAACATGTATCATGGAAGTAGTAACCCCATGATCATTTGCACTCACATCCTATCATATTTATTTTTCAAAACAAATGTTAGAAAAATAAAACTATATACTAACCCTGCATGTGCACGTCCATTCCGAGTTACTTCATAAAGTTACAGTTTCCGTCAATAACATCTAGCAACAATGATGTTCTCAAGAGGATCAGGAGGGACGATTGTACTTATCCGTGCTACCCAAGATTTCCGCTCAAGTTCTCGGCCTTCTTTGAAGAGTATAAAAGATCGTTTAGTCCGCCCTGATGCAAAAAATATTATTGAAAGACATGGTGGTGCCTTGACTCTACTTCAGTTTTACGACCACGCGTTACACTGTTTCACCTTCCAGGGCTATCAGTTTGTTCCAACTCCGTAAAATACTCTCGTTTGTTCAAGATTATCGAGCACAAACTTGTTTCTAGTCCGAACGGGCATGATTTTGAAACTATTGCTAAGGAACTTTATTTGGGCCTTGATGATGTGAGATAGAAATGGAAGAAGAAGGGTATATATTGTTACTTCAATTACCGGCAAACTTGTTAGATGGAGTTGCTCATCTTGTACTCCCATAACTTTCTTGTATTCAATTCTGTGGGAATTTCTCTTATTTCTGGATATTTTCTTCATACATTCGTTCTTATCATCATGTTGCTCGATTACTACTAACGGTAATTGAACCATGGAAAACCGGAATGCACAATCATTTCATACATCATACATATCATGCATTTCATGAATTGCAGGTTTTCTTGCGGGATTTTTATCTGATGGTTTTGCCTCTTATTATCAGAATCTACAGGACGACTTCCCTACATCCTTATCGCACTCGAGCCAACAAGTTGAGGATTATGGAACAGATTGAGCAGAACCAGGCTGCTCTCCGCAAAGACATGGACACCATGGGTGATCAAATGAATCAGCTCATGGAAACTTTTCATGCCGTCATCCAAGGGCAGGAGGAGCTCAGAATAAGCATTACTAAACTGGTAGACGGTTCCTCCACATTCGAGAATGTTGAACCCGGGAGTGACCATGGGGGGATTACTAAGGAGAACCCACAACTGATTATGGATGACCACCATGATTTCATCGATCTCGATGACCTTCCAAAGGATTCTACGACTGATTTGTCTGAAACCGCTAAGATGTACAAGGCTCTGGAAGAACGCTTGAAGGCTATGGAGACTTCTAAGAAACCAGGATTCAGTGCCGCTGCTAGGTGTTTGGTTCCAGGGGTTGTGATTCAACCAAAGCTTAAGGTACCTGATTTCGATAAGTATAAGGGGGTTACATGCCCAGAGACTCATCTCCGATCTTACCGCAGAAATATGGATGCTTATGCTAGCAATGAGCCGTTGTTTATGCATTTCTTTCAGGACAGTCTTGCTGAAGCTCCATTAGAATGGTACATGCAATTGGAGAAAACTCATGTTAGCACTTGGGGAGAATTGGTCGACGCTTTCCTAAAGCATTATCATTACAACACTGCCATGGCACCTAGCTGCGCACAGCTGCAGAGTATGTCTCAAAAGACTAGAGAGTCTTTCAAAGAGTATGCCCAGAGATGGCGCAGTTTGGCCACAAGAGTTCAACCTCCTCTCTTAGATTGGGAACTGGTAGATCTGTTCATGAGTACCCTTCGAGGCCCGTATTTACAACATATGCTCAGCAGTACTTCTGATTTGTTTTCGGATATGGTCATCATCGGGGAACGGGTTGAAATGTGTATTAAAGTAGGGACTATTACAGGTGCATCTGGCACAAATGGTAACAACAACTCAGGTGGTGGGAAGAAACCGTATTCTGGCGGTTTTGTCAAGAAAAAGGAGGGAGAAGTGAGCAATGCCTCTGATGATAAGGGGAAAGCTGTTGTACAGGTTCCATATTACCAAACCCTTGCTGTTACTCCACAACAACAGTATACACCACCACGAAACTATCAACAGAACCAAAGGTCCCAAGGACAAAGGGGTCAACAAAGGCCACAAAGGTATCCCGAAAGGAGGTTCGATCCAATCCCGATGTCGTATGCTCAATTGCTTCCACAATTATTAGCCGGTGAGTTGGTACAACTTCGAGAGTTAGCTCCTCCACCAACAGAACTCCCAAGGGGTTATGATGTTAATGCATATTGTGAATTTCATTCAGGCGCTCCAGGCCACTTAATTGAAAATTGCAAAGCTTTAAAGTATAAGGTGAAATCTCTTTTAGATGCCAAGGAGTTAAGCTTCGCTCCTATAGGCCCTAATGTTCAGAATAATCCTATGCCTCCCCACCATGGGGCTGCTGCCAATGCTATTGGGTTTGAAGATGACCATGACTTAGTGACTCAGGTTGATGAGGTTCATATGTTAGTAACAATTCTAAGAGAGCATCTTTTGCAGCAGGAAGTTATACAAGAGCTTCACGGAATTTGTTTGAAATGCTCATCCAATCCGGACGAGTGTGATGATTTGAAAAATTCCATTCAGAGACTGATGGACGAGGGGGTTGTTAGAGTTGAGAAAGTCATCCCCGGAGGTGATGTCGCTATTCTAGAGATTCCGTACTATCCGACCGATGTTCAGAAGAATACTCCAAGAGTTCCATTGGTTATACAAGTTCCAAAGCTCGCTACGCCAGATTAGAATCTGGTTGCTTCTCTGCCAATCCAAGCATCGACACTTCTAAATCCAGTACCCGCTCCGATAGTTAATAACATGGTAGTGCCATGGGAATATAATGCTATTTAAATTCGGGGAAAGAAAGTTGTTTGTCCGCCGATTGAAAATAAGGAAGTAACCAACATTGCCGGGACTAGTAGAATAACTCAAAGCAGGAGAGTCTTCGCTCCTACTCCACCACCTCTTGAAGAAGTTATCAAAGAGATTCCAGTGAGAGATAAGGGGAAACAAGTAGTTGATGATTCTCCTGGGACGTCTTTTGAACAACAAGTGGAGCAGCTAATCAGGGTAATCAAGAAGAGCAATTTCAAGGTGGTTGACCAGTTGAATCAGACGCCTGCAAAGATCTCAATCTTATCCCTCCTCTTGTACTCCGAAGCTCATCGAACCGCCTTGATGAGAATTCTGCATGATTCCCATGTGAGTCCTAAAATTTCTGTGGCCCAATTTGAAGGGGTCATTACAAATACTTCTGCAGGAAACTGTCTGTGCTTCAGTGATGACGAGTTCCCTCCTGAGGGCCGAGCTCATAATAAAGCGTTGCGTATTTCCATCAGTTTCTTAGATACTGTGATGTCTCGAGTCCTAGTAGACACTGGGTCTTCTTTGAACGTGATGCCTAAGCATACTCTAATCAAGCTGAACATGGATGGGGTTATGATGAAACCTAGCACGCTGACAGTCAAAGCTTTTGATGGGTCAAGGAGATCTGTGGAAGGGGAAGTTGACTTACCCATCAAAATCGGCCCCCACGTGTTCTACCTATCATTCTACATCATGGATATTCGTCCATCTTATACTTGCCTACTGGGACGCCCGTGGATCCATATGGCAGGGGCCGTTACCTCAACTCTGCACAAACTTTTGAAGTTCATCGTCCAAGACAAGGTCATCATTATTGGCAGAGAGGAAGATGTCGTGATCAACAATGTTACTTCTTTCCTTTATGTCGAAGTGGATGGGGAAGTTCATGAAACTCCTTTCTAAGCCTTGGAAATCATTTCTGTTGACAGATTCCCCACCCTAATGGAAACTACAAAGAAGTCTAGAGTTTCAATGGTTTCCTTGAGGGATGCCAAAGCCATTGTGGAATCTGGGATTCCTAATGAAGACTGGGGAAAAGTGGTAGAGGTGCGCGAAAAGAAGGATAAGTCTGGACTTGGGTTCAGGTACTCTTTTTTAGACCATGATGGTATGGGTCCAATTGTGCTTGAAGGAAAACAAGTTCCCCCGCTTTCAGAGGTATTTGTTAGGGCCGGTCCGAGGGCTCAAGGACAAATCCATGCAGTGGATGATGAAGACGATGCAGATATGGCTTAGTATATCTACCAGATTACACCTGATCAAGAGCTCGGCAATTGGACTGCCACTGATATTCCCTAAGTGGTTTTCTTTGACATGTAATGTTCTTGTTTTAAATAAGTCGCATGCTTTTTCCCGAAGCATGTTGACAACTTGTGAAAAGGGCCCCCTCATGTTTCTATGTTTGTTTAAAAATTGAATAAAATGTCATTTTTGCATACAATTTTTGCTCTCTATCTTTTCTTATTTTCGTAAATTAGAAATGGCAATGCTTTTCCTTCTAACTCTTTAACCATTTTCCAATTCGCATCCATATTCTAAAATAAGGCATGATTCATCAATCATGTAGGTCTGCCTCGAATTCCATAAAAAAGATGATGTTACAGTTCCTTGCACCAATATCCTTAGAAATCCGAATGACCAAGCCGATGAGGGTAGTGGGGAAGATTGTGAAATTCCAGAGGAATTGGCAAGGCTGTTGAGACAAGAAGAGAAAATGATCTTGCCTCATCAAGAAGCTATTGAAATCATCAATCTCGGCACCGACGCAGTAAAAAAAGAGGTCAAGATAGGGGCCGCTTTGCAAGATGACATAAAGAAGGGGTTGATTGAGCTTCTCAGAGAGTACTCCGACATCTTTGCCTGGTCGTATGAAGATATGCCTGGTCTAGATACAGATATAGTCATGCACCACTTGCCACTCAAACCAGAATGTCCTCCAGTAAAGAAAAAGCCGAGAAGAACTCTTTCAGATATGTCTCTCAAAATCAAAGAAGAAGTTGAAAAGCAGTTGAACGCATGCTTTTTGTTGGTATATGAATACTCAGATTGGATTTCCAACATCGTACCTGTCCCTAAGAAAGATGGGAAGGTGCGCATGTGTGTAGACTATCTAGATTTGAACAAAGAAAGCCCAAAGGACGACTTCCCATTACCATACATCAATGTATTGGTTGATAATACGGCCCAGTCCTCGGTTTTCTCTTTCATGGATGGTTTTTTGGGATACAATCAAATAAAGATGGCCCCGGAAGACATGACAAAGACAAAATTCACTACTTCATGGGGTACTTACTTTTATAAGGTCATGCCTTTTGGCCTCAAAAATGCTGGTGCAACGTATCAACGTGCCATGGTGACGCTCTTCCATGATATGATTCATAAGGAGATCGAAGTATATGTTGATGATATGATTGCAAAATTACAAACCGAGGACGAACACTTGGTCCATCTGCGAAAGTTATTTGCGCGTCTGCAAAAGTTTATACTAAGGCTTAATCCGAATAAGTGCACCTCCGGGGTGCGATCCAGAAAACTACTCGGTTTTATTGTAAGTCAACGAGGAATTGAGGTAGATCCCGACAAAGTAAAAGCAATACAGAATATGCCAGCACCAAAAAATGAAAAAGAAGTAAAGGGGTTCCTTGGGATATTGAACTACATATCCAGGTTCATTTCACATCTCACAACCACTTGTGAACCCATCTTTAAATTGCTGCACAAGAATCAAGATGTTCGATGGGATGATAATTTCCAGGAAGCCTTTGAGAAGATCATACAGTATCTCCAAGAGCCACCAATCCTTATCCCTCCAGTGCCTGGGAGGCCACTCATTATGTAATTAACGGTGTTGGAAGGATCCATGGGTTGTATGCTCGAGCAGCAGGATGAAACAGGACGTAAAGAGCACGCCATTTATTATCTGAGTAAAAAGTTTACCGATTGCGAATCCAGGTATTCTTTACTTAAAAAACTTGTTGTGCGCTTGCTTGGGCTGCTCGGCGTCTGAGGCAGTATATGCTGACATACACAACTATTCTAATAGCATAGATGGACCCGATAAAGTATATCTTCGAAAATCCAGCACTCACGGGCAGGCTTGCTCGATGGCAGATGCTTTTATCTGAATATGACATTCAGTATGTTACACAAAAGGCTATCAAGGGTAGCATTCTTGCGGATCATCTTGCTCATCAGCCGTTGGAAGAGTACCAATCAATGAAATTCGATTTCCCTAATGAAGATGTTATGAAGCTTGACGATTATGATGGGGTCGACCCGGGAGAGCGATGGACTCTTACGTTCGATGGTGCCTTGAATGTTGCAGGCCATGGATTTGGGGCAATATTGACTTCTCCACGTAATACTCATACACCGTTTACGGCCTGATTATGTTTCGATTGTACAAATAATATGGTGAAATATGAAGTATGTGTAATGGGTCTGGAGGCAGCCATTGACCTTAAAATCAAAATCCTTGAAGTCTTTGGAGACTCCGCTTTGGTCATACATCAAGTACGAGGTGATTGGGAGACGAAACACCCTAGTTTGATTCTGTACAAAGACTACATCTTGAAGCTAATACCTGCTTTTGATGAAATCACCTTTGAAAATATTCCCAGAGACGAAAACCAGCTGGCCGATGCATTAGCCACTTTAGCATCGATGTTCTCGGTGAGCTTTCCAAATCAGGCACCTAATATACGCATCCTCAGGCACAAAGAGTCGGCACATGTCTTTCCTGCCCATTGTCTCTCAACCGAGGATATGTCTGATGAAAAGCCATGGTATTACGACATCAAACGGTACCTTGAGAAGCAAGAGTATCCCAAAAATGCTACAATCTGTGATAAGCGCACACTTAGAAGGTTAGCATCCAAGTTCCTCTTATCAGAAGACTTCACGTAAAAGAGAAATTATGACTCGGTTCTGCTCAGTTGTGTGGATAGACACAAAGCATAGTCGATCATAAAGGAAATCCATGAGGGTTCTTTCGGGACTCATTCGAGTGGGAATTCTACGGCAAAGAAAATCCTACGAGCATGATACTTCTGGACGATAATGGAGAGCGACTGTTGTGTATATGCAAAATCGTGCCACAAATGCCAAGTGTATGCAGACATAATTTATGTTCCTCCAACTCCTTTGAGTGTTATGACCTCCCCATGGCCGTTTACAATGTGGGGAATTGATATGATTGGAAGGATTGAACCAAGTGCTTCAAATGGTCATAGATTCATCCTAGTGGCTATTGACTATTTCACCAAATGGGTGGAAGCAACTTCTTACAAGAATGTAACCAAACAGGTCGTTACCAACTTCATCAGGAAAGAAATCATATGTCGTTACGGGGTTCCTCATAGAATCATCACTAATAACGGTTCTAATCTTAACAACAACATGATGAAGGAGTTGTGTGAAGAGTTTAAAATTGAACATCACAATTCATTGCCGTATCGACCAAAAATGAACGGTCCAGTCGAAGCTGCTAACAAGAACATAAAGAAGATCGTCCAGAAGATGGTTAGAACATATAAGGATTGGCATGAAATGTTCCCTTTTGCTTTGCACGGCTACAGAACGTCTATGCGTACTTCAACAGGGGAAACTCCATTTTCGCTTGCCTATGGCACGGATGCCGTGCTTCCTGTCGAAATAGAAATTCCTTCGTTGAGGGTTCTGATGGAAACCAAGCTTGATAAGGCAGAATGTTTTCAGACAAGATTCAACCAACTTAATCTGATTGATGAAAAGCGTTTGGTAGCCATTTGTCATGGCCAGTTGTACCAACAAAGGATGAAGAGAGCATTTAACAAAAAGATTCGTCCTCAGAAGTTTTATTCTGGTGATTTAGTCGTGAGAAGGGTCATCATGCAAAGCCATTCCGATCCAAGAGGCAAATGGACTCCCAACTACGAGGGACCATATATCGTGAAGAGAGCTTTTTCACGAGGTGCTCTAATCCTGACAGACATGGATGGGAAGACGTTCCACTCCCAGTCAATTCAGACTCCATAAAAAAATACTACGCATAAAGAGACCTGCTAGGTCGAAAACCCGAAAGGGCGACTTAGGCAAAAATGGGCATCCCGATGGGAATGAAAGTCCAAGAAAAAATTACGGATACAATGAAAAAAAGATAATAACCCGCTAGGTTGAAAACCCGGAAGGGCGACTGTGATACGGTGGCCAGAATCGGGACGTGTTTCCCTATTTTTTAAGGAATTGCTGGTTTGCGTTTTGCGTTTGTGTTTGCAAAATGTCGCGGTAAGCAAGAGTCACCACCGACTTTTATTTTATCCAACAAGGAAAGGAAAAAAGCACAGAAAAATTCCTTTTTTCGAGATATTTCTGAGTACGGGGGGGTATATTATAGAAAGGGAAGGTATTAGCACCCTTTCTATCCGTAGTTATCTACAGGCTCTTAGGTACTTGCTCATCATTTTCAAATTTTTTTCTTTGTGTTTGTGGGCTTTGAAAAGTTTTTGTTTTAACTTCAATTTAACTCTTGCTTCTGTCTTCAAGAGTGTAATGAAGTGTTTTTTTTGAAAACTTTGTTTGTAAAGGAGTGTAAGTGTGAAAAAGTTTGTTTGGATTGAGCAAGTACTTAAGAGCTAATCTACCTACTCGAAAAAAAGAATCATTCTATGCTTGTTTCCTTTAGACAATGCTATCCCACTATTAGTGAGTGAGTAGCACCATCGTTGGAGTTTTGAGGGTCAATTCTAAAAGGGACGTACGGTGACTAAAGTAATGCTAGGACGTCTTAGTAATAACCCTAATGTCTTAGATCATTTATCCGAGGCAACAATATCCGAGGCAACCTTTCCGAGGCAACTTTGATCTTTGGACAAAAGGACGACCACTAAAGCATCCTATACTCAATGACCGTTTACCGAAGGCAACCAAGTGGGAGTGTATCCTAGGAGTGCGCATGTGTGAGTGATTCCATTTCAGTTTATTTATCTTTGCACATTTAGGGTGATCTAACTGTTTTAAAGTTAATCATACATTCTTGTCATGCATCCTATTATCATACATCTAACAGTTAATAATTTGCAGAATTTAAAATGCGGAAATTAAAACTACGCTATTACAAGGCTTCAGGTATTTACATAGCCAAAAACAATCCCTTTGAAAATAAAGAGATAAATGGAAATAAACGTCCTAATCAAACTATTACGAACTGTGAGCAGTTACAATAATATGATAAATAATAAAAATAAAGCGCGCGAGAAAAACTAGATCGAATGCGAACTAGGGTTTTGGCCCTTCTATCCTAATTAAAAGAGAAAATGTTTTTGGTTGTTTTTTGATTATTTTAGGAAAAAATAAAATACAATTAGGTTAGTAATAAAACCTATTTATTCTAATTTTTTTAAAGTTATGTAAAAAGAATTAAAATTGTCTAAAATTAATAACCTAATCAAATAAATTAATTTTTTAAATAAAAATAAAATCTAGACCTAATTTATGAAAAGTATATTTTTTGTGAGTTTTTTATTTATAAAAATAAGACAATTTAATTGGTTAGTAAAATAAATAAAATAGTTAAATAAAATAAATATAATAATAAAAGAGAAAAATAATTGGGCCTGAGAATTGTGGGGGTGCCAATAGTCAGATCTGGGCCCAAAATGGTGAGGTCCACGTTGACTTTGAGGATCCCATGCTGCGCGTTTGACTTGGCTTTGGTGCACCTTCAGATGATGGCCATCAGATTTGTCCATCTGCCACTTGGCTGGCTAGATTGGGAGGATGTATGGTGGTCACTAGCTTTATGCATGCGCTGGAACCTGAAAGGCAAAATAATATAGAAATTAGGGGGACCTGGGATTCGAACCCAGGTCCTGGAACAATTGCCAATGCTACACTTACCACTGCACCATTTGCTGTTTGCTGTACATCTAATGAGTAATAATAATAATATATAAAAACAAGGATTAGTGGAGGATAACAACAAAACACGTGCCAGAGTTTGAATGGGCCAATGGGGGGATGCCAACTGGTCGTCTTCTTCCTCTCTCCGTGGGTAAAAGTATCAGACTTTTACCTACAGACGTTTGTCCGTAGCTACAAGCAGAGCTCGTTCCAAAATCTTCTATGTGCCATATAAATGACATCTAATGCCATGGTTGGACTCGTCTCGTCCTCCTGAACACGAAGGTACCATCCATGAAAGCTAATTTCACCTGCAAGAAAAATCCCTAATTCAGAGCTACAAACCCTAACAATGGTGAATTCCAGTATAGGCCATATAAATGCAATTAATCAATACAGGAAGCTTGCAAATGTTTCATGAATCAACAATATATGATTAATTCATCCTAACAATGCCTAAATCATGCTATCCGAATTCAAGAAACATGAGGTATCATGACTAACTTACAGTATAATACAGGGCTCGAAAATGCTTGGTTTCGATTGCTTTAGCTTGCTGAGACTCCTAAGAATCGATTGGGATAGGCAAAGAGTCTTGAGGATGCCTCTAAGTGAAAGTTCGATTCACCACTTTTTCTTGATTTTTTCAGTTTTTGTTCTGCCTCTTGCGCCTGTTTCTAACCTAGTTTATGGTCTGCCTTTGTTCTATTTGTACCAAGGAATGCATTAGGGTTGAAAGAATGCATCCAATCTTCCTCCATCAATGAGTTTGATCTTGATTTGATTCACCTTTAAATCTTTCCAAAAATGGCTTAAATCCAATCTTTTTGTGCACACATGCCTTCACAAGAATTTGAATACTTGCTAGCTGTAATTTAAGACCTGAAACAAGCACAAAATCTTGTGTTTTCAATATTTTGATTTTATATGATTTGTTTTGATTTAAATTGAATTAATTCAAATAAAAATCAAAATAAATAATAAAAACATGATAAGGACAAGTGGCAAGGTCTATAGCTCGTGGACTATGTTTCCAACTCAAAACAAGTGAAAAAGATTGGGCCCATTTGGCAAAATTTGAAGTTTTGGGCATAATTGACTTTTGGCAATTTTGCAAAAAAGGTCAACTTCACTAATGCATAACTTCCTCAATTTTGACTCTTTGGAGGTGTTCTTGGTCTTTTTAGAAAGCTTGAGATGTCCTCTAATCAAACATTTTTGTATCATCTCAATTTGATACTCCATGCTCATGTATGAAGCTTTGACAAAAAGGGTGTTTTTGTTGACTTTTCAAAATGACTTATAATGTCCAAATTCATAACTTCTTGTGAGTGCATATTTTGAAATTGGGAGCTGAATATGGATTGTAAGGAATTGCATCCTCTTCAAAATGAGCTTTGGATGGGTCATTTATCATAATGTATGATAAAGTTACGCTTGATCAAAGTTGAGTTAACTTTTCCTACAAAACCCTAATTTAGCAACTTTTGAGTCTTGATGAATTATGAGCAATCCTTGATGAATCATGATCAACCCTTGATAAAATGATGAAATATACTTCAAAATGAGGATGTTGACCAAAAATCTTGAAGTTTGATTGTATGTGGGCCATAGTTGACTTTTGCCCTAGCACAATCGATTTTTGGGCCTTTGAGCAATTGACTGAGCAAACTTCCTCTGCAAGGCTTGAAACTTGACATGGATGATCTTGAGAACATATTAGGGTATTGGTGATCATTTGGGATCACTTGGACTCAAGTATCTTGATGCAACATGAAACCCTAATTTGAGGTAGACTGCCTTAGGAGAGAGCTTGTCTGGCCAACCCTTGGACTACCTTGAGCAACTTGAGGATCTTTCTTGAAATGTTTTGAGAAATATGGGAGGGAAAATTTTGGGGTACAACAGCGACCCCGGTTCAATATTCTTAAACCTGAGAATGTAGATTGGCTTTCGTGCCTTTCGTGATCTGAAGGTGGTAAATGATTGAACACTAGAGTGCCCAAAAATTTGCACTCGCATGAAGTGGTGTCCGTCTTGCGATATCGGGAATGGGCTTACAGATGCCATTTGGAAATTACTGATAGGAGAGTGGCTTAAAGATGCCATCCTAAGGAGTGTCGATCGCATAAGAGATTCCTTAGCGAGAGCTTGTATACATGTCGTTGAGGAAGATTCCGCTGGGGAAGGCTGATCTTTGTTGAGAGAAGTAGAATTTTAGGAGCTTCGTCGTCTGTTATTCTGCTGGTGAATCGTCTCTATTTGAATTTTAGGAATTTCGATCTTCCGTATTCTACTGAGGAAACATCTTTGTTGAATTTTAGGAACTTCGATCTTCCGTATTCTACTAAGGAAACATCTTTGTTTGAATTTTAGGAACTTCGATCTTCCGTATTCTACTGAGGAAACATCTCTGTTGAATTTTAGGAACTTCGATCTTCCGTATTCCACTGAGGAAACATCTCTGTTGAATTTTAGGAACTTCGATCTTCCATATTCTACTGAGGAAACATCTCTGTTGAATTTTAGGAACTTCGATCTTCCGTATTCTACTGAGGAAACATCTCTGTTGAATTTTAGGAACTTCGATCTTCTGTATTCTACTGAGGAAACATCTCTGTTGAATTTTAGGAACTTCGATCTTCGGTATTCTAATGAGGAATCACCTCTGTTGAATTTTAGGAACCTCGATCGTCCGTATTCTACTAAGGAAACATCTCTGTTAAATTTTAGGAACTTCGGTCGTTCGCATTCTACTGAGGAAATATCTCTGTCGAATTTTAGGAACTTCGATCATCCTTATTCTACTGAGGAATCATCTCTGTTGAATTTTAGGAACCTCGATCATTCGTATTCTACCGAGGAAACATCTCTGTTGAATTTTAGGAACTTCGATCTTCCGTATTCTACTGAGGAAACATCTTTGTTGAATTTTAGGAACTTCGATCTTCTGTATTCTACTGAGGAAACATCTCTGTTGAATTTTAGGAACTTCGATCTTCCGTATTCAATTGAGGAAACATCTCAATTTGAATTTTAGGAACTCCAGTCATCCGTATTCAACTGAGGAATCATCTCAATTTGAATTTTAGGAACTTCAGTCATCCGTATTCAATTGAGGAATCACCTCTATTGAAGAGGAAAGTTGAATTTTAGGAGCTTCGGTCGTCCGTATCCAACTGGGGATTAAACTATTATCCGCCGTACCCGGGCTTCATAGCTTGAATTTTGTGAGAATTTGATTGTATCCTTCCTGAAAGGTAAAGGTTAGCTGTATGTAATGCATGATATGTATCAAGCAATGATGTTCTCAAAATAAATGAGGTTGTGTTGTATGATGCGTATATGCATGTGTCATGATGTATGGAAATGTGATGTTTTTAGTTGGGGAAAATAAATCCCGGATTGCTGCTGGAGAACAGAGTTGAATTCTTCGTTTCCGCTGGGGATAGTGAATGAAGATGATTGTGAGAATAAACCTGCAGGAGAGGATAACTCTGCTGGGGAATAAACTGATGAGGAAGTGGCTCTGTGGGGAGGACAAACTCTGTCGAATGATTTGTTGATTTGGAAGAAATAACCTTGGCTGGGGATGAATTACCGTTGTTGGCGATAACGAAACCTGTTGGGGATTGAATTTTTATTTGTAAAAGGAATGAACTCCGCTGGATATGATTTTCCAGTTGCGACTTCACTGGGGATAATCTTTTAGAGTCTAATGGGGATAATTCTCCAAACTCCACTGGGGATAATTTTCCAGACTCCACTAAGGATAATCTTCCAAAATCTACTGGGGATAATTCTCCAAACTCCACTGGAGATAATTTTCCAATGCTGGTGATAGATAAACTCTGCTTGGGGAGAATCTTACCGACTCATTTGCGATTATGGATCTCAGCTGGGGAGAATTAACACCACTGTCCTTTCCTTACTCTGCGAGGAGTGAATGTTGCATGTTGAGGATATGACAATGGCTTTGCATCGAGACTTTTCTGCCCCTGTATCTGCGGGAGAAGGTGCATGCGGAGGCCTTATGGATCGAGTATTATCCCAACCTATGAGGTGCTTGGTAACTTCCGATTGAAATCACCAGTCTTCTTCTGGTAGGAAAGTGATGAGATGACGGGACATAGTCGTACGCTTTAATCCCTAACTTTTGCTTGGACTTTCTTTTCAGATTTTCAGTCCACCGGGATACCCTTTTTTGCCCAAGCCGCCTTTTCAGGTTTTCGACTTGCCGGGTGTACAAATATTTTTTGTTTTTATCCCTAATTTTTGCCCGAACCCTTTTGGTTCGTCGGGATGCCCTTATTTTGCCTAGGCCAGTCAACCTAGCGGGTCTTTGTTCATGCGCAATATTTTTTTTGACTATGTCCACACTCTCAGGGTGTAGGGAGTCGTCACTGTCGGTAGTGTTGTGTTTACCACAATACCAGAAGATGTTTGTTTGATTGTACAGGATTCGTTGCTGGAATTCATGTCCAATGCCCCAAGTGACTCAGATGGAGATTTGCCCCTGGCTACTTGGCATCTTTTAAGAGATTCTTTGAATCTTGACTTGACTGCCCCAGATGATGGACAATGATCATTCTGTGCCCCTTGGTTGGAAGTGTTTTTCCACTTGAGGTGATCTTTTTTATTGAGAAGGTTTTTGTTCACTAGATATTCGTCATGCGACTTTCTCTGCTGTTGAACAAATAATCATGTGCAAACAATTTTATTTTAAGAATGCAAAGCCTATGTCTGTCTTGAAATTTTTGAAAATGCATTTTTTCAGTAAAACAGGCAAATTTTGCGAAATGTGATGTCAACTCAGGATTTACAGCAAACCTTATAGGAGTTAGGATACCTTTTGTAACAGTATGCTTTTGAACTAACCCATGCTTCAACTAGGAATTTTAAGGGTTATAACGTGGCCTGGTTCACGGTTTAAGAAACAAAGGATAAAGGCTCAAATTTTATTTGTACCCACCCGCTCTTCGTGATGTTCTTCGATCCTAAACTCAGCTAATCGTGCATTAGATCCCGTTTGATTCTTTGCTCTGATATTCTAGTGATGGTTCGGATACTAACAATTTATTTTGAACATGCATTCATTTTTGTTGAGAGTTTGTAGGATCTCTTTCTTTTTTATTTTATTATCCATGTCTTTTGCCTGAACTGTTTCTTTTGTGATTACAGTCAGTGGGATGCCCCAGTTTTTTGTCAGCCTCCTTCATAGGTATTGACTCAATGGGCTTTTATTTTGAGAGATATAATGACTGCCTGTCTTGACGATTATAAGGAACCATCACCGTCTTTTGTTTTGGAAGGACGTCGTCGATGCCATTCATTGTGCACCTGGATTAACTGAGAAAACTACCCTGCCCCAGGTTGTGATTAAGGGTTTTAATTTGTGTGAAAATAAAAACTCCAACTTCTTTGGCTCAAAGGGGTTGGCTAGGGATTATCTTCCTTATAACTCCACTATTTAGGATTTGAAACAACGCCTGTACATCATCAGCGGGGTCCGTTCAAAAGCATACCGTAGAGATTTTGATATCATTTTCATCATCCTCCCTCTAAAGGCTTAGAATTTTTTAATTGAGAGTTGAACCTCACAAAAAATGAAAGCAATTTGAATATAGTGAATACGAATGGATTGATTCAAAACAGACATATGCAATGCATTGATAAAGTAACAAAGTTTGACATGAATAAATGTTTGAACAATCAAAAGAAAATTACAAATTGAAAATTCTAATGAACAAAAAGTCTTCTCGTCTGGTCTCGTCACTTCAGAGGACGTGCCTTGGAGGGATGGTAGAAGAACTCAGCCTGACCATCTTGTGTAAACTCCAGCACTCCTTTATCAATCAAGTCTTGAATTTTGTTTTTCAATGCCCAACAGTCATCAGTATCATGCCCCGGGCTGTTGGAATTGTATGCACACCTAGCATCAGGATTGTACCTTGGGGAGGCTATGTGGGGATTTTGAGGAGGATCCCTTAACATCATGAGATTCAATCTCAACAGGTGTTGTAAAGCTTGAGACAATGGCATGTTGAGCTCGGCGAACTGCCTTTTGGGCGTATCTGGCTTACTCTGATTAACCCGTTGCTTTTGGAGAGGTTGTTGTTGGACTTGTGAGATGGTAGCAACTTGAAGAGGTCCATTATTTACCAACCCAAAACCTTGTCTTCTTGAAGGCTAATAAATGACTTGGTCCCCGGCCTCGACTATTTGCTTCATATTGTTGTATTGGTTTTGATGAAGCTGGTTGGTAATGGTTCTCAACTCTTCTTGTTCCCGGGCTAAACCTTGGATAAGAGCCATCTTCCCCAGCATCTGGGTTATCATTGCGCCTAACTCGGCTTGCAGTTGTTCCAGTTGTTCATCCTTGTTGTTTTCAGGACTTTTCTTGACCAAGTTCCCAACGAGGAGCGTTTTCAACTCGTCCTGCCCCTTGGATATGTTTAGGAATATGTCCCTGAAATGAGTTTCTTGAAGATCTCTGTTGTCTTGTTGAAAAGCCATTGCTGAAATAAACAGCGAGAACATGAGAGACCTGTACTGGGAGACCTGTTATGCAATGATATATATGTATGCAATGTTTTCAAGGATCTCGCGGGATAAACAAGAAAGTGTCAGAAGTTGAATTTTGCAGTTTGATTGAAGAAACTTCATGTTGTTAAGAGTCCTTCTTCAAGAGTCAAGCTCACCATATCGAGTGGGTCATAGCCCCTGACTCAAGTTGTCGTGTTTTGATCTCTAGACGACATTGGCTAGAGGAAAATAAATCCCCCTTCCCCTTGCTAGAGTTTTGATTTACCGTAACCTGCATCACAAACCCTTGAGATCCTTGAAATGGTTAAGGAAATGTTAAGGCATGATGTTATGATGTGTATGCTATGCGTTTAAGCAAAAGTGCGAGGTAATGTAAGCAAGTAAATCCAACAAGAAATCCAAGTTATTGGATAAGGACTATAAATAAAACCTGCAAGGAACTCATGTTGTCAGATAACGAAAATGTGCAAGTAGTTCAAGTTTGAAAGCACACAAGTCACACAAACAGCCTTAAGTTTAGGCTTGCATGGGGTCTAGGTATTACCCTCTTGAAGTTCAGTTGGTTCAACTTGTCCTAGTAATAGTAACCAGGTTCTAGAGGTTCTCAATATCACTGACCATCCTCGATCGGTCATAGTTCCAGTTTAGCAATCTTTTCTTGCGGCCAAAACCATCGCGAGAGTATGGTCTCAATGAGTGTAGCATACTGCTACTTTTCTATGGCCAAGTTGGTCAATTATAGGTTCTAAGGTCATTTGATGCTTAATGACCCATTAGCAGCCCCATACTCTCCTTGTTCCTCCATAAGGGATATCAGTACCAACTAATGCGTCACACCAACGTAGCTACTACTTCAACCATATCGGTCTACGCCGTACAGTTCCCTCACAGTCTATTGCTACTTACCTAAAAGGTATCCCCAGATCCTTGTTAGGGTGGTCTAACTGTTTTAAAATTAATCATACATTCTTGTCATGCATCCTATTATCATACATCTAACAGTTAATAATTTGCGGAATTTAAAATGCGGAAACTAAAACTACGCTATTACAAGGCTTCGAGTATTTACATAGCCAAAAACAAACCCTTTGAAAATAAAGCGATAAATGGAAATAAACGTCCTAATTAAACTATTACAAACTATGAACAGTTACAATAATATGATAAATAATAAAAATAAAGCGCGCGAGAAAAACTAGATCGAATGCGAACTAGGGTTTTGGACCTTCTATCCTAATTAAAAGAGAAAATGTTTTTGGTTGTATTTTGATTATTTTAGGAAAAAATAAAATACAATTAGGTTAGTAATAAAACCTATTTATTCTAATTGTTTTTAAGTTATGTAAAAAGAATTAAAATTGTCTAAAATTAATAACCTAATCAAATAAATTAATTTTTTAAATAAAAATAAAATCTAGACCTAATTTATGAAAAGTATATTTTTTGTGATTTTTTTTGATAAAAATAAGACAATTTAATTGGTTAGTAAAATAAATAAAATAGTAAAATAAAATAAATATAATAATAAAAGAGAAAAAGAATTGGGCCTGAGAATTGTGGGGGTGCCAATAGTCAGATCTGGGCCCAAAATGGTGAGGTCCACGTTGACTTTGAGGATTACATGATGTGCGTTTGACTTGGCTTTGGTGCACCTTCAGATGATGGCCATCAGATTTGGCCATCTGCCACTTGGCTGGCTAGATTGGAAGGATGTATGGTGGTCACTAGCTTTATGCATGCGCTGGAACCTGAAAGGCAAAATAATATAGAAATTGGGAGGACCTGGGATTCGAACCCAGGTCCTGGAACAATTGACAATGCTACGCTTACCACTGCACCATTTGCTGTTTGTTGTACATATAATGAGTAATAATAATAATATATAAAAACAAGGATTAGTGGAGGATAACAACAAAACACGCGCCAAAGTTTGAATGGGCCAATGGGGGGATACCAACTGGTCGTCTTCTTCCTCTCTTCGTGGGTAAAAGTCTCAGACTTTTACCTACAGACGTTTGTCCGTAGCTACAAGCAGAGCTCGTTCCAAAATCTTCGATGTGCCATATAAATGACATCTAATGCCATGGTTGGACTCGTCTCGTCCTCCTGAACACGAAGGTACCATCCATGAAAGCTAATTTCACCTGCAAGAAAAATCCCTAATTCAGAGCTACAAACCCTAACAATGGTGAATTCTAGTATAGGCCATATAAATGCAATTAATCAATACAAGAAGCTTGCAAATGTTTCATGGATCAACAATATATGATTAATTCATCCTAACAATGCCTAAATCATGCTATTCGAATTCAAGAAACATGAGGTATCGTGACTGACTTACAGTGCAATACAGGGCTCGAAAATGCTTGGTTTCGATTGCTTTAGCTTGCTGAGACTCCCAGGAATCGATTGGGATAGGCAAAGAGTCTTGAGGATGCCTCTAAGTGCAAATTCGATTCACCACTTTTTCATGATTTTTTCAGTTTTTTGTTCTGCCTCTTGCGCATGTTTCTAACCAAGTTTATGGTCTGCCTTTGTTCTATTTGTACCAAGGAATGCATTAGGGTTGAAAGAATGCATCCAATCTTCCTCCATCAATGAGTTTGATCTTGATTTGATTCACCTTTAAATCTTTCCAAAAATGGATTAAATCCAATCTTTTTGTGCACACATGCCTTCACACGAATTTGAATACTTGCTAGCTATAATTTAAGATCTGAAACAAGCACAAAATCTTGTGTTTTCAATATTTTGGATTTTATATGATTTGTTTTGATTTAAATTGAATTAATTCAAATAAAAATTAAAATAAATAATAAAAACATGATAAGGACAAGTGGCAAGGGCTAGAGCTCGTGGACTATGTTGCCAACTTAAAACAAGTGAAAAAGATTGGGCCCATTTGGCAAAATTTGAAGTTTTTGGCATAGTTGACTTTTGGCAATTTTGCAAAAAAGGTCAACTTCACCAATGCATAACTTCCTCAATTTTGACTCTTTGGATGTGTTCTTGGACTTTTTAAAAAGCTTGAGATATCCTCTAATCAACCCTTTTGGTCTCATCTCAGTTTGATACTCCATGCTCATGTATTAAGCTTTGGAAAAAGGGTGTTTTTGTTGACTTTTCAAAATGACCTATAATGTCCAAATTCATAACGTCTTGTGAGTGCATATTTTGAACTTGGTAGATGAAGATGGATTGTAGGGAATTGCATCCTATTAAAAATGAGCTTTGGATGGGTCATTTCTAATAAAGTATGAGAAAGTTATGCTTGGTCAAAGTTGAGTTGACTTTTTTTGCAAAATCCTAATTTAGCAACTTTTGAGTCTTGATGAATTATGAGCAATCCTTGATGAATCATGATCAACCCTTAATAAAATGATGAAATATACTTCAAAATGAGGATGTTGACCAAAAATCTTGAAGTTTTACTGTATGTGGGCCACAATTGACTTTTGCCCTAGCATAGTCGATTTTTGGGCCTTTGAGCAATTGACTGAGCAAACTTCCTCTGCAAGGCTTGAAACTTGACATGGATGATCTTGAGAACATATTAGGGTATTGGTGAGCATTTGGGATCACTTGGACTCAAGTATCTTGATGCAACATGAAACCCTAATTTGAGGTAGACTGCCTTAGGAGAGAGCTTGTCTGGCCAACCCTTGGACTACCTTGAGCAACTTGAGGATCTTTCTTGAAATGTTTTGAGAAATATGGGAGGGAAAATTTTGGGGTACAACAGCGACCTAGGAAAAAATGGGTATCCCGTTGGATTGAAAACCCGAAGGGGCGATCCAGGAAAAAGTTAGGGATCTTAAGCGAAAGGCTGTAGTCTGAAGGCCTTTCACGAACGACACATGCACATCTATAGCACCTTGGTAGCGAATCGATTAGTCCAACTGCTACTCTTCAGAGGCAAGGCATTGAGACTACTTAGGATATGGGAACTGTAGCAACATCGATTTTAATGGAAATTCGAGCATCTCTCATTGCCATTTATACTTGTTGTATTTTCCGTTTCTATTTCGCAGCTACCTCATATAAGAGTTGCTTCCTTGTACAAATGCCTATTCACAGGCCAATCAATAAAATCTACTTTCATCAAAAGTTGTCTTTTATTATCAAGAAATGTTTTCGTATGCAGAATGTGTTTTATTTGTTATTAAACATTGCATTAGAAACATGGGGAATAAAAATTCTCAAGCCGAGATAAAACGTATAACCATGTGGGAATGTCGTATGCATTCCCAGCACTGTTTTTCCTTGCATGTAGCAATTTGTAACAGTCACCCTGACCTAGCCAGTACACAAAGCCGCCTTCATCTACTGCGGACAACTTCAAATCTGATTCCCCAAGTGAATTCAGAAAATTCGGAGTCGTCATTTGACTCAGCACGCGCAAGTGCATCCCCAGTGGAGTTAATCAAGAACATCCCCAGTGAAGTTAAACTGGGGCATTCGTAGAGCTAAACCGGGGCATTCATAGGTGTCCATGCCCATCTCTTATCCCCAAGTGATTCAAGAGATAATTCCCCAGTGTGCGTAAACTTGGGGCATGCGTTCGGAGAGATTCATATGGTGTTCAATATCCATTCTTTGGCATATTCAGTTCTATCATCCTCTCAACGGTTCTGGATGTGTGGAAGTCTATCCGAATTATCTCTCCCCAAACGGTACAATTCAGAATCCAGCAGCGTATCTGAAGACTCGTTTTGTCGGTGATTTAATCTCCAACAAAGTCATCAACAATCTTCGATATCATGGGATCCCCAGTGCGAACTCTTATTAGTATCCCCAACGATCTTTGGTACTGCAGACTTCCAACGTCGATATGTATTGGTATCACCAGTAATGAGAAACAGTTCCCAATGGGCTTTGCTTATCCTCATGAAGTCTATTTCTTTGCATTTCATATAGTTATCACTGCATAACATTGCATCCTCAAAAGCGCGTAGTCGATCCATCATAATGGATCTTTGCGGAAAAAGAAATTCAAAAATGCATAAGAAGCATAAGCCATATCAGGTACCTTACACGAAAGACCTGAATCATTCAAGGACAACATTACATCCCTACAAGAGGGCATCACTTCCCAAATGCCCAGTTGTTGTCCTTCACCTCTATCAATTCCCAACAAAATCAATACACCAAGTCTAAACCCAACACTCGTCATATCAGCTTCCGAAACTCGTCATGTCAAGTTCTAAACACTCATCCGTTTCAGTTATCTAAACATTCGTCTGTGTCTATCTGTCCTTCAAAATTCCCAACAAATCGAATACAGTAAACTTGGTCATTCTCGTATCTCCAATTGTCGTGTCGTGACCAATACCACCACCTTCTTAGATTCCCTTGTGGGTCAATCGTAGATCCTCCCTAGCAGATCGTCTATAGAACTCTCTTTAGAATCTGAGATCGCCTCTTGGCTAGGTTCTTCCTTAAGTCATCGCCGAACCTGAGATCGCCCGTAGGCTAGGTTCTTCCATAGATCATCATCGAACCTGAGATCTCCCGTAGGCTAGGTTCTTCCTCAGATCATCTTCGAACCTGAGATTGCCTCTTGGCTAGGTTCTTCCTTAGATCATCGTAAAACCTGAGATCGCCCGTAGGCTAGGTTCTTTCTTAGATTATCTTCGAACCTGAGATCGCCCGTAGGCTAGGTTCTTCCCATAGATCATCGTCGAACCTGAGATCGCCCGTAGGCTATTTTCTTCCTTAGATCATCGGAGAACCTGAGATCTCCCGTAGGCTAGGTTCTTCCTTAGATCATCCTCGAACCTGAGATTTCCCGTAGGCTAGGTTCTTGCTTAGATCATCGTTGAACCTGATATCGCTCGTAGGCTAGGTTCTTCCCTTAAATCATCTTAGAACCTGAGATCGCCCGTAGGATAGGTTCTTCCTATAGATCATCGTCGAACCTAAGATCGCCCATAGGCCAGGTTCTTCCCTCAAATCATCTTAGAACCTAAGATCGCCCGTAGGCTAGGTTCTTCCCATAGATCATCGTCGAACCTGAGATCTCCCGTATGCTAGGTTCTTCCCTCAGATCATCTTAGAACCTGAGATCTCCCATAGGCTAGGTTCATCCCATAGATCATCGTCGAACCTGAGATCGCCCATATGCCAGGTTCTTCCCTCAGATCATCTTAGAACCTGAGATCGCCCGTAGGCTAGGTTCTTCCCATAGATCATCGTCGAAGCTGAGATTGCCCATAGGCTAGGTTCTTCCTCCGATCATCTTAGAACCTGAGATCGCCTGTAGGCTAGGTTCTTCCCATAGATCATCATTGAACCTGAGATCGCCCATAGGCTAGGTTCTTCCTCTTATCATCTTAGAACCTGATATCGCCCGTAGGCTAGGTTCTTCCCATAGATCATCGTCGAACCTGAGATCACCTGTAGTCTAGGTTCTTCCCATAGATCATCGTCGAACCTGAGATCTCCCGTAGGCTAGGTTCTTCCCATAGATCATCGTCAAACCTGAGATCGCCTCTTGGCTAGGTTCTTCCTTAGATCATCTTAGAACCTGAGATCACCCTTAGGCTAGGTTCTCTATCAAATCACTCTCATGTTTCACCTTAGGATCGTAGGTCTCCCGTAGACCTTGTCCGCTATCTTTTCGTACCAACATTTGTTGGCATCACGCCACATTACAAGTCCAACCTCCGTCTTTTCACTAAAAAAAACAAAAATTCTAGCTGATACCACAAAAATAAATAAACACTCACACTTTCTCCCAGAATAAATTTTTGGCATTGGTATTTAATCATCTTCTACCTCGAACTTCTGAAAGGCACGCGCCAATCATACTTTCAAGTTTAAGACGATTAAATAGGGGCAACTGTAATACCCCAAATTTGTCCTACCCCTTTTACTTTTATCTGGCTTATGCATTTTTACGCTTCCCATCCCATCTGCATACCTTCCATTAGATCATTTAACACCTCATGCATCATTAACCAACAAATTTAGCACAGGATCAAGGATGTTGAAGAATTAAGGTTGTTGTATGGCTTTAGGGTTCTCATTTTCACTCAAGCTTGAACCAACTGATTCTTTCATCAAATAGAGTTTGTTTGAAGCTAGGGTTTTAATTCATGAACCCCTTTATCACCAAGCCACAGGGACATCTCCATCATGGGCTTTTAAGCCATAAAGGTTCATCTCAAGGTTCTTAGGGCTTTTTAATCATAATCATTCATATGCCTCTGATTGTTCCTATCTATAATGTTTTCCTCAAGACATTTGCTTCAAGATCGTTATCGAAATGTTGTGAAGTGAATTACAAGATTTAAATCACGGTACAAAGGTGATATTGTGGATGCATAATATTATCAAGTCATTATTATTATTTATGCTTCAATTACAAGAGGTGGATTTAAGAGGGAAATTAAGAGTTTTAGTAAGGAGACGAGATTGATTTGGTTTGGTTCCTATGGATTCGTTATTTAGAATCATTTAAGGTGCTACCTAATGTCATGGGTTAAATTTGTTTGAAGTTTGTAAAGTAAGAAGTGCATTTGGATTTCTTGAAGATCAAGTGAAGTCAAACAAGGTTTATTCTCAAAGGAAGCTTATAAAATCAAATAACTTTGTTCAACGTCCATGAAAAGTCTTTTAAAACAATTTCCTATAAGTTTCCAAGGCATTAAAAGGGCCGTGATCATTCAAGAACATTCGAGGTTCACTCAAATTTCCACTGAATATTATAAAAAGAATATAAAGTCAAGATAAAATTATAAAGAGATTACAATTATAAAGTCGGAATCATTACAATAATCAGGGGAGTTACATATTAGGTAAACATCATGTTATTATTGTTCAAACTCATGGAAGGACGTGAGTACATTTCAAGAGGTTACAAGGAGAAACAAATTTTTTAAAAGATGCTAAGTATCTTTACACATATTAGAGACTGAAAATGAAGGAATCAAAGAAGAGATGAAGGCTTCCAAATTAAGTGCATCAGAGTCAGTGACAGTTTGCTTAGAAGTTTCAAAAAAGAAGGATAATAAAGCATGCTCCTATAATTCTTGAAGTTCTAAGTTCCTAAACCTATGTAGAACAAATCCCTCTTCACTCCATGACCTAGCCTTGTCCCAATTTCACGCTAAAACTTGCTGCATTTCAAGGAGATGCTGCTTTGTTCCAATCCTAACATACACAGCCTGCAAGCATCCTAATCGTCTCATGTATATGCAAAAATACGGAAATTAGAAACCACATAACAGATTTTAACAGACTGCTCTAACTTCCTAACTGTTACAGGAAGAACATAGCAGATTTTCAAAATTAAGTACAAAATAAAGGCCCTGTTAATTTTCTCAACTCAGTAACAGAAGTTCCAGCTCAACAATTAACAGAGTTAATATAATTCTCAACAAGCTTCCTATAACTCTAATATCCTAATTGTCCTAAACTAATAGCAAAAACCCTTAACTGTTTTTCTCTAATCGTTTCTAACTTGCCTCATAACAACCTTCTAACAGAAATTACACTAGCTTTAAAAACTAATATAACAAACTCTCAAACCTCTCATCCTGACCTTTCATTTTGTCATAACGAACTTCTGATCCATTGGACAAGATTGTTTAATCCATAACCAACTTTTCACAAGCGTCTAACTGAATATAAAAACTGGAAAATTTACCTGATTCATTCGTTCTTGGATCTCTACAGAAGAACCACCATCAACCTCTCTCTTCACTCTCCTTTCTCAACTCCATTCTTCCATCATTTTCATCTTAACAATTCTTCACATTCTGAAGAATCACCTAGAAAATCTCCACAAAATTCTCTCACTTCTCTCTTTGAATCTTCATTTGAACCCTCTACAAATTCTCTCTTCCTTTGTACAAACCTTGATCCATGAATCAATTCTTAGCTTCAATCTATTCTCTCTCGGCAACTTCCACCATCATCTTTAGCACTCTCTCTTCTCCTTTATTCTTCACCTTCATTCTGCTAAAAACCCGACACCCTCAATCTTCTGCATCGCCTTCACTCAACAACCTGCAACATCATCATCACCTTCATCATCGTCGAGCTCCATTCATTGACTAACTGCAACCTCCAAATCTGAGTTTATTTCCCAGCCTCAATATTCTTTGAATTAATAACAACAATAACTGCATAACAAGAACGCAACGACGACAACAGTTCAAATAGCAGATGAAGAAGGGATCTAAGCAGAACAATTGTAATCAGATGAGATGAAGAAGAATTGAAAGCGAAAACGCATATTACCTATGAATTTCCGGTCATCTTCTCCAATCTGAAGGAGCCCCAGACTCTCTCCGGTAGGTAAACATGATCGCCCTTCTTCATCTTTTTGTCTTCTTCTTGCTATGAGTTTGCAAACAGACGCGTATATTAGGGTGTGCTGAAACGAAATCTCGGAATATCAAGATCCAATTCTTTGATTTCACCGATTAATCATGAGGAGAACCTAGGGTTTTTGTTAGATATAAAGAGATGGATCGAAATTTTAGGAAATGGAATTATAGGTTCGGGTTCAGAAGGATAGACGAAGGTGGAGGGAGTCGTTGGTAACGGACGGTGTTTCGCGGTGATTTTTTTTGGTGAGAGTGAGAAGAGAACGACACTAGGAAAGAGAGAAGAGGGATTTTGTACATCAAAAGCTCAATCGGCACCCTTTCGAACCCTAACTCTCCCAAAATGACATCTTCTTCTCCTTTTAATTTATTATTATTATTATTATTGTATTTTTTGGAAACATAATCATGCTGGAAAAATTTGAATGGACCTTACCTGTATTTGGTATGGGCCGAACCATGTTCAGTTTTTTTTTGGGAATTATTGTTACAAAAAAAGGTCCCTTGACTCTTCACATGGGCCTAGCACCTGGCCCTGATTCATTTGCACTTACGCCTGGATTCCGGTCTACACCATGCAAAACCCATAACAACCAGTTTTTGGCACTTTTGAGATAGCAAAACAAAAATAACCTGATGGATCGCTTCTGCAATGGGCCTGGCGCCCAGATTGCTGCTTCATAGAACATGTTTAGGCGTCACACCCCCTGTTTCCTTTATTTTTATTTTGTTGATTAATTATAATTTTTGTCAATAGAATACATAATAAAAATTATAATAAAAAACAATAAAAAATAGTAGAGTATAATAGAAATTTTTAGGAATTAATTCTTTAGTTTTTTTTAGAATTTTCCTTACTTAAAAAACTAATAAAAAATACTTTTTCGTTTAGTTTTTATTCATATTTTCATATCGTTGTGCCTCGTTATTTTTGACGCGTTTTTTCATTGTGCAAGGTACATTTTTTGGTGCTTTTGATCATGTAACATAACAAGTTGTTATGTGATTAAGACATATGACTTATGCTCACTTCTGATGCGACACGCTTTATTTCTCATCGTCCTGAGAAATTCATATCGTATTATATATTGTCTGGATGCATGTGATATTTTATGATATTTTGTGCATGAACTTCTGATTATGCGTTCCATTCGCAACATGCGTTTACCTTTATCTTAGTTGGATATTATTTCTGACTCTATTTGTTTCTTGGTGAAGCTTGCTCGACACGTGCTCCCTGTTTCTTTAGTGCTTTCGTCTGCTCTTGACGACTTGCTCGCTTTGGTAGTCGCCGCTACTACCTTTTTATTTCTTTGCGCTTTATTATGCTTACTTACTGCTTTTATAGATACCATGAGAAGTAGGAAATAAACAGCATGCGCTCGAAGTCGCTGTTTAAAGACCTGTAGCTGGCATTCCGCACTTCATTTGCTATATGTGTTGTGCTTGTGTTTGTTTACTTTCTTGTTGATCGATGAGTCACTCAATTTAGGAATTGAGATCACGACTTCGCTCTCAGTGCATGCTCCCTATAGGATTTTATCGCTTTCCTTTATTTCTTGTTGATCGATGAGTCACTCAATTTAGAAATTGAGATCACGACTTCGCTCTCATTGCATGTTCCCTATAGGATAGTTTTGTTAGACTTTATTTGGCATGCTAACTTAGATAAGATCTATTTAGGTTTACTCTCTTGAGTTTACTGGCTTGCTTGCTTTATCCTTGTACATACCATGTTCCCTTAGGATGCGCTTGCTCCGTTCGGACGCAAGTTAGACCTTAGGTTGTAAACCATGCATGCTAATAGTAGGTAGAAACTTCCCCTTTCATCCTCGACATAGGGCTACCATTGTAGGATAACATTAGGTTTAGAAATAAGCTAGTCTCCCTTAGACTCCTTTCTCCCCTTTTGCATGTGCATCTAAAACTAAAACTTCTTTTCCTTTTCAAACTTCAAGACACTTTAAAAATCACTGATGAGAATCATACTTTTGCTGAGTATGGGAAATGATAAGCGGGTATCTTCTCGATCTTATTGTTCTTCCATCTCAAGCCTAGATGTGGTTCAAGTCTCAAAGACTCCTTTCATGGATAAGTAGAAAAGTGGTTAATATCTCTCTCTTAAGGTCAACTAGTCATTATCTGCAACAAAAATACAAACAAATTCAAACCATTTTGTGCGCTTGAGCACCTTTTCTCAAAAAACCCTTTTCAGGTAAGGACATGATTAGTTTACTTCTGTGCCAACGCATAAGTCTCCAAAGGTCGAGATGCGGCAGAAGGCGGAATTAACTTCGTCCATAAAAAACACAAAACAAACAAAAACATGTGAGCCGAACTACGGTAGCTCTGATTCCTCAAAAAGGATACGTAGGCATTGGGGTAGGGCCCAAGCGAGCATAATTTTATTTTCCCTACATTCTTTTCTCCTTCCTTTTGCATGCATTCTCCCTTCAGTAGTATAGTAAACAGTAAGCATAGATTAAACACACCCATAAGATAGACAACAAGAGTGGATACCGTAGAGTACTACGGGCGCGTGGGGTGCTAATACCTTCCCCTCATGTAACAAACTCCCTTACCCGATCTCTCGGTCACAAGAACGTGACTTCTCCCTTCTTAGGTTTTCTCGATGTTCACCTTTCCCACCATGTGGGATAAAAGACGTTCGATGGCGACTTCATTGTTTGATGATTTTCAGCCGGTTGTTTCACCGCTGTCGCAAGCTCTCCAACACAAGTTGAAGATGACTTTGGTCACATTTAAGGATCCTCCTTGGAATCCCAATACTTCCGCTCCAAGCTACAATCCTAATGCAAGGTGTGCATATAACTCCAACAGTCCTTGACATGACACTAACAGTTGTTGGACGTTAAAATATAAGATTCAAGAACTGATTGACAAAGGAGTTTTAGAATTCACACAAGATGGTAAGATTGAGTTTTTCTATCATCCCTCAAATATCGAAATTACAAGGCACACCATTCTAAAGTCACAAGTTCAGGCGGAGAAGCTTCAAAATCATTTGAATTTTTATTTGTAATTTATTTAGTTGTTCGAACACTTATCTTTATGTCAAACTTTTTTTTCATTAATGTGTTGCATATGTTTGTCTTAAATTAATCCATTCGTTTTTACTATATTTAAACTGTGCTTTTTACTTCCTTTTTGTGATATTCAACTCTCGTTAAAAGCTATAAGCCTTTAGAGGGAGGATGACAAAAACGATAGCATAATCTCATACAATATGCTTTTGAACAAACCTTAATGACGATGTACATGCGTTACTTTAATTCCTAAACAGTGGAGATATAAGGAAGTTAATCCCTAGTCAACCCCTTTCAGCCTAAGAAATAGGAGTTTTCTTTTTCATGAAAATTGAAACCCTTAATCATAACCCGGGGCATGGTAGTTTCTCAGTTAATTTGATTGTGCATTCAAATCACAAGCTTTTCCTTCATACACATCAGGTAGTATCGAAGACATCCTTCTAAATCAAAAATCAGTGATGGTTCCCAGAAATCATTAAGTCGGGCAGTCATAATCTTTCAAAAGAAAAACCCACTAAGTCGAAACCTATGAAGGAGACTTAGGAAAAAATGGGGATATTCTGCTGACTGTAATCTCAAACAAAATAGTTCATGAAAAAGTTAGGGATAATAAAGTCAAAAAGAGGTTGCTACAAATCCTCAACAAAAGAAAGATGTTACAAGAAAAAATGACTGCCTTCTCAAATAAACTTTCGGTTTCTGAACCATCACCAAGTATTAGTGCTATTATTCCAAATTCTATTGGAACCTAAATGCATAATTAACTAAGTATAAGACTGAAGGACATCATTGAGAAAGTGTTGGGTACAAATAAACTTTGAGCCTTTATCCTTTGTTTATTATACCGTGAATCAGGCCATGTTACAACCCTTCAAAGTCCTAACTGAAGCATGGGTTAGTTCGAAAGAATACTGTTACAAAAAAGTATCTTGACTCCTGTAAGACTTACTAAAAATCCTGTGAACACGGACATAGTCAAAAATACTATGCATGAAAAAGAGACCCACTAAGTTGACTGGCTTAGACAAAAATAAGGGCATCCCGACGAATTAAAAGAGTTCGGGAAAAATTAGGGATATATAAATAAAATTGTACACCCGACAAGTCGGAAACCAAAAAAGGTGGCTTGGGCAAGAAAGGTTATCCCGGTGGACAGAAAATCTGAAAAGGCGGTCCTGGAAAAAGTTAGGGATTAAATCATACGACTATGTCCTATTTATCCGTAGAAGATTTATAACTCTGATAAGAATTTACTAAAGACTCTAGGAGTTGGGATAATGTTAAAGTCATCCAAAAATCCCCACAGAGCAATATCAATGGAATTATCTCTACAGAGCTATCTTCACAAGCTCATCCCCAACAGAGATATATTCCCCAGCAAATCTAATATGCCCTCTGGAAGAAATTAGGGCATCCCCTATTAGTTCACCTCCATATTTCTAATGGACAGCTTGACCTGATCATTATCCCTAATAGGTCCCTAAGTGGATAAGGAAGTTTGATCATTACACCCAGCATGCAGTGAAGACTTCATCAGTGCAGCCTATAAAATTCCAATCCCCATCAGAGTTTATTAACTCAACACAATTTACAGGAATTTAATTTCCCAACGTAGTTTATTACTCCAACGCCATAAAACCCTAAGGAAATTCTCTTCTCTAGCAAGGTTTAAACAAAGTTGGTACCCATAGAAGATTCGCTACGGTATCTTAAACCTGGACATATAGTACATCGGAGGAATATCCATCTCTTTTATCCCCAATCAGGGTACGTTCGTTGAACAAAAAGAACGACAAATGACCAACTCTCCTTGAATTCCTCTATCATAAAGCAGAAGTCGAAGATCCCCAGCGGTATATCCTCAGACAGAAAGCAGGAACTTCCATAAATTATTCCCAGCAAAAGTTGAAGAATCACTCTCTTAATCCCCAACAACAGTCAGAGATTTATTTTCCCCATCCAGAGTTGTTACAAGGAGCTATTGATACGCTTCAACGACACATTGCGTCCATACATCATTTCACAATGCATTATAGCAGATGCATACCAAGACGCATATAACATTCTCTTTTATTTTGAGAGCATCATTACACAGTGGATTACATACATCATGATATTGCATAAAACTAACTTTGTCTTTTCAGGTAAAGTTTGCAAATAGACGAATATCATCAAAAATTTTCAAATAGGTCAGAGATTAATTCTTGAAACAGGACGGGGCTACTATCTATATGACCAGGCGGTATGAATTCCTGAAGTAGGACGAGTTTACCAATGAAAAACAAGTCGCAGATTAATTCCTGAAACAAGACGCAGCAACTATCTATATGACCAGGCGGTATGAATTCCCGAAACAGGATGAGTTTACCAACAAAAATTAGGTCACAAATTAAATCTCGAAACAAGACAGGGCAACTATCTATATGACCAGGCGGTATGAATTCCCGTAATAGGACGAGTTTACAAACTAAAAACAGGTCATAAATTAATTCTCGAAACAAGACGGGGAAACTATTTATATGACCAGGCAGGCAGTATGAATTCCCGAAATAGGATGAGTTTACCAACAAAAAACATGACATAGATTAATTCCCGAAATAGGACGAGGCAACTATCTATATGACCATACGATATGAATTCCCAAAACAGAACGAGTTTACCAACTAAAAATAGGTCGCAGATAAATTCCCAAAATAGGACGAAGCAACTATCTATATGACCAGGCGGTATAAATCCCAGAAGCAGGACAGGTTTACCAACACAAAAACAGGTCAGAGATTAATTCTTGAAATAGGACAGGGAAACTATATATATAACCAGGCGGTATAAATTCCCGAAATAGGATGAGTTTACCAATGAAAAACAGATTGTAGATCAATTCCCGACACAGGACGAGGCGACTATCTACATGACCAAATGATTTCCCCTTTAGAGACTGAATTCTGAAAAGCATCTTCTTCAGGGACTTCGTTCTAAAAAGGATTCCAATTAGAGACTGAATTCTGGAGAGCATTTTCCTTCTGAAAAACATTCTTCAGATACAGTTAGGCGTAGACTCGTTCTAATACTCCTATCAACAGTAAACTTTTGTGGCATCTATAAGCCCATCTCCAATGACACTTTGTCACCTCTACGAATGGAATCTTTAAGCCCATTCAAGCAGTATAATCTACCAACAGTGTCACATTATGCACATGTGAGTGCAAATTTCTAGGCACTTAAGTGTCCAAACATCTTCCAACTTCAGATCACGAATGACGGACATGTCAATCTAACTCTTCAGGTTTAAGAAGATTGAACAAGGGCAGTTGTTGTACCCCAAAATTTTCCCTCCCATTTTTGAAGACAATTGATTCAAGACACCTCCTCATGCTCCTAGGGTTATCAATTTCTCAAGAATATTCAAGGGTTTAAGCATAGAAGTACCTCTCCTAAGCAATGGCCTACAATTAGGGTTTTGGTTTTCTCAAAGAAAATTGAGCTTCCAATGCCTCAAGTGAGTTTCATGGTTCCTCATATGCTTCAAAGAATCCTCATGTCAAGTTTCAAGCCTTGCATCACAAGTTTTCTCAGTCAATTGCTCAGATGAGTGAAAGTATATTGTATTGAACAAAAAGTCAATTATGGTCAACATACAGTCAAACTTCAATATTTTTGGTCAACATAAGGATTTTAAGGTCACATTCATCATTTGATCAATGGTTGATCATGATTCCTAAAAAAAACTCAAGATTCATCAAAAGTCAAAAGTAACTAAATTAAGGTTTTCTTAGGGGGAAGTCAACTGAACTTTGACCAAGCATAACTTTCACATGCTTCATCAGAAAATTATCAACCAATGCCTATTTTGAAGGAAATTCATTTCTATACAATTTTGTCTCTCTAAGCTGAAGTCCAAAAAATGCTTCATTTGAGAGATATGAGCCAAGACATTATAAGTCATTTTGAAAGTCAACAAAAAGTCATCTTTTGTCAAAGCAATTTACATCAAGATAAAAACTTCAAATGAAAAAGTTACCAACATGAGAGTTGTATGGGACATCTTGAGCTTTCTAATAAATCTAAGATCACATTCATATGACAAATATTGAGTGAGATATGATTGGTGCAAGTTGAGAAATTTTTGAGATATGCATGAAACCTCAATTGAGCAATTTTGAAATTTTTTACTAGTGGACCTATCTTCTAAGGTCTAAACATGTTTATGACCTTATAGAGGCTCCTAAAGTCATTCATACCTTACCATGATTATTTATTTATTTATTTATATTTATTTTGATTTTTATTCAATTAAATACAAAATAAATTATATAAAATAACAAATAATGGACCAAGGCATGTGGGCTTGGTTTTTGATCAAATTTGAGACCCAAGAATATATATCCAACTTGCCAAAACCGTGGGAGGAAATATTGGGACATAATCTTCTCAAAATGGAATGTTTAAAAACATGTTTTTTTGTGTTTTGGCAAGGCATTGAATACTTGGTCTTTTCCTCTTTTGTTTTGATCTATTTTCTTCCTCTATAAATACATGCAACATCAGTGAACAAGACCATGAATTGCTACCTCAAGAGTAAGCTCCAAGAACCACAAAAAGTTCTCAAGAACTAGGACAAGCATGAAGCCCTATTTGCTTTCTCTCCTAAGTAATTCCAAGCATTCTATTACACTTCTGAAGATCCCAGGAGTCACTTACAGTCTTTCAACAAGCTCGAGACATCCAAGAACTTGCTCTCTCAAGAACACTAGTTGGGTAACTTTTCCAAAATCTTAAATTTCTTTTTTATGCATTGTTAACTAATCTTGCAGGTTCATGTATGTTTATGATGATGTTTAGAACAGGTCGCGACCATTACATGGAGTTTATAACATCCAAATCCTAGTTGGTTATTGATGAACCGATTCTTACCCCATGCATTTTTTAGTTCCACTTATTTCCAACTTTCTTTCTTTACATTTTCTTACTCATTTAATTAATTTCTATTAAATAAAAGAATCATAAAAAATATAATAAAATCAGATATAGACTTTTAATAGGTTAACTGTTTTCTAGTTGAAATCTAGGCTTCACAGTACTTGCTAGGGAGAATTAAATTAACTGTTATCCGGATATGTATTAGAAGGAGCCTGTGTACGGCTTCTTCAGGACGAGTCCGTGTTAGACTTCATCTGGAGATATATGAGAAGGAACCTGTGTAGGATTGCTTCAGGATGAGTCCAGGTAAAACTTCATCTGGAAATATATGAGAACGAGCCTGGGTAGGGCTGCTTCATGATGAGTCCTGGTAAGACTTCATCTGGAAATATATGAGAAGGAACCTGGGTAGGGCTGCTTCATGATGAGTCTGGGTAAGACTTCATCTGGAAATATACAAGGAGGAACCTTGGTAGGGCTGCTTCATCATGAGTCTGGGTAAAATTTCATCTGGAAATGTAAGAGAAAGAACCTGGGTAGGGCTGCTTCATCTGGTCATGTAGATAGTCACCCCATCGTGTTTCGGGAATTGATCCACAATCATCTGTTCACAGATAATTGTCCTGTCTTGTTATAAGTATTATTCTGGAAATTACTTTTGTTGGTCGTTTGAGATAATTGCCCTCTCTAGTTTCAGGAATTAATCTCTGACCTAAGAGAAACAAAGATAGTTTCTCCGTCTTGTTTCAGGAGTTAATCTTCAATCTGCTCATGTAGATAGTTGTCCTGTCTGGTTTCAGGTATTAATCTATAATCAGTCGCTCACAAATAGTTGTCCTGTCTTGTTTCAGGTATTAATCTGGAACTAGTTTTTGTTGTTCGTTGAGATAGTTGTCATGTCTGGTTACATGTATTAATCTTTGACCTTAGAGAAAGGAAGATAGTTTCCCCGTCCTGTTTCAGGAGTTAATCTTCAATCTGCTCATATAGATAGTTGTCCTGTCTGGTTTCAGGAATTAATTTACAATCGGTTGTTCACAGATAGTTGTCATGTCTTGTTTCAGGTATTAATCCGGAACTTGTTTTTGTTGGTCGTTGAGATAGTTGTCCTATCTAGTTTCAGGTATTAATCTCTAATCAGTCGTCCACATATAGTTGTCCTGTCTTGTTTTAGGTATTAATTTGGAACTTTTGAAAATTGTTGACGGTATTTATCTATCGATCTTTCCTGAAAAGGTAAAAAATTAGCTGCATGCAATATCATGATGCATGAAGTGCAAATGATGCTCTCAAAATAAATGAGATTGTGATATATGCATTCATGCTGCATATGCTATGACGCTTGTAAAATGGTGTATGAATGCAATGTATGAACGTGTCAGTCGTTCTATTGCTGTAATGTTGAACTAGGGAAAATAAATCCATGATTTTTGCTAGGGATGAAGAATGTAAGTCGTCAAATTTTGTTGAAGTGGAAAATGCGGGAGATGGATTTCCGTTGTTAGAGAAATAAACTCTGTTGAAGAAGGGAAACTCCATAATCCACTTGGGGATTTTTATGAAATCCTGCTGGGGGATCCAAAAAGCTTGTGAACCAGGCTAGGGAATTCTTTAAGATACCGGGGCAGTAATTGGAGATTCTTGCTCTGCCGAGGATATAAAAAACTTTGACATCATTAGGCTGTGAACTGAGGATATGGAAACGACTTTATGGTAGTATGCCCCTGCCTCTGTACCTGCTGGAGAAAGTATCTGCTGGCATTTTGTGGATGGTTTGATGTTATCCCAACTCCTGGAGTCTTGAGTAAATGCTGATCAGGGTGATAAGTCTTCTACTAATAGACATGTGACGAGATGATGGGACATAGTCGTACGCTTTAATCCCTAACTTTTGCCTGGACTGTCCTTTCAGATTTTAAGTCCACCGGGATACCCTTTTTTGCCCAAGCCGCCTTTTCAGGTCTTTGACTTACCGGGTGTACAATTCTTTCATATATGTATCCCTAACTTTTGCCCGAACCCTTTTGGTTTACCGAGATGCCCTTATTTTTTACTAGGCCAGTCAACATAGCGGGTCTTTTTTTCATGCATAGTATTTTCTGACTATGTTTGTGTTCGCCGGGTGCGGAGAATTGTCACTGTCCATAGTAGTAAGTGTTGCCACACTTCCAGAAGATGCTTGCTTGATCGTACGTGATTCGTTGCTGGAATTCATGTCCAATGCCCCAAGGGATTCAGATGGAGATCTGCCCCTGGCTATTTGGCAGTTTTGAGAGATTCCTTGAATCTTGACTTGACTTCCCCATATCAGCTGGACACCATGCTATGCCCCTTGATCATGAAAGGCTTGTTACTGGAAATGTCTTTCCATCTGAGGTGATTTTGTTCATTGAGAGGATTTGCATTCATTGAATATTCGTTGTGCAAATTTATATGCTGTAGAACAATTAGTCATATGCAAACAATGACATTAAAAATGAAAAGCTTATGTTTGTCTTGAAGTTTTGAAAATTCATATTTTTTTAATAAAACAAACAAATTTTGTAAGAGTGTGATATCAACTCAAGATTTATAGCAAACCCTACAGGAGTCGGGATACCTTGTTTAACAATATGCTTTCTAACTAACCCATGCTTCAGCTAGGACTTTTAAGGGTTATAATGTGGCCTGGTTCACAGTTCGAGAAACAAAGGATAAAGGCTCAAAATTTATTTGTACCCAACCCGTTCTTCGTGATGTTCTTCAGTCTTATACTTAGTTAATTGTGCGTTTAGATCCCAATTGAGTTCTGGAATCTTGGCCCTAATATTCCGGTGATGGTTTGGATACTGAAAGTTTATTTGAGAAGACATTCATTTTTGTAACCTTTTCTTTTTGTTGAGGATTTGTAGCGACCTCTTTTTTTTTTTTATTATCCCTACTTTTTTCTTGAACTGTTTCTTTTGTGACTACAGTCAGCGGGATGCCCCCGTTTTTTTTCTTAAGTCTCCTTCATAGGTTTTGACTTAACGGGCTTTTATTTTGAGAGATAATGACTGCCTATCTTGATGATTATGTGGAACTATCACCATCTTTTGGAGAGCATCTTCTACACTATTTGTAGTGTATGAAGGTAAAGCTTGCGACTGAATGCACATTTCAATTAACTGAGAAAACTACCCCGCCCCATGTTATGATTAAGGGTTTTAATTTGTGTGAAGAGAAAAACTCCTACTTCTTAGGCTCAAAGGGGTCGACTAGGGATTATCTTCCTTATAACTCCACTGTTTAAGATTTGAAACAACGCCTGTACATCGTCAGCGAGGTCTGTTCAAAAGCATACTATAGAGATTATGGTATCGTTTTCGTCATCCTCCCTCTAAAGGCTTAGAGCTTTTAATCGAGAGTTGAATATCACAAAAAGAAAGTAAAATCACAGTTTGAATATAGTGAATACAAATGAATTGATTCAAGACAAACATATAAAATGCATTGATGAAATAACAAAGTTTGCCATAAATAAGTGTTCGAACAAATCAAAAGAAAATTACAATTTGAATATTCTAATGAACGAAAAGCCTCCTTGTCAGAACTGGTCAATTCAGATGGTGTGCCTATGAGGAATGGCAGAAGAATTCAGTCTGTGCATCTTGTGTGAACTCCAGCACCCCTTCGTCGATCAAGACTTGAATCTTGTTTTTCAATGTCCAACAGCTATCAGTATCATGCCCCGGTCTGTTGGAGTGATATGCACACCTTTCATTGGGATAGTAAGTAGGAGCGGAAGTATTAGGATTCCGAGGAGGATCCTTCAATGTGACCAAATTCAACTTCAACATGTGTTGCAAGGCTTGCGACATTGGCATGTTGAGTTTGGTATATTGCCTATTGGATGTATCCTGCTTACGCCGATTACCCTGTCATTGTTAGCGAGGTTGTGGTTGGGTTTGTGACGTAGTAGTAATTTGGAAAGTTCTACTCTCCACCAAGCCAACTCCTTGTCTCATCAGGGGATGATTAATGACTTGATCCCCAGCCTCAACTATTTGCTTCATACAGTTGCATCCGTCTTAATAAAGCTTGCTGATGAGAATCCTCAACTCTGCTTGTCCCCGAGCTATACTTTGGATAAGAGTCATCTAATTACTCATCTGGATTCTCATCCTTTCCATCTCAGCCTGCAATTGTTCCAACTCATCATCCTTGTTATTGTCAGGATGTTTCTTGGTCAAGCTCCCAACGAGGAGTACTTTCAGTTCTTCATGTCCCTTGGATAGGTTTAGGAACATTTCCTTCAACTGAGCATCTAAAGTTTAGATATCTCTATCGTTCTGTTCGAGAGCCATTTTCCTTGCTGAAATAAACAGCGAGAAAATGAGAAACCTGTACTGGAAGACCTGTTATGTAATGACATGCATGCAATGTTTTCAAGGATCTCGTGGGGTAAACACAAGAAGATGTTTGAATCCGAATGTAACTTTAATTGAAGAACTTTGTATCTTTGAATGTCCTTCTACGACAATCAAGCTCACCATGTCGAGTGGGTCATAGCCTCTGACTCAAGTTGTCGTGCTTTGGTCCTTTGACGGTATTAGCTAGAGGAAAATGAATCCCCTTTCCCCTTGCTAGACGTGTGGTTCATCATAACCTGCATCAAAGGCCCTTTGAGATCCTTGAACTGGTTAACAAAATGATATGTCATGATGTCATGATGTGTATGCTATGCACCAAGCAAAAATGTAAGGTGGCGTAAACAAGTAAATCTTGCAAGAAATCCAAGTTATTAGATAATGGATACGAATAGGTCCTATAAGAAACTCACATTGTTAGGTAATGAAAACAAACAAGCCCTGCAAGGAGTTCAAGTTGTTAGATAATGAAAGCATACAAGTCACACAAGTAGCCTTAGGTTCAGGATTGCTTGGGGTTTATAGGTAAGTACCCTCTTGACGTTTTAGTTGGCTCAACCTGTCCTAGTAATAGTAATCGGGTTCTAGGGAATCTCAATATCACTGATCTTTCTTCACCGGGAATTTTTTCAGCGCAAGCCTCTTTATTGGCGACCGAAATATCCCGGAAGTCCGATCTCAATGAGTGCAGTATCGAGTATCAACTAACTTCGGACTGCACCAAAACCGGCTATCTCACTACTTCCTAATGGCCAAGTTGGTTCAATTAAAGGTTCTAAGGTCAGTTGATGCTTCATGACACCACACAACAGCCATGTATTCTCCTTGACTACTCAAGGGCTACCAGTACCAACAAATGTGTCACATAAATGTAGCTATCGCTTCAACTGTATTGGTATACCCTGCACAGTCCCCACGATCTATTGCTACTTACCTAAAAGGTGCCCCAGATCCTGGTGTAGGATCTTTACAAGTAAACCCAAACAAACCCTCAAAGGTAAAGCAAACAAAACACATAGTGTAAAGCATTTTAAAATGATGAACTAAACTCTAAGGTAACCCCACTTTTAATTATTCCCCAGCATAGTCGTCAGTTCTGTAATACGGCGGGAGAACCGACTGTTGAACTGGTTTTGCATTTGTGTTCACAAAAGTTGCAGTAAGCAAGAGTCGCCACCGAATTTTCTTTTATCCAACAAAGGAAAGGGTGAAAAGAACAGAAAAAGACATTTCGAGAGTTTTCTGAGTAATGGGGGTAGATTATGGAAAGGAAGGTGTTAACACCCTTTCCATCCGTAGTTATCTACGGGCTCATAGATGCCTAGCTCATTTGAAATATACCTTGTGCTTTGTGTGTTTTTTTGAAAAGTATTTTCAAATTCCAATAGTGAGGCAACTTTCTTTATGATTACTCTTGTATCAGTCCTCAAGAGTGTTGAAAAAGCGTTTTTGAAAATGTTTTTGAAATGTTTTGTGTAGGTGTAAAAGTTTGTTGTTGAGCATAGCAGTTAGGAACTATGTACTTTAATCGAAAGATTTGTTCTTTTCCTCCATTCCTTTAGACAGTGCTATCCTACTATTAATGAGTTGGCAACCCTAGATGTTTGGATGTTTGAGGGACATTCGAAGGGACATTTATAGTCATGAAGGCAACTTGGCAAGAAATATTAGTAACTACCTGTGATACGGTGGCAGAACCGACTGTTAATACTGGTTTGCATTTTGCGTTTTGTGTTTGCAAAATTTCGCGGTAAGCAAGAGTCGCCATCGACTTTTATTTCATCCAACCGGAAAGGAAAAAAGTACAGAAAAAAATCCTTTTTCGAGATTTTGAGTACGGGGGGTAGATTATAGAAAGGGAAGGTGTTAGCACCCTTTCTATCCATGGTTTTCTATGGGCTCTTAGGTACTTGCTCATCTTTTTTAAATTGCTTGTGTATGTGCTTTGTTTTGAAAAGTTTTACTTCATGATAACCCTTGTATCAGTCCTCAAGGATATGACGAAGTTGTTTTTGAAAACATGAGTTGAAAAGTTTAAGTGTGAATTCGAAAGGGACATACGATCACTAAAGCAATATTAGGACACCTTAGTAGCGCTATCCCACTATTGAGAAATAGGTAGCACCGTTTTTGGAATTTGTAAGGGTCAATTCGAAAGGGACATACAATCACTAAAGCAATATTAGGACACCTTAGTAGTAACCCTAGAGTCTTAAGATCTTTCTCGAGGCAACATTTCCGAGGCAACATTTGATCTTTTTAGACAGGGGGCAACCACTAAGACACCCTATGCTTAATGACTGTTTACCAAAGGCAACCGAAGTGAGAGTATACCCTAAGAGTGATATGTGCGAGTGATTAGTTTCAGTTATTTATCTTTGCACATTAGGGTTTTCTAACTGTATTAATTTTATCATGCATTCTTGTTATACAATCCTATTAGCATACATCTAGACAGTTAATAATTTGCAGGAATTAAAAAATGCGAGAAAATAAATCTACACTATTACAAGGCTTCGGGGTGGGGGATTAATTACATAGCCAAAAACCCGAGAATTTAAACAGTAAATAAAGCCCTAAATTAACTATTACAAACCATGAACAGTTACAAAATATTTGCAAAATAAATAACAAACGCGTGGCGAATTAAATATGAGGCGATTAGGGTTTTGACCCTTTGACTAACCATACTTGCGATTGATTAAAAAAAGTTTTTTATCATGTTTTGTTATTTGAGAAAATAATGAAATAATTGAATTAAAAAATAAAATCCTAGGTTCTAATTAATTTTAAATTAAGACAAATAAGTTAATTCATTCTAAAACCCTATTTTTGTATTTCTTATTTTATTTGAGAAAGAAAGAAAAATTAAATCAAGAGTTAACCTAATTTTCTAATTGAATTTTAATTGTGAAAGAAATTAAAGTTTCCCTAAATTAATTAAACTAATTAATTAAAAAAAACATTTATTAAGAAAATAAAATTTTTTTTATGATTTTGATTGGTTGATTTAAAATAAAATAATTTTTGTGTTGATTAAAAAAAAATTAAAGAAAATAAAATACAGAAAAATAATAGAAATAACTAAATGGGCCTGCTGTCAGCAGATCTGGTTTTGGCTGATGGATCCAGAAGATGACCCTCAGAAGGTGGGGTGTGCTGGATCTGGTTCTGGCTAATGGATCCAAAAGATGACGACCCTCAGAAGATGAGGTGCGCTGGATCTGATTCTGGCTGATGGATCCAGAAGATGACAACCCTTAAAAGGTGTGGGGTGCTGGATCTGGTTCTGGCTGATGGATCCAGAAAATGATGACCCTCAGAAGGTGAGGGGCGTTGGATCTGGTGAAAACAATGGAGAAAATGCCAAAAGCTCACGCCTGGGATCGAACCCAGAATAATGAGCTTCTGACTTCCTTCTTTTGACCAACTACGCTGGATGTTAACTTGTTAATATAATAAAAACAAACAGTATATTAGGAAAAAAGTTTTTGGCCAGAATAACGCGCCAGAATTTGAACTAGCCAATCAAGTTGTGACACGCTGTTGTCTTCTTTCCTGGAACTGTCGTTTTAAGTTCTGAACCTTTACCTACAGACGTAGGTGTGTTGCTGAAACCTGTGTTATTCAAGAATCAAGCACATGAAATATAAATTCAATTGGGGACCATGAATCAACTGGGTTTGACATTCTGATCATCACGGTACCCATTACCAGGCCTAATTTTGCTTGAAAACCAAAACCCCAATTTGGAGCATAAAACCCTAACAATGGCAAAAGCTTATTCCTGCACTGTAACTTAAATCAAACTATCCAGAAACATTGCAAACATGATGATGAATTCAAATATGTAATTTAAACATGCTGAATATGCCATAATTACAGTAATCGAATTTGGATAATTGTGCAAACCGTGAGAGTGATAGGGGGTGATTCTGGATGTTCTGACGCCTGCAAATGATTGGGAATGCTTCCTGAGATGCCCAACAAGTGATTGGGAACCTCAATACACTTTGAATTGGCCTCTGGAAGGAGATTCGTTTCACACTTTTTCTTTGAAATTTTCAAGTTTTGTTCTGGTTCTTGGAGGCAGGTTCTGCACGATAATTCTTGTCCTTAGGTTTCCATAAACTTTAGTATATGTATTGAATCCAATTAGTTTAACAATTTTGGATCCAATATTGAGAATTCATAAATGGAATATTTGATTTTTAAGTCATATGATATCTTTACATAATAATTCCAATCATGCCTTTCTTGTACCAATTGCCATTGATATGATTCGATTATGATATGCTAGCATAATAAGCTTGTGATTCTGTCCAAAAATCCAATCAAAAACAAATCTTTGCTATTATTTACCAATTATTTGATTTAATTCAATTTTAATAAATAAAAAATCAAAATAAAAAATAATGAAGCAAATAACATGTGAGTGAACATTTGGGTCATGGACCACATTATATATGAGGTGCAAGCATAAAAAGTTGGGCCCATTTAGCAAAAAATGCAAATTTGAGCACATTTGACTTTTGGCAATTTTGCAAAAATGGTCAACTTGGCAAATGCATAACTCTCTTAATTTTGACCCTAGAGAGGTGTTCTTGGGCTTTTTAGAAATATTAGGATGTCCTCTAAGCAACCATTTTGGTCCCATATCAATTGAGTCTTCCATGTTCATGTATGAAGCTTTGACCCAAAAGGTGTTTTTGTTGACTTTTCAAAAGGACCTATAATGTCAAAATTCATATCTTTTTGTGAGTGCATATTCTGAACTTTGGAGATGAATATGAATTGTGGGGAATTGCATCCTCTTAAAAATGAGCTTTGGATGGATCATTTATAATAAAGTATGAGAAAGTTATGCTTGGTCAAATTTGAGTTGACTTTTCTTATAAAACCCTAATTTAGCAACTTTTGGGTTTTGATGAATTGTGAGCAATCCTTGAGGAATCATGATCAACCCTTGATCAAATGATGAATAATACTTCAAAATTAGGATGTTGACCAAAAATCTTGAAGTTTGACTGTATGTGGGCCACAATTGACTTTTGACCTAATACAGTTAATTTTCAGGCATTTGAGCAATTGACTGAGAAAACTTCTTCTGCAAGGCTTGAAACTTGACATGGATGATATTGAGAACATATTAGGACAATGGTGAGCATTTGAGTCCTTTATGGTTCACACATCTTGATAAAGATGGAAACCCTAATTTGAGGCAGACTACCTTAGGAGAGAGTTTGTCTGGTAAACTCTTGGACTTCCTTGAGCAATTTGGGGACCTCACTTGACATTTGTTGAGAAATATAGGAGGGAAAATTTTGGGGTACAAAAGTTGCCTCTGTTCGATCTTCTTAAACCTGAGGTTGTAGATTGGCTCATCAGCCTTTTGTGATCTGAAGGTGAAAGATGATTGAACACTAGAGTGCCCAGATATTTGCATTCGCATGAAGTGATACTTGATTTGTGATATCAGGAATGGGCTTATAGATGCCATTTGGTAGTTACTATGGATTTGTCGGAGATGGGCTTAAAGATTCCATCGGAAGAGATGTTGATCGCATAAGATATTCCTTTGCGAGAACCTGTATACATATTGTTCAGGAGAACTTCGATGGGGAATGTTGTTCTCTGTCTTGAGATAAATAGAGTTTTAGGAGCTTCAGTTGTCCGTTACTCTACTAGGGAATAACTTTGGTTTGGGGTGCGAAAGTGAATTGCATGTCTGGTCGGGGTATATGCTGCATCGCGACTTCCTGGGGAAATGTGAAATCAATTGTGTTTGATTGGGTCCCGGTCTTACAATGTTGTGGACTTTTGTCTGGGGATAAGAGGGGAAGAACCCGGATAGTAAGGTTATGAGAAGGAACCTGGATAGTAGGGTTACATCGAGATGAAAGCCTGGGTGGTAGGGCTTTAAGAAGGAACCTGGATAGTAGGGTTACTTCGAAATGAAAGCATGGATGGTAGGGATGTGAGAAGGAACCTTGATAGTAGGGTTACTTCGAGATGAAAGCTTGGATGGTAGGGCTGTGAGAAGGAACCTGGATAGTAGGGTTACTTCGAGATGAAAGCCTGGATGGTAGGGCTGTGAGAAGGAACCTGGATAGTAGGGTTACTTCGAGATGAAATCCTGGATGGTAGGGCTGTGAGAAGGAACCTGGATAGTAGGGTTACTTCGAGATGAAAGCCTGGATGGTAGGGCTGTAAGAAGGAACCTGGATAGTAGGGTTACTTCGAGATGAAAGCCTGGATGGTAGGGCTATGAGAAGGAACTTGGATAGTAGGGTTACTTCGAAATGAAAGCCTGGATAGTAGGGCTGTGAGAAGGAACCTGGATAGTAGGGTTACTTTGAAATGAAAGCCTGGATAGTAGGGTTACTTCGAGATGAAAGCCTGGATAGTAGGGTTACTTCGAGATGAAAGCCTGGATGGTAGGGTTGTGAGAAGGAACCTGGATAGTAGGGTTACTTCGACATGAAAAGCTTGGATAGTAGGGATACTTCGAGAAGAAAGCCTGGATGGTAGGCCTGTGAGAAGGAACCTGCATAAGGTTGCATTTGTCGCCGATGATTACTCTGTTTAGCTTCGAGTGTTGATCGTGTACCTGCTGGAAATTATTGATAATAAATGTCTTTCCTAAAAGAAATACAAGGTTAGTTATGTGCGATGCATGAGATGCATTGTATGATTACATTCTCAAAATAAATGAGACTATGTTATATATGATGTATGCACATGTCATGATGTATGAATATGAAATGCGGACGTAATAAACTGAGTCTGGGAAAATAAATCCCTGACTGTTGTTTGGAGAGTATGAGAAATGGTATTCTTGACTGCTGTAAAAAACATGGTTCCTCTACTTCTATTGGGGATGGTGAACAAAGATGACTATGCTGGGGATTTGCCACTTAGCTGGCAAATATTCTGCCGGAAGAGGCCTTGTCTGAGGATAACTCTGCGGGGAAAAATTTATTGACTCACTCGCGATTGTGAACCTCAGCTGGGGAGAGTTATGTCTTGTTCGGGAAAGCTAATATCACTGTCTTTGGATACTTTTTACTCTGTGGGGAGTGTATGTACCACTACTCATATTCTCAAGCTGGCTCTGTCCCGGTACCTGATGGGCAGAGTAATTGTAAGGTTTGGGCACTTCTTGTTTTCCCTGTTCCTGGAACTACGAGTAATTGTCTTTTGTTTTTCATGTAAATATTTATGAGTAGCCATCATTTTCCAATGTATTTATCAAAAATGAATCATTGGACGTTCTTGTGAAAATGAATTGTATTGATTTTTGAAGTTGGCCCGTAATAGGCGTTTTGTACAAGGAGGTTGACATCCTAGTAAGAGAACACCGCCGAAAGATAGAAATTACAATTTGTGTAAAAGAAAGAAAAAACAGCTATGTGAAACAATCCCATTGGGTTCCAACTCTGCCATTGCCTTTATATCTTCAAGCGTCTCATCACTTTGCTACTTGGTCGAAGGTGGATCAGATTGATTGGCGCCGTTGGAGCTTGATAGTCGATACCGAAGTCTGGTCGTAAGATGATCCAATGAGACATAGTGTTACACTCCGATCCCTAATGTTTCCCTGGACCTCCCTTTCGGGTTTTCAGTCCACTGGGATACCCTTTTTTGCCCAAGCCTCCCTTTCGGGTTTTCGACTTTCCAGATGTACAGTTTTTTTTCCATTTTCATCCCTTACTTTTTCCCGAACCCTTTTGGTTCGCCGGGAAGCCCTTATTTTTGCCTAGGCCAGTCAACCTAGCGGGTCTTTGATTATGCGTAGTATCTTTTCACTATGTCTGCATTGACGGGGTGAGGAAGGTCGTCACCATCCATGGTGGTTAGAATCATAGCTCCTCCCGAGAAAATGTTCTTAACCACAAATGGCCTTTTGTATGTGGGGGTCCATTTTCCCCTGGGATCACCTTGCGGTAGTATGATGCGTTTGATCCCTAGATCCCCGACTTGATATTCTTGATGTCTGACTTTCTTGTTAAAAGCCTTGATCATTTACTTTTGATACGTCTGAACATGACAAATAGAAGTAAGTCTCTTTTCATCGATTAGATTTAGCTGATCAAGTCGAGTTTGGATCCAATCGTCTTCATTCAAACCTACATCCTTCATAATCCTGAGAGAAAGTATCTGGACTTCGATGGGTAGGATTGCCTCCATGCCATATACCAGAGAGTAGGTTGTTACTCCTGTCAACGTCCGTGCTGAGGTACGGTACCCATGAAGAGAGAATGGTAACATCTCATGCCAGTCTTTATATGTCACCGTCATCTTCTGTACAATCTTCTTGATGTTCTTGTTAGCTGCTTCAACAACCCCATTCATCTTCGGCCGGTAGGGAGAAGAGTTATGATGTTGTATCTTAAACTATTTATAGAGCTTGGTGATCATTGTGTTGTTGATATTTGTACCATTGTCAGTAATAATCCTCTCTGGTACACCATATCGACAGATCAGATTGTGTCGGATAAACCGCGCAACGACGTTCTTGGTTACTGTAGCAAAATAAGCTGCCTCAACCCACTTCGTGAAGTAATCAATGGCTACTAAGATGAAGCGATGCCCATTGGAAGCGGTGGGCCTGATTTCTCCAATCATGTCGATGCCCCACATTGCAAAGGGCCAAGGAGCTGTCAAGACATTCAGGGGAACCAAAGGTACATGCACCTTATCAGTATAGGCTTGGCACTTATGACAGGTTCGAGAGTGCTGATAACAATCGGCTTCCATAGTAGACCAATAATATCCTTCCCGTAGGATTTTCTTCGCCATGGTGAGTCCACTGGAATGAGTTCCGAAGGTACCTTCATGCAACTCTGCCATAATCCTTTCTGCTTTGCTCTTGTCTACGCACCGCAATAAGGTTGAATCATGGTTACGCTTATAGAGGATACCATTACTGATGAAGAACTTCGCAGCGAACCTTCTCAGAAACTTCTTATTGTTAACAGATGCCCCCTCGGGGTGTTCTTGAGCCTCAAGATACCTCTTTACCTCGTGAAACCAGGGTTTATCTGCTACCTCTTCAGTCTCAATGTCACAGCAATGTGCGGGTTCTTCCAACCTCTCAATGGTAATTTGGGGAGCTTCATTGTCCCACCTGACTTTGAACATAGAAGACATGGTAGCCAGCGCGTCCGCCAACTAGTTCTCTTCTCGTGGGAAATGTTCAAAAGTTATCTCCTCAAAGTGTGGGAGCAATGTCAGCAAATATTCTCGGTAAGGAATGAGATTCGGGTGTTTCGTATCCCAGTCGCCTTTGATCTGACTTATCTCAAAAGCAGAATCCCCGAACATACTCAAGAACATGATCCTTAGGTCAATAGCAGCTCTAAGACCCATAATACATACTTCATACTCCGCCATGTTGTTGGTACAGTTGAAACATAATTGGGTGGTGAATGGAGTATGAAAGCCCTCAGGAGATATAATTACAGTACCAATGCCGTTACCCAATGCATTTGAGGCTCCATCAAAATACATAGACCATCGGGATCCCTCCTCGGGTCCTTCATCCGGTCCAGGATCTTCACAGTCGATTATCAACATGATATTCTCATCCGGGAACTCGAAATTCATGGACTGGTAGTCATCCACGACCTGATGCGCCAAATGATCCGCCAATACACTCCCTTTGATTGCTTTTTGGGTTGTGTATTGGATGTCGTACTCGGTTAAGATCATCTGCCATCTTGCTATTCTTCCGGTTAAGGCGGGCTTCTCGAAAATATACTTGATCGGATCCATCTTTGATATCAACAAGGTAGTGTGAGTCAGCATATACTATCTCAGTCTGCAAGCAGCCCATGCTAAAGCGCAGCAAGTTTTCTCGAGCAATGAGTATCGAGTCTCACAGTCGGTAAACTTTTTGATAAGGTAATAAATGGCGTGCTTTTTTCGACTAGAATCGTCACGCTGCCCCATCACACACCCCATTGAATTGTCTAGCACTGTCAAGTATAATATCAAAGGTCTTCCTTCAACTGGAGGCATCAAAATTGGTGGTTCTTGAAGGTATTCCTTGATTCTTTCGAAAGCGGTCTGGCACTCATCATTCCACTTTACCACTTGATCTTTCTTCAGCAACTTGAAGATTGGCTCACAAGTAGCAGTCAGATGTGAAATGAACCTGGCGATGTAATTCAGACGTCCCAAGAAACCTCTGACTTCTTTTTCTATGCGGGGAGCTGACATCTCTTGTATGGATTTTACCTTTGCAGGGTCTACCTGAATACCTTTGTCACTGACAACAAAACCCAGAAGCTTACCAGACCTTACCCCGAAGGTACACTTGTTTGGATTCAACCTCAGCTTGTACGTCTTCAACCTGTCAAACAGTTTCTGGAGATGATCAAGGTGCTCTTCCTCAGTCTGGGACCTGGCGATCATGTCATCAACATAAACCTCAATCTCATGGTGAATCATATCATGGAACAAAGCGACCATGGCACACTGATAAGTTGCCCCAGCATTCTTCAACCCAAAAGGCATTACCTTGTAAAAGAAGGTGCCCCACTGTGTAACGAAGGTTGTCTTCTCCATGTCCTCAGGAGCCATCTTGACCTGGTTGTAGCCAGAAAAACCATCCATGAATGATAAGATCTTGTGCTGCGCGGTGTTATCGACTAGAACATCAATGTGAGGAAGTGGGAAGTCGTCCTTGAGGCTTACCCTGTTCAGATCCCTGTAGTCCACGCACATCTGTACCTTACCGTCCTTTTTAGGTACCAGAACGACGTTGGCAACCCACTGCGGATAAGAAGTGACAACTAAGAATCATGCGTCGAACTGTTTCATGACCTCTGCCTTGATTTTATCAGATATTTCAGGGCGCATACGGCGGACCTTCTGTTTTACCGGAGGGAAGTTTTCTTTAGTCGGCAAGCGATGTACCACAATATCAGTGTCCAAACCAGGCATGTCTTCATAGGACCAGGCGAAGATCTCAACATAGTCGTGTAGCATTTGTATTAACCGTTGTTTGACACTAGGCTCCAGATTCACTCCTATTTTAACCTCTTTCTTGTCTTCCTCTGTACCAAAATTCACTGATTCAACTGGCTCTTCATGAGGCTGTATGGCCATTTCTTCCTGCTGTAATAGTCTAGCAATTTCTCCAGGCACTTCACAATCATCCTCACCTTCATCCTCGGCTTGGTTGATCAATTTTCGAAGTCATAACTGGCAGTAGCAGAACTGTTATCAATGGGATCCAGAGTGCATGTGGATCTGCAGTATGATACGAGAGTGTGTGTAAGAGCATAGCTGTTTTGATAAAGTGAGAGACAGAAAAGAAAAAGAAGGAGCGCAAAATTTGTATGCAAGAAATGTCCAATGCTTTATCAATGATATATTAAATGACAAATAATAAGCCTTCACAAGCAAATCCAAGGTGCCTCAGGCAAGGCACCGGTCCGTAAAGTTTCAAATTATTTATTACAAATCTTAAAACAAAAGTCAGTTACTGCAGAATAAAAGAAACAGGTATGAAGTCCCTAGCCGTCCAGTTATTCAGTCCACTGTTGGTTGTTGGGTAGATCCAGCTGTCGATGTCTGAATCCTCTTCATTGTCTTCAATTGCATTAATTCCCCGATTGCTGATGTGTAGAGGAGGTCTTCCATTCCGAGCGTTCCTAACAGCCATTTGAGCCCCTGTAGTAAAGCCCGAACCAAATTTGTCAGTATTGTGAATGAAATCAGGGAGCCGACACCAATTGGTACACCCACCTTCTTCAACTACAACCCTGGCGTCATTGAGAGAAGCGATCTTCAGCGGTGGTTTGTTGGTAGTAACTTCAGTTGATGCCAAAGTCTGAGGGACCTCTTCGAAGTTCTGACAAGGGGTTTCTATGAACTCCCCGTACATCTCTATATAATGGAAGGAATTGAGATGACTCACCATATACTCTTCTTTACCTTGCACCGTGACAATTTTTCCCTTCACTGGATACTTCAGCATTGGATGAAGTGTAGAAGTAACTTCCCCAACCCTATGGATCTAAGGATGACCCAACAAGAAAGAATACGATGGACTGATATCCATTACGTAGAAGGTGGACCCAAAGGTCTGAGAAACCACTTTGACAGGGATGTGCACCATTCTTTTTGATACGTCAAAAGCCCTTACCACAATGTTACTCAGCTTTAAAGTCAAACCCTCAGAATCCAAATGATCCAACGCTTTCTTTGGTAGAACATTCAGCGAAGACCCACTGTCTACCAGCACATGAGCCATAGTGGTTCCCCTACACTCAATAGAGACATGCAGAGTATCATTATGATTCCTCCCCTTAGGGGTCAGATCTGCATCTAAAAATCCTAGCCCATTGTCAGCAGTCAGGCTAGCCACACAATCTTTGAACTGATCTGCTGAAGTTTCCTGTGGAACATGCGCAGTCTTGAGAAATGCAATCAAAGCCTCCACATGGGCTTCAGAACATAACAGCAGAGAAAACATGGAGATCTTTGACGGGGTCTGCCCCAGCTGTTCGACCACATTGTAGTCACTTTTCTTGATAATTTTCAGTATTTCCTCTATTTCTTGTTTAGAGGCTTCCACAGCAATTTTTCTAGGTGCCTCCGTCCGGGAAGGTTCACCTATAATTTCTTTTCCCCGAGTCCCAGATGGCTCAGCGACAGGGGTGATAAATGGAGTAAGGACTGGAACAGTAGTTGACGTACTAGCGAGAACATCAGATGGAATGACAATAGGTTTGTTGACAGTCGGAGGGGAAATATCGGGAGAGAAGAGCCTTCCGCTTCTGGTGACCTTACTAGCCCCGACAATATTACTGACATCAGTATCAGCTTCTTCATTCTTTAAATCTTGCTTAATGCCATGATAATACACATCAGCACCATAGTGCCATGGGACAACCTTGTTTGAAGTGTACGGGATGGGACCGGGAACAATGATTATTAGCGGAGCAATTCTTTGAACAGGTGTAATCCTAATAGGTATTCTCGAGGAAACCTTGGAAGGATTGGCGAAAATGGTTTTAATGGCAACGTCTTCATTTGGAACAACAGGAATCATAGTCTTCTCAAACAAAATTTCTTTATTATCCATCAGGCGCTGAACACCTGACTTCAACAAGCAGCAACCAGAAGGTAGAATCGATCACATGTGGCAACCTTCACCACAACCCAGAAATAAACCGACCAACAACAAATTCTTCTTAACAGTCATAAGAGGAGTAGAGATTTCTTCAACAGAGGTCACAAACAAATCAGCGTCAACATCATTGACTTCACGACCATGTTTGGGCATGGGAGCAATTATAACATTCGGCTTTTCTAGAGCATCGAACTCTATCTCCTTGGCTTCAAGAAAGTCTTGTACTTTGTTTATCAGAGCCCAACAGTCATTGGTATCGTGGCCATGACTCTCAGAATGGTAGGCGCACTGTGCATTGGGATTGTATCTGGGAGAGGCAGTGTTTGGATTCTTGGGAGCCTCTCTCAAGGTCGCCAAGTTGGATCTCAGCGGGTGAGGTAGCACTTCAGCCAAGGTCATGCTAATGCGGGTAAACTGCCGCTGTGGTCTTTCCACCCTTTGTTGATTGTTGTGTTGTGGGGCAGCAGCGGGTCTTGGTATCACTATAACATTTACCGTTTGACAGTGTTCAGATCTGCTTTGGCCCCTCTGGCTATAAACTGCACTGGCTTCCTTCTTACTAATAAAAGGTTTCTTTACCGAACTCGAAGAGGCATCCTTCTATACTTTGCCACTTCAAATTCCAGCCTCTACTCTTTCTCCAGTTAAAATCAACTCGGTGAAACTAGATGATGAGCTGCCGATTAAGTGATTGAAGAACGGACCAGACAGCGTACTAAGAAACATATCAACCAACTCCCTATCAGACAAAGGGGTTTGAACTCTGCCAGCCAAATCCCTCCATTTTTGGGCATAATCTTTGAAACCTTCGCTTGCATCCATGGACATACTCTGGAGCTGAGTGGGGGGGGGGGGGGGCAAGGTCGGCATTGTACTGATACTGCTTGTAGAAAGCAGCAGCAATATCTTCCCAGTTTCAGACACTGGCTCCCTCTAACTGGTAGAACCATTCAAGCTGAGTCACTGACAAACTATCTTGAAAGAAGTGGACCCACAAACTTCTATCAGCAGTGTGGGGTTGAATTTTTTTGACATATGAGCGGAGATGGAGTTTTGGGCTCCCCGACCTGGAGAGGAAGCAGCTCAGAGCCTGCTTGAGGGAAAACGCTAATCTGTTCGTGTGGAGCACTGCCAAGATGCACAGACTCGACCCCGAGGTCGCCTGTCACCAACTTGATGGGGATTCAGCCGCTAAGGCAGTAGTACAATGTAGGCATAAGCAGTCTCCTGAAAAAGCAGAGGTTATTTAAAAAGTTGTAAAAGACCTCATAGAGGAAAATTTTATTTCTGAGGCCCAGTATTCAACCTGAATCTCCAACGTTGTAATTGTTCAGAAAAATAATGGAAAATGGCGTATGTTTGTTGACTACACTGATCTCAACCGAGAATGTCCCAAAGATGTGATTCCTTTACCTAACATTGACATGTTGGTCGAACACTCGGAAAAATATTTTTTTTTATCATTTATGGATGCTTACTCGGGCTATAAATCCCCATGGCAATGAGCGACAAACATTGCATCACCTTCATGACTAGATCAGGCAATTACTACTACAACATAATGCCCTTCGGCCTAAAAAATGCAGGGGAAACATACCAGTGAATGATGAACAAAGTCTTCCGCAGTGAGATTGGGGACATGCCCGAAGTAGACATGGAAGACATGATCGTAAAATATCGAACAAAAACCGACCATGCTGCCCACCTCAAAAGATTTTTTGCCCAAGAAAGACAATGCAAAATGAAATTCAACCCAGAGAAATGCACCTTCAGGGTCAAGGCGGGAAAATTCCTCGGTTTCTTACTAATTGAATATGGAAATGAAGCAAACCCCTACAAGTGGACCAAGGAGTGCGAGCAAGCCCTCCTCCACCTCAAGCGAGCCCTTTTACAAACCTCCTGTGTTATCATGGCCAGAAAATGGGGAAACCTTGTTCCTTTATCTGGATGTCTCCCCCAAGGCCATGAGTGCGGCCCTCATCTGTGAAACACCAGGCAGGCAGAAACCAGTGTACTTTACTAGCAAAGCATTGTCGGGCCCCGAGGTCAGATATCAATAAATTGAAAAGGTATCCTTAACACTCGTTATCACTGAGAGGAGACTCAGATATTACTTCCTGTATCACACGGTCTTCGTGCGAACAGATCAACCCATAAGACAACTTCTAGGTCGACCAGACATGACCGGTCGAATGTTGAAATGGTTCCTAGAACTTTCGGAGTTTGACGTTCAGTATGAAAGCAGGACAAACTTGAAAGCTTAAGTGTTGGCCGACTTTGTTACGAAGATGACCACCCACGAACCCTCAACGAACGGGAAACACAAGTGGACCATCTTCGTGGATGGAGCATCCATCTCAACTGGAAGCGGAGCAGGAATCCTCCTCAAAAACGAGGAGGGCGTTATAATCGAACATTCACTTACCCTATGGTTTCTTATGCCGAACAACCAGGCTGAGTACGGGGCCCTGCTCATAGGATTGTGGCTGGCCGAAGACCTTGGTGTCGGAGAAGTACAAGTATTCACGGACTCCCAGCTCTTCGTGTCCCAATTTCAAGGGGAATACCAGGCCAAAAATGATAGCCTCATCTAATACTAGAAACTAGTCAAAGAAAGGATGAAGAAGTTCAACCGGGTGGAAATCAAACACGTACCCTGCAAACAGAACACGCGGGCCGACATACTTCCAAAACTTGCGGGCACAAAGAAAAAAGGTGGGAACAAATATGTTATCCAAGAATCCCTTTCTCGTCTGAGTATTGAAAAACTCACAGCATCGCCTGAGGTGAATGCCATCAGGGACAGTTCGTGTTGGATGACCCCAGTGTTTAATTATCTCCCAAAGGGTGAGTTACCCAGTGATCAAAAAGAGGCCAATACGAGCAAACAAAGAGCCTTCTCTTATGTAGTAGTCGAGCATAAGATCTATCGATGAGGATTCTCCATCTCACTCCTGAAATGCGTGGAGGAATCTAAAATTCTTTAGGTCTTACGGGAAATCCATGAGGGAATCAACACCTAACACTTGGGCGGAAGATCTCTGGCACGAAAGGCATTGCGAGCAGGGTCTTACTAGTCCACCATGCAGCAAGACATGAAGGAGCACGTCAAAAAATGTGACAAATGTCAGAGGCACATAGACATTCACCTCGTACCCCCGCACGAACTCAAATCATTTTCGTTCTCGTGGTCGTTTTCCTGTTGGGGGATGGACATCCTCAGGCCGTTCGCACAAGGATCATATCAAAATAAATTTCTGATTGTGGCCTTCGACTATTTCACGAAGTGTATAGAGGATGAAGCCCTGGCCAGAATCACATCATACAACATCCTTTATTTCTACAAACTAGACGTGCTTGCCCAATTTGGCATACCACAAGCGCTCGCCATCGACAACAGGACGAAGTTCACTGGCCAAAGCTTCCAAGACTTCGTCGCCAAGCTCGACACCAAACAACACTTCACATCCGTCAAACACCCTCAAACCAACGAGCAAGCTGAGGCCGCGAATAATAATAATAATAATAATAATAATAATAATAATAATAATAATAATAATAATAGTAATAATAGTAATAATAATAATAATAATAATAATAATAGTAATAATAATAATAATAGTAATAATAATAATAGTAATAATAATAGTAATAATAATAGTAATAATAATAATAATAGTAATAATAATAGTAATAATAATAATAGTAATAATAATAATAATAGTAATAATAGTAATAATAATAATAGTAATAGTAATAATAATAATAATAGTAATGATAATAGTAATAATAATAATAGTGATAGTGATAGTAATAATAATAATAATAATAATAATAATAATAATAATAATAATAATAATAATAATAATAATAATAATAATAATATTAATAATAATAATAATAATAATAATAGTAATAATAATAGTAATAATAATAATAGTAATAGTAATAATAATAATAATAATAATAATAATAATAATAATAATAATAATAATAATAATAATAATAATAATAATAATAATGATAATAATAATAATAATAATAATAATAACAATAGTAATAATAATAATAATAATAATAATAATAATAATAATAATAATAATAATAGTAATAATAATAATAATAATAATAGTAATAATAATAATAGTAATAATAATAATAATAATAATAATAATAGCAACAATATTATATATGTTTGAGTTTAAGATTCTGAGAATAAATATATATGTTTGAGTTTAAGATTCTGAGAGACCAAGGAAGATTTGTAGAGATATAATAAAGAAAGGTGGAAGATGATTTTAGACACTAAGAGATATGATATTGAAGATAGCCAACAATGAAATGGGTGAGAGGTATATGAATATATGAAGAACAAAAATATGATTGACCTGACAAATGACATAGACCAAGAGGCGTATCATGCAAGATATGTCAAAGACACAATGGCAAGACAGGACAAAAACAATCACTTGCAGGGTAAAGTCTGTAGATTTTTTATATATTCCCAAGAATATTATATCTCTCAAGATGTCATAATAAGTACAAGGTGATTCGGAAACGACCACAGTCTTTTATCTGAACAAGAATCCTTTTAACTTTTAGTAACTTGTTTGATAAAGTAAGTTCTTAAGTATTCATATAGATAATCCACTCAAAAAATAGATGATTCATTAATATGTCTGATACATTAAGACTTCACTTGATCAAAAGTCACATGTTTTAGAAACCTACACCTTAAACCTCAGAAGCACATATTATATTTAGTGCTTCAACATGTTAAAATAACACCTTTTTCATTCTGGACATGGAACTATTTTTAAATGTTTTAGAATGAAAATAAGTTTATCTTCAGCAAGGGATCTTGTAAAGATGTCAGCCCACTGATGGTCAGTGTCAACAAATTTTAAAGAAAGAACACACTTCTGGACATAGTCTCTAATGAATGGATGTTTAATTTCAATGTGCTTAGCCCTAGAATGTAAGATAGGATTCTTAGATAAATAAATTTCATAAGTATTATCACAGAAAATAGGAATATTAATTTCATATAATTGATAATCCTCTAGCTGACTTTTCATCTAGAGAATGTGCGTACTACAACTTGCTGCAGAGATATATTCAGCTTATGCGGTTGAAAGAGCAATTGTTGATTGCCTCTTATTGGACCATGATATAAGGTTTTATTCCAGAAATTGACAACTTTCATAGGTACTCTTCCTTTCAAGTCTATCACCAATAATTTCAACGTCATGATAACCTACTAACTTGTATTCTCTTGATTTTCTATAACATAGACCAAGGTTAGCAGTATTTTTTAGGTATCTAAAAATTCATTTGACGGCCGTCAAGTGAGATTCTCTAGGATTTGATTGAAATCTATCACATAAGCATACACTAAATAAAATATCAGGCCTAGAGGTAGTCAAATATAGTAAAGAACCTATCATACCTCTGTATAACTTCTGATCAACCTTACCACTTACCTCATCCTTATTTACGACACACGTAGGATGCATATGAGTCTTTGCTATCTTTCATTCAGTTAAATTGAACTTATTCAGAAGTTTTGTTGTATTTACTTTGATGAATGGAGGTTTGATCCATTCCTTGATTGATTTGAATTCCCATAATGAACTTGAGTTCTCCCATTAAGCTCATTTCAAACTCATCATGCATAGACTTGGCAAAATTCTCGCACATAATGGCATTAGCAGAACCAAATATAATATCATCAACATATATTTGAACTACCAGGATATCATTTTTGAAAGTTTTACATAACAGAGTAGTTTCAACCTTCCCTCTGTTAAAGTCGTTGTCTAAAAGAAAGTTGCATAATCTTTCATACCAAGCCCTTGGAGCATGCTTTAGACCATAAATGGATTTTTTTAAGTTTGAAAACAAAATCAGGATTTTTATTGTCTTTAAAACCAGGAGGTTGGTGCACATAGACTTCTTTAGTTATGTAACCATTCAAAAATTCACTTTTAACATCCATCTGATATAAGATGGCATTGTGATTAATGGAAAAGGAAATTAAATGATAAATAGATTCTAATCTGGAAACGGGTGCAAAGGTTTATGTATAATTTATTCCTTCTTGTTGACTATATCCTTGTGCAACCAGTCGAGCCTTGTTTCTTACCACTTCACCTTTTTCATTTAGCTTGTTCCAAAAAACCCATTTTGTTCCAATCACATGAGTTCCTTTGCGTCTTGGTACTAGAGACCAAACATCATTGATTGAGAATTACCTGAGTTCTTCTTCCATGGCTTGAATCCAGGAATGATCGAGAAGAGCTTCATCGATAGAGGAAGGTTCTACCGTCGATACCAAACTTATAAACATTTTTTCAGAAGGTTTAAAGTGATATCCGGTTCGAACAGGTTCTGTCTCTTCTCCCAGAATTAGTTCCTCAGAATGTGATAGACTTTCTCTTAGCCTCTTCAGAGAAGTCTAAGCATTAGAGACTTCTGGTTGATCATTTTCTGATTCTTTCACTTCTTGAACTTCAACAGCAGTTTATTTATCTTCAAATTTGAATAGATGATTTCCACATCTGCAAGCTTATCAACTAGCTTTGACTTTTCAAGGTAAAGCTTATCATCAAATATAACATGAATTAATTCCTCAACAATGAGTGTTTCAGTGTTATATACCCTGTATCCTTTTGAGCGTTCAGAATATCTTAACATGATATAACTTTGAGCTTTTGAATCAAACTTGTACATATTTTCTTTAGTGTTCAAAATAAAACAAAAGCATGCAAACAAATGAAAATATGAAATTTTGGGTTTCTTATTCTTCCATAATTCATAAGGAGTCTTTTCAAGAATAGGTCTAATAGAGAATCTGTTCTGGTTATAACACGCTATGTTTACAGCCTCTTTCTAGAAGTACTTTGCCATGGTGGTTTCATTGATCATGGTCCTGGCCATTTCATGCAAAGTCCTATTCTTCCTCTCAACAACTCCATTTTGTTGTGGAGTTCTTGGGCAGGAGAAATCATGGGAAATGCCATTTTCATCAAATAGTTTTTCAAAATATTTTTTTTCAAATTCTCCACCATGATCACTTCTAACCATGACAATTTTGAGATTCATCTCATTTTGAACTTGAGCATAGAAGGTATTAAAAATAGAGTGTGACTCATCCTTGTGTCTGAGAAACTTTACTCGTGCCCATCTGTTGCAGTCATCTATAATGACAAATCCATACTTCTTTCCACTGATTGACGCAGTTTTCACTGGCCCAAACAAATCAATGTTAAGAAGTTCAATGGTATAGTGGTGGAAACAACATTTTTTTTCTTTTAAAGAGGTTTTTGAAAACTCGCCTTTCTAACATGCTTCACAAAGAGCATCTGAAGTAAACTTCAGTTTTGGCAGGCCTCTAACAAGATCAAGCTTGTTTAACTGAGAAATTTTTCTCTGATTAACATGACCTAAACGTATGTGCCACGTCCATTGCTCTTCATTAACAGACATGTGAAATTTTACATTTTGTTCTTTAAGGTCACAAAGTCAGATCTTATAGGTGTTATTTCTTCTCTTTCCACTGAAAAGGATAGAGCCATCTTTTGACTAACAACTTTACATGAATCTTGATTAAAGATTATATCATAACCATTGTCACTTAATTGACTTATAGATAATAGATTATACTTTAATCCTTCAACAAGTAAAACATTGGTTATAGAGGGAATATAACCATTACCTACTGCTTCTGAGCCTATGACCTTTCCTTTTTTATCTTCTCTGAAACCTACAATGCCTCCATGGTTCAGTTCCAGGCTTATTAACATATGCCTTCTTCCCGTCATGTGTCGTGAGCAGTCAGAGTCCAGATACCAACATTGGTGTTTTAATTGAGCTTCCAAGGTTGTCTCTTTGCGGAAAATCATCACTATTTTTGAATCATCTTCATCCTCTTGAGATATTACTTTATTGAATGTTCCAACATGAGCCATCAACATCACATTAGCAAGTTACCCTTCCGAGTCTGTCTCATCCCTTGTTACCGTTTTCCTTTTCTTCTCTCCTTTGGGATCTTTCTTCTTTGGTATGTCCTTTAGAAGCTTAGGATATTCGTGCTTGTAGTGTCCTGGTTCATTGCACTCATAACAAGTGACTTCATTGCCACTAGACCTCATTTGATCAGAAGTTGATTCGAAGCATCCTCTAGTCCTTCTTAAACTTCTGAATTTGTTGCCTTGACTTCTCTTCTAGAGACCATTAACCCTTCTGGACAGCGGAGACAACTCATCTTCTTCATCATTAGGATCTTCTTATGAATCCCCTATCTCTTCTGCTTGAAGAGATTTGGACTTTTCAGATTTCTTGATAGATTTGAGTGCAATAGATTTTATCTTCTTCTGTGATTCATCTTATTCTAGCTCAATCTCATGACTTCTCAAAGAACTTATCCGTTCTTCTAAAGAAGTGTTGTTCAGATCCTTTGTAAGGTTGAGTGAAGTTACCATAGGCCTCCATTTGGATGGAAAGCTTCTGATAATATTCTTCACACGATCACTCGTTGAATAGCCTTTGTTCAGAACTCTCAGTCCTGCAACCATGGTTTGAAATCTTGAGAACATAACTTCAATGCTTTCATCATCCTCCATCTTGAAGGCTTCATACTTCTAAATCAAGGTCGGTGCCTTGGTTTCTTTTAATTTATCATTTCCTTCATGATTCATTTTAAGAGAGTCAAATACAGACTTAGTAGAGTCTCTATTTGTGACCTTCTCATACTCAGTATAAGAAATCACATTCAGCAAGATGGTTCTTGCTTTATGATGATTCTTGTAATATTTCTTTTGTTGATCAGTCATAGCTCTCCTAGATATTTCTTTTCCAGTAGCATCTGTAGGAGATACATAGCCATCAACTAACAAATCCAAAAGATCATCATGACCTAGACAAAAACTTTTTATTTTATCTTTCCAGTATTCAAACTTTTCACCATTAAAGATGTGAGGTTTTACATTGTAGCTTTTGTCGTTTGAATCTGAAACAACATTACTTGGTGTAGGTTTAACCAATGTGTTTATTCAAAGAAAAACTCGTCTGGATCTTTATCTGACACGATTAAGTGTTTAATAAATATCAATACCAGAACCAGTGCTCTAATGCCAATTGAAGGTGTGAGAAACACAAGAAAGGGGGATTGAATTAGGTTTAACGAAAATAAATTTTGAATTTTCTTTCGTTGATGAAAGACCAAGTTAACTTAGAACATAAAAAAAATTAACAAACTTATTTTTATCCTGGCTCACTATTAACTAAGCTACTATAGTCCACCCCGCAAGGTGATTTGCCTTCAACAAGGAATTAATCCACTATAACCAAACTGATTATAGACAACCCACAATAAGCCAGATAAACCTTATTGGCATCCCCAATAAGTCATTCGATCCTTATTGCAAATCAACTCAAACCGCATCAAGAGTCTTCTTGGGATCTGACCTTCTCTTGGTCTCTCAAGTAATCAACAACAGTTGAATACTTTTAGTGTATTACAATTTTCTTCTTCTAAGCAAATTACACAGACGTTTCAGTATAAATAAAAACACCTAAGTATTTTACAGCAAGATACGAGCAACAACTCCTTGCCTATTTACAAAACTATACACATAAGATTTCTCTAAAGAGTTGCAAAACGCTTTGGTGTAGTTTTGCTTGAGCTTGATTTAATTCGATAGATTTGTGTAATGTTGTTTCTTACTTTTCTTCAGCTTCCAGGTCTTTCTTTTATAGCTTGTAAAAGAGATCGGTTGAAAGGGTAGAAAGTTAATCGGAAAATAAAGTTGTTTGTTCTCAACTGTCATAATGAGAGTGGTCACAATATAGTAAGAAAGGACCGTCCTTACGCCACCTTAGAGGGTAGAGACCACAAATCACTTTTTGTACCTTTTGTACACCATCACACGTTAAATATTTAGAACTTCTTATTATCTTCAGAGGCTTAAGATAATTTGAGTATTTGAAGTGTATTGTAGAAGGATCACTCTTAAGTCTTAGAACCTAAGTCTTGGAGTCTTCTGAACTTGTCCTATCAAAACCTCGTCTTCAGAGTCTTTAGCACTTGGTTGTAAGAACTTTATTTTCTCCAGATCATCAGAACTTGTTCAGTATAACCTCATATTCATAATCTTTAGAACTTGTAACACACAGAAGCAAAGCTTTAGAAGGCCTCCAAAGCTTAACCATAAAGTCGTGACCAAAACTTTTTGTTCTACCGTTACTAAGACCCGTTACATAAGATTAATTCTAGAATATTGAATTCAACTGTAACACATAACCACACGTTTTCATCCAGTAGTGATTATGTTCAGAACCTGATGACATCACATGCCTTGATACCAGATCTAGAACATTACAGCAGCAACTACACACTAGAATGAAACCATTAGAGTGTACAATTGTTCTTTAAGATAACATATAAAGTTATCATCAAAATCTTAAGGCCAAATGTAGAAAAACTTCTTGTTCTTACATCAAGTACTTTATCAAAAGAAAACCATGAGAAGACTTTAAGGTATGAAAATACGAGTATCTTCTAGGATGGTCTTAAAGGTTTACATGATAATGACACAAATGCTATAACTTTAACATATGTAGCTCAACCACATGATTTGAAGAAAGATGAAAATACAATAACTTGGAATGTTATATTATGGTTAATATTCGATATTTACTTGATAAGTAAAGAAGGGGATGAGATCCAAGAGAAAGTTAATAAAATGGAGGAGGAAACAGTTCAGGAAACTCCTGAACTTTGTTAACTTAAGGATTGGTTTAATTTTGTTACAAATGTTTTTAATGATGAATACAAACACTAAAATCATATTATGGAATTGTAGAGGAGTTGATGGGAAGGATTTTTTCAGATATATCAAGTATTATGTTGATATGTATAAACCGAAGATTCTTGTTTTCATGGAAACTAGGTGTGACCCTAGAAAGCTTCACAACCCTTTGAAAAAAGTTGGGTTTCTGCCTATTCTTTATGGTGGAGAATGTGGATTTTGTGGGTGGAATTATAGTGGCATGCAAAGAGGAGAGGCTTAAAGTTACTTGGTGTTCTCAGGATAAGTAGTGGATTCATTTGAGATAATTAATTCTTATGGTGTAGATTGGAGGTTCACATTGGTTTACGCAAGCGCTTATGATCAGTAAAGAAAGCTTTTGTGGGATGACTTGAAGACGATAGCTAGAACTGACAATTTTACTTGGGTTCTTGCTGGAGATTTTAATGATATCACTTTTGCAAATGAAAAGAGAGAAGGTGTGCAAGTCTCGAGTAGTAAATGTACAATTTTTAGATGTAAGTGTTTTGTTGGCAGCAATTTTGGTAAAACAATGACTTGATAATGTTTTGCTAAATGTCTTAACATTTGAAACAAAATTGTTTTTAATGATGTCAAAGTAGATGTCTTGACATCAGCCTCCTGAACTGAACTCAGTCTAATATCAGTTTAAATTTTCTGTTTCCTGATTTCCTACGCACCATAATTTAGGGTTTGTGACTCATAGGCTGCAAAAAATATGGAGGAATATTTGTTTATTTGAATTATCTTTATGGATTATATCTTGGCCTGTTTTCATGGAAATATTTAAAAGATTTGAATATTTGTTTTTCAGCCCAAGCCCACTGCTGCGCATATATAAGGACCTGCTTCCTTATTCAGACTACTGCAACTTTTGAAGAAGAACATCTTCTTTATGTTTTAAAAGTCTAAGTATTTTAATTGTCAAACACTCTAGTATCGATTTAATACTTGTGTTGTTATTTGGATTGTTAATCGTGTATCATTCATAAGCTTTTAAGCATTGAATAATTGAAGTTTTTAAACTTATTAATTCTGTTGTTTCTTCACTGTAAATGGTTGAAGGGATTTTAGGAGGGCCTCATACCTAGGTGAGTCTTAGGTAGAAGTATAGCACGGGTAGTGATTAAGTGATTAGATTGTAAACTGGTTGTTTACTGAGGGTCTATGAATTGATATTATTTAGTGGACTTGTCCCTGCCTTGGTAGCCCCCAGAGTAGGTGTTGTTGTACACTGAACTAGGTTAACAATCCTTTGTATTTTTACTACATTTATTATTGTTGCACTTTACTTTATTCATCAGATATTTGTGTCAGGACATCTCATTCGACAACACATATATGATACTAGAATTTCATTAGAAACAATATTAGGGTGCATGATATGGGATCCAGTGGGCCAAAATTTACATGGAGGGGAGTTTATCATGGTGGCCAAAGAATTTATGAGTGGATAGATAGAGCTATTGAAAATGAAGATTCAAGATTATTGTTTCCTGATGGGCATGTTAAGGTACTAACTAGATTTATTTTTTCTGATCATCATCCAATCATGATATTGTTACCTTGCGATAATCATGAGAGGGTGATGAGACCGTTCCGGTTCGAAAGTGCTTGGATGGTGGAGAATAACTTTGTGGATAGGTTGTGAGGGGTATTGGAACAATAATGATGATATTCTTTTGAATCTTAAACGAATAGAAAATGATGCTAAGGAGTGGAAGAATTGTAACTTGAATCAACTTCAAAAAATAAAAAAGAGAATCCTGGCCAGATTGCATGGTATCCAAAAGAAAAATAAAATTAAGCAAGATATTAGAGCCTTGATGCAACTTGAAAAGAAGTTATAGTCTGATCTGAATACTACTTTAAAGCAAGAGGAACTTATGTGGTTCCAAAGACCGTGTGCAAAATGGTTGACAAATGGAGATCAAAATACAAAGTACTATCATCTCAAAATTGTAACGCAGAGACGGAAAAAATAGAATTGTAATGCTTAAGGATGAGAATGGGAATTGGATTGAAAATTGTGAATGTCTTAAAAGGTTGGTCAATAATTTTTATAAGGATCTTTTTAATATTAGTGCAAACTGGATTGGCTGGTATCAAACAAAGTTGATGTTTCCTAAATTGAACGATGATGATATTAAGAAGCTGAATGATGTGGTCTCCAATGAAGAGGTTTGAAAGGAAATGTTTGAGATAAAGCCATGGAAGGCGTCAGGTCCAAAAGGATTCCCGATTGGTTTCTATCAGAGGTCGTGGGGAACTATGGGAAATACAGTTTGTGATTTTGTTCAGAAAGTGTAGGATCATCCAGACACAATTGCAAAGGTTAACAAAACAGACATATGTTTGATTATAAAAGTGGATAAGCCAGATTTTGTTACCCAGTTTAGACCAATCTCTCTGAGCAAGATCATTGTAGGAAGGGTTAAGAAGTTAATGAACAATTTGATTTCCCCTTACCAAACAGGTTTCGTTCCTAGTAGGCTCATTCATGAGAATATCATTATTGCAAGGGAAGAGATGCACACCATGGAGAAATTGAAAGAAAAAACAAGATATTTTTCCATCATGGTTAATTTTTCAAAAGCTTACGACAAATTAAGTTGGGAGTTTATCTGGTATACTTTATAAGAGATAAATATACGAGTCAAGATGAGAGTTGTTATCATGCATGCAGTTACAAGTGTCGAAACAAATGTGAATTGGAATGGATCTAGAAATGAGTTTTTTCATCCTTAATGAGGTATTAGGCAGGGCGACCTGATATCTCCATATTTTTTTGTTCTTTGTATGGATAATTTATCCCATCTTATCGAAGAACAAATTGATTTTAAGAGGTGGAAAATTCTAAAGCTTGGCAAGAATGGTATTATGATTTCTCACTTAATGTTTGTGAATGACATGTTCTTGTTTGGTGAGACAACAGAGAAGCAGATGAAGTGTGTTATGAAAACTCTGGAATTATTTTGTAAACATTCAAGGCAAGAGGTTAGTCAAGATAAAACCAACATTCTCTTCTCTAACAATATACCGAGAAGCATGTAGCTGAAGCTTTTGCAGTTGTCGAAGTTTCGACATACAAAGAGTTTTGGAAAATACCATGGAGTTCCTCTAAGCGGTAAGAAAATAAACAATAAGGACTTTTAATATATCATTGATCAAGTTGAGACTAAGTTGAATAGTTGTAAAAGGAATAATTTATCTTTAGTAGGAAGAATCACTCTTCAAAAAGAATTATTGAAGCTATTCTTATTTATCTGATGATGACCAATAAATTTCCTAAGACTTGTATTGATGAAATCCAAAGTTTGCAGAGGCAATTTGTGTGGGGTGATACTGATGAGAAGAAAAAAATTCATGCAGTTTCCTGTGATACTGTCACTAAACTGAAGTAGTAGGGAAGGGTGGGCTTGAGAGATCTCAGTGTTTTGAATAAAGTATGTCTGATGAAGTTGGGTTGGAAAGTTAATACGAATGTGGAGGACCTTTGGTATAATGTTTTAAATCAAAAGTACAACATTTTAGAAACTGCAAATTGTTTGAAGGTTAGGGCTTCAGATTCTAGCCTTTGGAAAGATATCTCGCAAATTATTCCTTTAATGATGTAAACAAGCATGTGGATTGTTGGTGACGATACTACCATTCAAGCATGGGAGGATAATTGGCTTTGAAAGGAGTTTTGTTTGAATTATTTTAATTTTAATATTCCTAATGATCTTAGAGGAGCTAAAGTGTGTGACTTGGTTAATGATAGTGGCGAGTGGAATATGAGTTTGTTAAGTTCCTGGATTCTTATTCCTTGTATTGAAAAGCTAAAGACTTGTGTGCCTCCTGGCGTGAGGCAAAATTCTGATCTTTTATGTTTTACAAGTACAACTCATGATAAATTCTCAGTGAAGGAAATGTACCAAGAGCTTAAAGGTAACATGGATGATATTGAAGATGATGATTGGGGGAAGATCTGAAAAACAGATGTTCTGGAGTGTTGTAAAAGCTTTCTTTGGATTTTAAAGCATGATCATATTATTACCAACTTTAGTAAGAGTAAGAAAGGATTGGAAGTACAGGGTGCAAATTGTGTGGAAATGTTTGTGAGACAGCTCTTTATACGCTTAGGGATTGTACTAAATGCCTTCCCATTTGATGAGCTTAGTGCCAAGTGAGCTGCTTTTGGAGTTTTTATTACGGTAGATATCAAAAGATGGATTATGATTAATCTTAATTATAGTGGTATGGGTAATAAGGGTTGGAGTAATACTTGGGTGATAGCGTACCATACTTTATGGACATGGAGAAATTTGGAGGAACGTGATGATAATTATGTTATACCTTTTAATCCTATTTGTCATATTTTCAAAAGAAAACATGATTATGAGAATGATATTCTCTCTGTCAAGAAGATTCAATATATGGAGAGTTTTAGTATTTATATAGGGTGGAAACCTCCTACTACGAGTATGATGAAGCTTAATACAAATGAGGCTAGTAAATATAGTAAGGAGGCTGGATGTGGAGGTGTTATTAGAGATCATAATGGAGATTGAAAGGGTAATTTTTTCAAGTATATAGGTTGGTGTAGTGTTATGCTTGCTGATACAGCTGCCGATGGCTCATCCAACTTTACAACAACCACTGGTGTGAAGAAGACTATTGAAGCCATTGCTGCAAATGAGCTTCTGGAGCTATATGATAGAGTTGTAAACAAACTAGAGGGGGTGATTAATTTGAAGTTGGAAGTGAATAAGCAACTAAAAATTGAAGAAGCTATTGCTGCAAAAGTGGAGAAAAAGCTGAAAGTAATGAACACGGGCACTCAACAGGTAGCTCAGGTTCAACAGGCACACAAGATAGGTTGTGAAATATGCAGTGGGCCACACATGATTGTCCATTGTCTTGAAACTCCACAAAACATTAAGGAGATAAACTTTTTTAAGTGGAATAGTTTGTATTCTAAAACCTATAATCCTGGGTGGAAGAATCATCCTAACTTCTCTTGGAAAGGTCAGCAGCAACAAGCTCCACAAAAAGCAGAATGGGAGGTGGCTATTGAAAAGATGGCTACCCACACCTCTCAATTTTAAGAAGAGACAAGGAGTAATTACAGGAATACCAAAACTTCAATAAAAGTTTTGGAAGTTCAAATGGGACAGATTGCACAACAGGTAGCGCTGCAAGCACAAGAAAATCAGAAAAATCATAAGAATGTTAATATTGTCACAACAAGGAATGAGAAAGCTACTGAAGAAAAGAAAGATGAGGTGAAATTTTATGATAGTATTATAGAAGTAGACCTGGAAGTGAGAGAGAACAAGAGAAAATAAGAAGAAGTGGTAGCACCTGTGAAGCCAGTTGAAGACAAGACTAAACCGATGATTAAGTTGCTGTATCCATCTCGAGTTGTGTCGCGTCTAGGATTTTTCAATCAAAGCGCGAATGACATGCATAACATAGAAGAGTCGCCATCAGTGTTATTTATCCCAAAGAGAGGGAAAGGAAACACTGAATAAACCTAAAGGAAAGGAAAGAGCATGGTCTTACGACCAAGAGAAAAGGGTAAGGGAGTCGATTACGCGAGGGGAGGGTATTAGCATCCCTTATGTCCGTCGTACTCTACGGGATCCACTCATGTTTGTTCTAATATAAAGGTGAAAAAATCTAAGTCTAAACCTAAACGCTACAAGGGAATATATGCAATGCAAAGTATATACAAAAAATAAGGTTTTTATATTAGTTGTGCTCGCCGCGGTTGTGAACTTTAGTGCCTATGTACAACCCTTCATGCAGTGGAGGATCAAGGCACTCGTAGTTCTTCTAGAAAATGTTTTTTGTTTGTTGTGTGTTTTTTATGAGAATGATGCGTTAGACATTTTAAACGTTAGAACATTGACTTGTTGGGTGCTCGTTTGAAGAGGCTTAAGTCATTGAGTTTGCTTCCTGTTGGAATGGCTAAAACACATTCGTTTATGAAAAGAGTTTTCAAAAGAAAAGCCAAGTGGCAAAAGAATTTTGAATTGATTTGTGTTTTTAACCTTGAAAAAGAGTTTTTTAATGTTAGAGTGTTTTATGAGAAGCTTGATAAAGAAAAATAATTTTTAATTTTAAAGATGAAAAAGGGGAATGAAAAATTCTAAGGGAGACTAACCTAGTTTTTAGCCTTAATGTTATCATAAAATGGCGCCCCTAAGGTTAAAGTTTGAAAGGGGAAAACTTCTATCTAAGTTAGAATACATGGATGAGAGCCTAAGGTCTAATTAGTTTACATCTTAAAGGAGATGAGGCTAACATCCTAAGGGAACATGTTATTTTACAAAAAAGAAAGAAATGATCAACAAATAAGCACTAAATGAAGAAGGGGTGTAAGTAGGCAATGTAAGCAAAGATACAAGAATAGATGAAATTAGTTCACATTTGAAACACACTTCAAATAACCAACTCCAAAATGGATCCTTAACCTTAGAGGTATCACCAATCAATTAAGAAAGAAACAAGGTGGGATATTGCAAGTTATAGCTCCTAAATAAATAGTCACCATGTTGAATTGATAAGTGAGTATCAATCAAGGAGCAAGGAACAATAAGAATTTATCCTTATAGAAGTCATAGGCTAAATAAGTATAGACAAGCATGATTTAGAAAGCATCAATTTGAAAAGTTAAGGGCAAGTGATAAGCCAAAGAAGCACAAAATGCATCATGTTCAAAGAGAAAGATCAAGATGATTAATTGAAGTCAAATGCATATCAAGTCTTTAGAATACTATACTTGATCTTATCATACCTTTAAACATTAATTAAAACCAAAAAATGCTCAAGGAAGTGGTTTAAAGATCAATTTAGCTTAAATTAGGGTTTTTGGAAACCACACAAACTTTATGCTCAAGGTAAGCACCAAATGATCAACTTTAAAATTTCCATCAGTTGAAAACAAATTTACATATCAGTAAAGCATTCAAATTATCATCCCATACCTATAGAATGGCCTTATATTATGTCCATAAGCTTTTGAAATGAAGCTTGACTAAATTACACTAGGCCAAAGGGACGTGCTCACTTCAATATTCCATGAAAAATAGAAAAATAGGATGTAAAGTCTAAACAAAAGTGTTCAAGTGAGCTCAAGTATCTTACAAGTCAGAACCATTCGTTTTGGAACCATTTAATCATTTCCCAAAATTTAAAAATAAAGCAAACCTTAAAATAAATGAGGTATAAGACCATCAATAATTCAAGAAAACTCAGAGGGACGTGAAAATATTTTTTGTGATTTTTTATGGTTCCTAAAAATGTCAAAATTAATTTTATACAAAAATTATTTAAATTAAAACTATTAAAAACACATTTAATCAAGAAAATGTGAAAAATAGAAAACAAATGCTAAAAATTAAATAAAAATCAGAATTAAATAGTAGACCCAATTATCTTTCAGTCATTTTTTTGTATTTTTTGGATTTAAAAAGTATTTTAAATAAATAAAGAAAAAAACAAAAGAAATAATTGTAAAATAAAATAAAAAAGGAAAATATAATAAATAAATAGATAGTGTTTCAGCGTGTGAGACCCAGCACAAAACTTAGACCAATCGCGTTCCAGCCCCAATGAGTGGGTGCACAAAAAGGCAAAAACATGGGCGAACCAATGAGACAAAGACAGGCGCGCACAGAGAGAAAGAGATAAAACACAATTTCTTTTGATTTCGTGGAGCTGAGCCCATGGTTTTTCAGGGGGTTTCATCTCCAGATTTCTCACTCGCTTCTTCGTGAAATTGAGAAATGTAAAGATCAAAGTTGTAGATCTCAAAGAGCTCTAGAACTTTGATTCAAGAAGTTTATGGTTGAGAGATGAGAGAAAAATATGGACATGAAGATGGCATAAAAATATTTTTTCACACATGAATCTTAATATTTATGATTTTTAGACCCTCTTCCAATCCAAATATCTCACTCCTCGTTTGAAGAAATTAAAAAGTGTAAATACCAAAGTTGTAGGTCTCAAAAAGATCTACACTTTTGGTTCAATAAGTTTTTCAAAAGGTTGAGAGATGAGAGAGATATTTGGGCAAGAAGGGAGTTAAAAAATAATTTTCACATACTTTTTCATATCTGAGTAACTCAAAATACAACGAATATAAATGAAAAATTTCTAAAGAGAGATGTTCACCAACAACATAACAACAACATCAAACAATTTTCGGATCCAGAAAATCAAAATCAAAGGTTTTAAGGGGTTACCTAGTGGAAGATAGGTCCACTGCCTCTTTGTACTTGAGAGGAGGATAGAAACCCAAAAATTACTCTTGATTCTTCTTTGTGGAGCTCAAATAAATAACTTTGATGTTGGAAACTCTTGGAGAAGAGGCTTGGTTTGGGAGATTGGTAGATAAGACTTGATTAGGGTTTTTGTGAGAATGCTCAAATCTGCGAATGTGTGAATGAATAGAAGAAAGGATTCTCTTATATAGACCCAAAGAGTGAGGGTAGAGAGGTCTTTTGGGCTTCATAATCGTTGGAGGGCATAAATAGAAGTTTTGGCTAAAATATGGCTTGGTGACCAAGGCTGCATTTTGTGAAGAGATGGTGAGACCTCTTGGTCGTTCTGAACAACTCATATATGCAGTAGCATGTGTTCAAAAGATGGTACAAGTTAGTGGAGTGTGGAGAGAGAAATATTGAATTGGCTATTTTTGGCAATTTTAAGGTTTTTTGTACAAAATGGATAAAAATGCATGCATGGGTGTGAATGGAAGATATGATTCTCTTATTCACGGCCCAAATAGCTTATGGGCCTGATTAGAGTAAAAAAGAATGGCCATAATTGAAGAATTTGAGAAATCGTAAAATTTGACTTGGCAAAATTCAATGAAATGCAGTCCCAACGTAAAGGGCATAACATGCTCAATTCTTGGATTTAGGTCACAAACTATGACTTTTCGGAAAGGTCTTAAGATTTAATACAACTTTCATGTTGGAATAATTTGCATTTGATTCCATTAAGATCTCCAACACTGCCCACGAAAACTGGCTAAGTTGAAAAATGACCCATAATTCCAAGAAATGACCTATAATTCCTTGCTCCATAACTCTTAAAATAATCACTTTTTGTGTATGAGACCAGATTGAAAAAGTTGTAGATCTTATTTTTCTCTTTTCAAGCATGTAAAGTGTGCTCAATTTCAATAAGAAATGAAAAAGTTATGAGTTTTTAAATTTTGTTTTATGACTTTCCATAGAAAAATTTACAACTTCACCAAGATACCTTCATGAACAAATTAGCTTCAAAACGAATATTTCTCTTGAATTTCTTCAACCATGAGCCATATGATGTTGAACATGATCATTGACCTCAACTTTGACCAAAAGTCCACTTGGTCAACAGTTGACTTTTATTGACTTTTTGCTCACATGACCATATAATCAAGATTAAGCAGTTGAACTTCAAAAATGCCAACCAGGGATCCACAATCCAAATGATGATGTTTTAAGTCATATACAAGTCATTGAGAACCAAGTTGCTCAAGAAAAATGTCCAGAAGTGCCTTTGTCATAAAGTTGACTTTTTAGTCAACCAAGTCAAAACTTCACCAATCATCCAGTGCAATGCTTTGAGTGATCTTGTGATGAATATAATGGCGATAATTGATACTTTGGGCTATCAATGGATCATAGAAACCCAGTCTTGATGAAAATTAAGCTCATAACTTGAAAGGGGCCAAAACCCTAATTTCTGACTGAACAACTTAGGACATAGTAATTGAGGAGCAAACCCTAATTTCCCAGAGATTCCTGAGAAGTTCAAGGAGCCAATGAACTTGAATTAATAAGAAGATAATGATCATGAGGTCCCACATAACTTGCCTTGAAAAACCCAATCTTGCATGATGGATAATCTTGAGCCAAGAGAAACCCTAAAACCTTGATCCCATGAATGTAGCAATGAATATGTCCTAATGGTAAGTATGCAAATGCAATGCAATAAGCCAGATAAAAATATAATGGTAGGACAAATTTAGGGTGTGACAAGTGGAAAATAAGGACACAAAAGAAAAAGAGTTTTATAAATTTGTTCAGGTTTTCAAAAAGATATAGAGATCAATATACCATTCTTTGAAGCAATCGAGAAAATACCTTTGTATCAGAAATTCATGAAGGAGGTATTCTCAAAGAAGAGATCAACAAGAGAGGGATCAGTATCCTGTGATGAGATATTGTGTGTAATTGCATCCGAGAGGAAAATACATGTCAAGTAGAAGGCGTTGGGGTCAGTTATAATACCATGCACCATAAAAGACAAAACTTTCTAGAGGGTTCTGGTTGATTCTCGCTCTAGAGTGAGTTTAATGCCCTTATCGATTTTCGGGAAGCTCAGTATTGAGAAGATAAGCGGGAGTGGGACAAAATTGAAATTTGTTGATCACACCATCAAGCAATCATATGGGATAGCTGAAGATGTATTAGTGGTGTAATACGGCGAGAGAACTGACTTTTATTAGTTTTGCATTTTTATTTGCAAATGTTGCGGTTAGCAAGAGTCGCCACCAACTTTTCTTTTATCCAACAAAGGAAATGGTGAAAAGAACAGGAAATACCTTTCAAGATTATTTTATGAGTAAGGGGGTATGTTATGGAAAGGGAAGGTGTTAGCACCCTTTCCATCTGTAGTTATCTACGGACTCTTAGTTTGTAGTTCACTTTGAAAATGCTTTTTTGTGTAAGTGTGTTTTGAAGATATTTTGAAAAGACGCCTTAGTGCGGCGAACTTTGTAATGTTTCTCATTTCGGAGAGAACATATACAAAGTGTTTTTTGTCTTTGGAAATATTTAGAAAAGAGTTTGTGTATGTGTGAAAAAATTATTTTTGATTGTTTTTAGGAGCAAGCAACTAGGAGCTATCTACCTACTCGAAAGGTTTGTTCTTTTCCTCTTTTCCTTTAGACAGTGCCATCCTACTATTAGTGAGTAGGTAGCCCTATTGTTGGATTTTTTAGGGATGAGCGAGGATCATCGTACAGTCACGAAAGCAACTAGTAAGATACTTTAGTAGATACCCTAAAGTTTTAAGATCATATACCGAGGCAACATCAAAAGGATCATCGAGGGACTTATGATCTTTAAACCAAAGGGTTACCATTAAAATTTCTTACGTTCGAGAGTCGTGACTATTTATTTATCCGAAGGAAACAAGTGGAGGTAACTTAGAGGTGCGCGTGTGCGAGTGTGTTGTGTTTCAGTTATTTATCTTGAGTGTTAGATTTTCTAACGTTTGCTTTTTTCATGCCATACATGCCTATTAGCATACATCTAGCAGTTAATATCAGTACAAAAATATAAAATGCGAAACTTGAATCTACGCTATTACATGGCTTCGGGGTGGGGGAATTACAAACCAAAACAGAGAAATAAAAGTAAAGTTCTAATTTTAAAGCTATTACATCATTTTGCAGTTACATAATTATGAAAGAATAAAAAATATGAAAGTAAATAAGCGCACGGGGAGAAGAAAGAAAGAAAAATGAAAGGATGGAGAAATAAACACCTAAAAAATTTCTAAGTGATAAAAGAAAGGTATTTTTGTTGTTTTATGATTTTTAGAAGAAAAGATTTAAATTAAATTAAAGAAAGAAAACTAATTCTAACAAATTTTAATTTCAAAATAAACTCAAAAATGATTTTAATTTATTTATTTTTATTATAAAAATAAAGTTAACCAATTAAATCCTACATCTAATTTTTATTTGATTTTATGATTTTTTAAAAAAAGAAAATAGTTATTAAAGAAAAGAAAAGAATAAAAAAAATGATGGGCCGCTGCAAAAAAGAAAATAGGAGGTGAGAAGACAAATTATTCAAGCCCAAACCAAGAATTCAGACACTGTAAAAAAATAAATGGGGGTGCAAGGAAATGGATGGATCCAAGCCCAAACCATAAAGTCCAAAAACCTACAAAAAAGAGAAAGTGGGAGAAAAAACACAAAATGCAAAAACCTGGGATCAAACCCAGGTCTTCTAAACTTGTATGCATGCTCTTCACCACCAGAGCACCTGCTCATTCGTTGTTTTAAATAACCAAATAATAATATATACAAAAGTCAGTCAAAAGCTATTAAAAATAAAAAAACACACGCGTTGTTGATTCAAATGGGCCAATGGTATTGCTTTATTGTGCCATGCAGACCCCCACCGAAGTCAACGAAAATCAAAGACGCCAGAGTCAAACTCCGATCGTCTTCTCTGACTAGGCCAAGAATAAAACCTACGTTTTTGTGAGTTTTAAATCCAGATAAAAGGTCTATTCCACATAAAATTAACCCCTGAGTTCAAATCCGGGCTTAGATTCAACATATCACTGTTGTATCATCCGGTTCGAACCTAGACCTGGATTGTGCCCTAAACATGGAAAATCTCTATTTCTGCATCCAACCTTCCATGTAATACATTAGACTTGCTCAGAATATTAATAATAAGAAGAATGCATGCATAAAAATGATTTAAATTGCGTAACAAAAGAGATCCAAACCATGTTTTTACCAAATTGGATGGATGATATGGAGAGGTTCTGAGATGATTTAGAGGTTGAGTAATGGTATGGATTGCTTCCAAGAGGTCTCATAAGGATGAGGGAGTCACTGGTTTTGAGTGAGAGAAGCTGAAACTTGTTTTCGAATTTCACAACTTTTGACAATTTTGAGAATTTTGAGAGCTCTTTCAAGGTAATTATTTTTCTCCCCTTGGCTTGTAACATTGGCCTCTATTTATAGAGGAATGAAGGGCTGGATAAACATGGCAAGAATCACCCATTAACTATGGTTTTGAAAGCAAAATCACAAATTTGAAATGTTGCAATGTTTTGATAATTTCTTGCCCTTCTTTTCATACATTGAACCTGGTCCTTTTTCCACATGACTTGCACGAAATATTAGGCCCAATATTGACCCAAATCATCAGCCCATGTGTCCAAACCCTTTATCTATTATTTTATGCAATTTATTTTGTGTTTATTTGAATAAAAACAAAATAAATATGAATAAAATAGAGAAAAAATGAAAATAAAGGTGAGAGTTAATTTAGGAGTCCTTGGAATTGTCATAGACATGTTTAAAGTCTAAAAGATTAATCCCAATAAGCAAAAATCACAAATTTCTCAATTAAGATTCCATGCATTTCTTGAAAATTGCTCAACTTGTGCAGCTTATAACTTTCTCAATTTTTATATTTTGGAGATGCTCTTGGACTTTTTGGAAATCCCAATATGTCCTATACACTTTATATTTTAATCACTTTTGCATTTGGAGACCTTATCTTGATGTAATTTGTCTTGACATAAAGTGTCTTTTGCTGACTTTTTGAAAATGACCTATAATGTATGAGATCATATCTTCCAAATGAAGCATCTTTTGGAATTGAGAATAAAATAAAAGTTTTAAGGAATTGGATTTTATTCAAAATGGGCTTTTTTTTGGGGAAAAGTTGATAAAGCATGTGAAAGTTATGCCTGGTCAAACTTTAGTTGACTTCTCCTAAGGAAACCCTAATTTGGCAATGTTTGACTTTTGATGATCTAGGGGTTTTCCTTGAGGAATCATGATCAATACTTGATCAAATGGTGAATATCACTTAAAAAAATTTAGTTTGACAAAAAATCTTGAAATTTGACTCTATGTTGACCATAGTTGACTTTTTGACCAATACAGTTGATTTTCAAGCATTTGAACCATTGACTGAGCAAACTTGTGATGTAAGGATTGAAACTTGATATGAACCTTGTTGAGGACCTATAAGGAACCATGGAAGCCATTTGAGACCTTTTCAAACTAAATTTCCTTGATAAACTCCAAACCCTAGTTGTGGGCCTTTGGTCTAGGAGGTGCATCTTGACTAGTCAACCCTTGAGTGTGTTGACTACTTGGGAAGCCTTGAAATAATATTTTGAGAAAAGTGAGAGGGAAAATTTTAGGGTACAATAACTGCCCCTGTTCAATCTTCTTAAACCTGAAGAGTTAGATTGGCATGTCTTCCATTCGTGACTCGAAGGTAGAAGATGATTGAACACTTAAGTGCCCAGAAATTTGCATTCGCCTTTGCAAGCAGTAACACTATTGGTTGATTGTAACGGGAATGGGAATAAAGATTCCATTTGGAGGGGTGACGGGGAATCATCGGAGATGGGTTTATAGATGACATCCTAAATAAACTGTTGACTTCAACTAGAAGAAATATCAGAATAAATCTTTGGGCGAATTAAACTAAAACAGAGGAAGCGTCTACCGGAAACAAATGAGGATAAATAGTTGATCAATTTAAATTGAACCAGCTTAAATCTTGAATTTTCTTTAACTGGAAAATAAATTAGTAAAATCTTCGCTTCTATTTTAGCTGAACCAGAGAAAGAAATCCACCACAAAACAAATTGGGATAAATCATTGATCGATCTAAACTGAACCAGCAGAGGTCTTGAATTATCTTTAACTGGAAAACAAATCAGTAAAGTCTTTGCATCGATTTTAGCTGAATAAAAGAAAGAAGTCCACCGGAAAAAAAAATCTGATAAATCATTATTGATTTAAATTGAACCAGCAGAGGTCTTAAATTATCTTTAAGTGGAAATCAAATCAGTAAAATCTTTGCGTCGGTTTTAGTTGAACCAGAGAAAGAAGCCTACCGGAAAACAAATCAGGATAAATCATTGATCGATTTAAATTGAACCAGCAGATATATTTTAAGAATGACCTTCTGAGGAAAATGCTGAAATAACTCTTCATCAGATATAGTCTTGTTAGATCATATAAGTAGTTGATGATATTTGTTGACTGATCTTTCTTGAAAAGGTAAAGACTTAGCTGTATGCAATGTCATGATGGATGAAATGCATTGCGTAATTATGTTTTCAAAATAAATGAGATTGTGCTATATGCGTTTTGTATACAAATGCTATGGAGTTTGGTAAATGATGTATGGATGTACAATGTTAATGAAGCGCATTCGTAAATTTGAGCAGCATCTTAGTCTGGGGAAAATAAATCCTTGACTATTGTTATGGATGAAGAGTATGTGTATCTTCAATTTTGTCTTGAATACTTCGGCTGGGGATTCCTGTTTGCTTTGAGGAAACTTGTAGGGGATGTTAATTTCTACTTGGGGAGTAGAGTTCAGGAACCTTTGATTGTCCATCACTTTACTGGGGAATTTAGTTCTTATTTACCTGACTGGGGATAAAAGAGATGGTTAAGCTTTCATCTTGGAGAGGATAGTTGACTCGTATCTAGTCGAAATCCAGGATTTGCAGCAACTTTCTGGGGAGGATAAAGTTAACTATTATCTGGTCAGAATCCGGGCTTCACAACAACTTTCTATGGAGGATAAAGTTAAACTGTTATCTGTTTGGATTCCAGGCTTTGTAACAACTTTTTGAGGAGGACTGAGTTAACTATTATCTGGTCGGATTCTAGGCTTCACAGCAACTTTCTGAGGAGGATGAAGTTATCTGTTATCTGGTCAAATTATCGGCTTCACAACAACTTTCTCAGGAGGATTAGGTTAACTATTATCTGGTCGGATTCCAGGATTTGCAGCAACTTTATAGGAGGATGAAGTTAAACTGTTATCTGGTTGGATTCCAGGCTTCGCAACAACTTTCTTGGAGGATGAACTTAAACTGTTATCTGGTCGGATTCCAGGCTTCGCAGCAACTTTCTGAGGAGGATGAAGTTAACTGTTATCTGGTTGGATTCCAGGCTTTGCAACAACTATATGAGGAGGATAAAGTTAACTTTTATTTGTTCAGATTCCAAGCTTCGCAACAACTTTTCTGAGAAGGATTGAGTTAACTGTTATCTGGTCGAATTCCAGGCTTCGTAACAACTTTCTAGGAGGATGAAGTTAAATTGTTATCTAGTCGGATTACAGGCTTCACAACAACTTACTAGGGAGAATGAAGTTAACTGTTATCTGGTCGGATTACAGGCTTCGCAACAACTTTCTAAGGAGGATGAAGTCAACTGTTATTTGGTTAGATTCCAGGCTTCACAGAAACTTTCTGAGGAGGATGAAGTTAATTGTTATATGTTCGGATTCCAGGCTTCACAACAACTTTCTAGGAGGGTGAAGTTAAACTGTTATCTTGTCGGATTCCAGGCTTTGTAGCAACTTTCTGAGGAGGATGAAGTTAATGGTTATCTGGTCGGAGTCCAGACTTCACAACAACTTTCTGAGGAGGATAAAGTTAACTGTTATCTTGTCGGATTTCAGGCTTCACAACAACTTACTAGGGAGAATGAAGTTAACTGTTATCTGGTCAGATTCTAGGCTTCGCAGCAACTTACTAGGGAGGCTTCGCAGTAACTCACTGAGGATGAAGTTAAAATTTTATTTGGTCGGATTCCAGGCTTCGCATCAACTTTCTAGGAGGATGAAGTTAAACTATTATCTGGTCGGATTCTAAGCTTTGCACCAACTTTCTGAGGAGGATGAAGTTAACTGTTATCTGGTCGGATTCTAGGCTTCGCAACAACTTTCTAGGAGGATGAAGTTAAACTGTTATTTGGTCGGATTCCTGGCTTCGCAATAACTTTCTGAGGAGGATGAAGTTAACTGTTATCTGGTCGGATTCCAGGCTTCGCAGCAACTTACTGGGAATAATATCAACTCCGCTGGGGACAAGGGGTTTTGTCTGTTGGTTTGTAATAGTCTGAGAAAAGACTCATGGTTGGGAATCTGGAGCTTGATGGGGAAATAAACCCTGGCGATGGAGGAATATCCTTCTGAGGGAAGCTCTTTGTCGAGGAGAATGCGCTCTGCTAGAGAGAAGTAATTTGAAGGGGCTTTTACGGTTTTGAAAACACAGCTGGGGAGAGGAATTCCCATGGACTGTAATTTTTGGGATTCTGTATGTTGCTGACCTTGTCGGGGAGAATATTATACTCCTTTATTAACCAGAGTGATCTGTCGGAGAAATTGCGGGGAATGTATGAACTCATGAAGATTACCTTGTGGGGATAATCTCATTGCAGTGGCTCTGTGGGGATTCATGGAGACTTGAACATATCTCAACTTCTAAAGCCTTTGGTGAATTCTGATCAGGGCGATAAGTTTTCTACTGATAGACAAGTGACGAGATAACATGACATAGTCGTACGCTTTAATCCCTAACTTTTACCTGGACTGTCCTTTCAGATTTTCAGTCCACCGGGATTCCCTTTTTTGCCCAAGCTGCCTTTTCAGGTTTTCGAATTGTCGGGTGTACAATTTTATTTATATATCCCTAATTTTTGCCCAAACGTTATTTTGGTTCACCGGGATGCCCTTATTTTTGCTTAGGTCAATCGACCTAGCGGGTCTTTTTTTCATATGTAGTATTTTCTGACTATGTCCGCGTTTACAGGGTGCAGAGAATTGTCACTGTCCATAGTAGTAAGTGTTGTAGCACTTCCAAAAAGATGTTTGCTTGATCGTTCGTGATCCTTTGCTGGAATTTATGTCCAATTCCCCAAGTGATTCAGATGGAGGTCTGCCCCTGGCTATTCAGAACTTTTGAGAGATTTCTTGAATGTTGACTCGACTGCCCCCAGATCAGTTAGACACCATGTCATGCCACTTGATTATGAAAGGCCTTTTACTGGAAATGTCTTTCTATTTGAGGTGATTATATCCATTAAGAGGATTTTCGTTCATTGAATTTCCATCGTGTGAATTTCTCTGTTGTCGAATGATTAGTCATATGCAAACAATGGCATTTAAAGAATGCAAATCTTATGTCTGTCTTGATGTTTTAAAAATGCATTTTTAGTAAACAAACAGAATTTTGTAAGAATATGAATTCAACTCAAGATTTATATAAACCTTATAGGAGTCAGAATACCTTTTGTAACAATATGATTTCGAACTAACCCATGCTTCAGCTAGGACTTTTAAGGGTTGTAACATGGCCTAGTTCACAGTTTAAGAAACAAAGGATAAAGGCTTGAAATTTATTTGTGCCCAACCTGTTCTTCGTGATGTTCTTTAGTCCTATACTCAGTTAATTGTGCGTTTAAATCCCAATTGAGTCTTGAATCTTTGCCCTGATATTCCGGTGATGGTTCGGATACTGAAAGTTTGTTTTTAGGACGCAGTCATTTTTTGTAATATTTTCTTTTTGTTGAGGATTTGTAGCGACCTTTTTTTTTTATCCCTACCTTTTTCCTGAACTATTTCTTTTGTGATTACAGTCAGCGGGAGAACTTACTTTTATTGGTTTTGTGTTTTTATTCACAAATTTTGCGGTTAACAAGAGTCGCCACCGACTTTTCTTTTAAGGGGGTAGGTTATAGAAAGGGAAGGTGTTAGCCCCCTTTCCATCCATAGTTATCTACGGGCTCTAAGTTGGTAGTTCACTTTGAAAATTCTTTTTTGTGTAAGCGTGTTTTGAAGATATTTTGAAATGACGCCTTAGTGAGGCGACCTTGTAATGTTTCTCGTTTCAGAGAGAACGTATACAAAGTGTTTTTTGTCTTTGAAAATATTTAGAAAAGAGTTTGTGTATGTGTGAAAAATTGTTATTGATTGTTTTTATCAGCAAGCAACTAGAGCTATCTACCTACTCAAAAGGTTTGTTCTCTTCCTCTTTTCCATTAGACAGTGCTATCCTACTATTAGTGAGTAGGTAGCCCTATTGTTGGATTTCTGAGGGACGGGTGGGGGTCATCGTACAGTCACGAAAGCAACTAGTAAGATACTTTAGTAGTTACCTTAAGGTTTTAAGATCATATACCGAGGCAACATCGAAAGGGTCATCGAGGGACTTATGATATTTAAACCAAATGGTTACCACTAAAATCTCTTACGTTCGAGAGTCGTGACTGTTTATTCATCTGAAGGCAACAAGTGGAGGTACCTTAGAGGTGCGCATGTGCGAGTGTGTTGTGTTTAAATTATTTATATGTAGTGTTAGGTTTGCTAACGTTTGCTTTTATCTTACCATACACGCATATTAGCATACATCTAGTAGTTAATATCAGTACGAAAATATAAAATGCGAAATTTGAATCTACGCTATTACATGACTTCGGGGTAGGGGAATTACAAACCAAAACGGGGAAATAAAAATAAAGTCCTAATTTTAAAGCTATTACATCCTTTTGCAATTACATAATTATGAAAGAATAAAAAATGCGAAAGTAAATAAGCGCGCGGGGGGAAGAAAGAAAGAAAAATGGAAGGATGGAGAAATAAAAACCTAAAAAAATTCTAAGTGATAAAAGAAAGGTATTTTTGTTGTTTTATGATTATTAGAAGAAAAGATTTAAATTAAATTAAAGAAAGAAACCTAATTCTAACAAATTTTAATTGCAAAATAAACTCAAAAATGATTTTAATTAATTAATTTTTATTATAAAAATAAAGTTAACCAATTAAATCCTACATCTAATTTTTATTTGATTTTATGATTTTTTATTAAAAAGAAAATAGTTATTAAAGAAAAGAAAAGAAGAAGAAAAATGATGGACCGCTACAAAAAAAAAAGGGGGTGAGAAGACAAATTATTCAAGCCCAAACCAAGAATCCAAGCGTTTTAAAAAAATAAATGGGGGTGCAAGGAAATGGTTGGATCCAGGCCCAAACCACAAAGTCCAAAAACCAGCAAAAAAGAGAAAGTTGGAAAAAAACACAAAATGCAAAAACCTGGGATCGAACCCAAGTCTTCTAAACTTGTATGCACGCACTTCACCACCAGAACACCTGCTCATTCATTGTTTTAAATAACCAAATAATAATATATACAAAAATCCTTCAAAACCTATTTAAAATAAAAAACGCGCGTTGTTGATTCGAATGGGCCAATGGTATTGCTTTATTGTTCCATGCAGACCCCCACCGGAGTCAACGAAAATCAAAGACGCCGGAGTCAAACTTCGGTCGTCTTCTCCGACTACGCCAAGAACAAAACCTACATTTTTGTTAGTTTTAAATCCAGATAAAAGGTCTATTCCACATGAAATTAACCTCAGAATTCAAATCTGGGTTTAGATTCAACAGATCACTGCTGTAACATCTGGTTCGAACCTAAATCTAGATTGTTCCCTAAACATGGAAAATCTGTATTTCTGCATCTAACCTTCCATGTAATATGTTAGACTTGCTCAGAATATTAATAATAATAATAAGAATGTATGCATAGAAATGATTTAAATTACGTAACAAAAGAGATTCGAAACCATATTTTTACCAAGTCGGAGGGATGATATGGAGAGATTCTAAGACGCGTGGGAGGTTGAGTAATGGTATGGATTGCTTCCAAGAGGTCTCAGAAGGATGAGGGAGTCACTGGTTTTGAGTGAGAGAAGTTGGAAACTTGTTTTCGAATTTCACAACTTTTGACAATTTTGAGAGCTCTTTCAAGGTAATGATTTTTAGTCCCCTGGATTGCAACATTTCCCTATATTTATAGAGGAATGAAGGGCTCGATAAACATGGCAAGAATCAACGATTAACTATGGTTTTGAAAGCAAAATCACAAATTTGAAAAGTTGCAATGTTTTGATGATTTCTTGCCCTTCTTGTCATACATTGAACCTGGTCTTTTTTCCACATGCCTTGCACGAAATATTAGGCCCAATATTGACGCAAATCATCAACACATGTGCCCAAACCCTTTATCTATTATTTTATGCAATTTATTTTGTGTTTATTTGAATAAAAACAAAATAAATATGAATAAAATATAGAAAAAATTCAAAGCAAGGTGAGAGTGAATTTAGGAGTCCTTGGCATGGTCATATACATGTTTAAAGTCCAAAAGATTAAGCCCACTTAGCAAAAATCACAAATTGCTCAATTAAGATTCCATGCATTTCTTGAAAATTGCTCAACTTGTGTAACTCATAACTTGCTCAATTTTCATATTTTGGAGATGATCTTTGATTTTTTGAAAATCCCAAGATGTCCTATACACTTTCTCTTTTAATAACTTTTGCATTAGGAGACCTTATCTTGATGTAAGTTGTGTTGACAAAAAGTGTCTTTTGTTGACTTTTTGAAAATGATCTATAATTTATGAGATCATATCTTCCAAATGGAGCATCTTTTGGACTTGAGAAAATACGAAAAGATGAAGGGAATTGGATTTTATTCAAAATTGGCTTTGGTTGGGGAAAAGTTGATGAAGTATATGAAAGTTATGCCTGGTCAAAGTTCAGTTGACTTCTCCTCAGGAAACCCTAATTTGGCAATGTTTGACTTTTGATAATATGGGGGATTTCCTTAAGTTATCATGATCAATCCTTGATCAAATGGTGAATATCACTTCAAAATGTTGAGTTTGACAAAAAATCTTGAAGTTTGACTTTATGTTGACCATAATTGACTTTTTGACTACTATAGTTGATTTTCAAGCATTTGAACCATTGACTGAGCAAACTTGTGATGTAAGGCTTGAAACTTGATATGAACCTTGTTAAGGACCTATGAGGAACCATGGAAGCCATTTGATACATTTTCAAACCAAATTTCCTTGAGAAAATCCAAACCCTAATTGTGGGCCTTTGGTCTAGGAGGTGCATCTTAACTAGTTAACCCTTGAGTGTCTTGACTACTTTGGAAGCCTTGAAAGAATATTTTGTGAAAAGGGAGAGGGAAAATTTTATGGTGCAACAAGTGGAAATTGATAATTTTGTTTTCCCAGTTGATTTTCAGATTATGGATATGCCTGAAGTTGAAGAGACTCATATCATTCTTGGTTGACCATTTATGCTGACTAGTCGATGCAATTTTGATATTGAAACATGTAATCTGACATTGAAATCATTTGATGAGGAGATAACTTTGAATGTGTTGGAGATTAAAAAGCAGGGTTTAGGTGAAAAGAATCAAGCTTCGGCTGGTATGATCAAATTAGAAGAAGACAACAGAAGTTTGAAACCACCCCCATAAAAAGTCTCCAGTATAAGCTCTCAGGTGGCATCAACAAAAATTTCTAAGTTCAGTCCAGAAGTCAAGAAGAGAAACAAAAGGAAACTCAAAGGTGAGAATACGTAAGTTGGAAGAGACTGGAAGCACAAAGTGGCCAATGCTTTTGATCTAAAAGAGCTTTGGGTTACGGAAAGGACAAGCAACAAGGTGTGGAAGAGGAAGTATCCCTCATAAGGGGAAGAATCGTCGAGCCAAGCGACGTTATACGAAGTGCTTCGTCGGAGGAAACCCACTCTTTTAATAACTTAGTTTTTCTTTTTGTTTTGGTTGTAGTTAATAGAAAGGGAGCCTTACTGGTGAGAGCTAGGAGGTAGCAGCTGGTGTTGCAGTACCCTGTGTCAGTCATCTTTCTCGAGCTTGTTGTGAAACATTGGAGTCAATGTGTTGTACCCTAAAATTTTCCCTCTCATGTTTTCCAAAATCTTTCTTTTTTGCATGGTGGTTACAAACACTTTCTTAGAGAAAATATAAAACTTTTGTAGATATTCCAGTGTCTTTCGATTTGCACCTGGACAGAGTATTTCGATTGGCATCTGAGCAAGCTTCGATTGGGCGCTGATCTTCTTTCGATGTAAGCCTGATTCACAAGCTTCAATTGGGTGTTGGGATATCCTTCGATCAAGTTCAAATCATAAGGCTTCAATTGAGCATTGGCTTCAGGCTTGCCTTCGTTTTACAAGGCAATAACTTCCTACATACTTGCTTCGATTCACAAAGTAGTAGTCGCCTGCAGGCAAGCTTCGATTGGAGATCTAAATATCCTTCGAGTAAGCTTTGGTCTACAAGTATCATTCCAGCAGTGCCTTCCTTTCACTGGTCATTGATTCACAAGGCAAAAGGCCCCTTTCAGTGATCTTTGATTCACAAGACAAAAGTTTGCCTCAGATTTGCCTTCGATCCATAAGGCCAAGGTCCCTTCGACTTGCCTCTGTGTTTGCTTTCGACCCACACTAAAATGACTTCCTTTGGGCTTGCCTCCATTCCTGGGATCACCACTTTTGTTTTCCAATTGAATCACAAAATCTTAAAGTAAAAGTAAGTTGTAAATTCTTTTTTTGAAAAATAATTTTGTTATTTAATCTTTTTGCTTTGAAAATTATTATCAATAATAAATGGAGTCTTTGTAAGTTGAATAAAGATAAGAAATACAAAGAATTGGGTAAAAGCTCAAATTTTATTGATAAAATGGTTGTCTGCGAATAGCGAGACTCCACAGATAATTACAAAGTTTAGAAAATGGTAATATATAATGGAAAAGATACATTGAGATACAATGACCACTATTCCCTCTAACAACTTTGAAATTCTAAGCAGCAGCTTCTGTTGAAGCATAGTGAGGATCCATGAATATTGTTGCTTCAACGATCAAGTCTTGTCTGATGCAGTTACTTGCCATGAAAGTCCATAACTTTTGCCTAAGCTGCCCTTGCAGTTTTTCAACTTAGTGGGAAATTTCATTCTTTTTATGTCTCTAATTTTTTCCTAGACCGCCCTTTCGGGTTTTGGCATACCGAGAGGCTCCTTTTTGCCTAAGCCGCCCTTTCGGGTTTTCAACTTATCGAACTGTTCTTTTATTTCTTTAGGCAAAGTATTTCTTGACTGCATCATTATTCATGGATCGTGGGAACTCCTCGCCATCCATAGTTTCAAGATCTAATGCACCGCCAGAGAAGGATTTCTGGACAACATATGGGCCTTCAAAATTGGTAGTCCACTTGCCCCTAGAATCAGCGTTAAAAGACATGATCTTCCTGAGCACGAGGTCGCCTTCTCTGAATTCACGAGGCTTGACCTTCTTACAAAAGCTTTCCTCATTCTCTTCTGATATAACTGCCCATGACACAAAGCCGTCATTCTATTCTCTTCGATCAAATTCAATTGGTCAAACCTGTTCTGGACCCATTCAGCCTCTAACAACTTGGTTTCCATTATCACACGCAAAGAGGGAATCTCAACCTCGATTGGGAGTACCGCTTCAATTCCATACACAAGGGAGAATGAGGTTGCTCCTATTGAAGTGCGGACAGATGTTCGATATCCATGTAAAGAAAAAGGGAACATTTCATGCCAATCTTTATAAGTAACAACCATCTTCTGGATGATCTTCTTGATATTCTTATTAGCAGCTTCAACAGCCCCATTTATCTTCGACCTGTACGGAGATGAATTGTAATAGACAATTTTGAATTCTTCACAAAGCTCTATGATCATCTTGTTGTTCAGATTTGAGCCATTATCGGTGATAATTCTGCTTGGCACACCATACCGACATATGAGATTATTCTTAATGAAGCGCACAACCACCTGCTTAGTAACATTAGTATACGAAGAAGCTTCCATCCATTTGGTGATGTAATTAATTGCTACTGTGATATGGTGGGAAGAGAACTGACTGTTTTTGGAATGCTGGTTCTCATTTTGCATTTGTTTTCGCAAAATGTTGCGGTAAGCAAGAGTCGCCACCGTCTTTTATTTTATCCAACAGGAAAGGAAAAAAGCACAGAAAAATTCCTTTTTCGAGATGTTTCTCGGGTTTGGGGGGTAGATTATAGAAAGGGAAGGTGTTAGCACCCTTTCTATCCGTGGTTATCCACGGGCTCTTAGGTACTTGCTCAAAGTGTTTTCAAAATTTGCTTTTCTTTGTGTTTGTGGGTTTGAAAGAAGTTTTGTTTTGAAAGGTGTAAGTGCGAAAAGTTTTATTTTGTTTTGAAAGGAGCAAGTACTTAAGAACCATCTACCTACTCGAGGAAGGAATTAATCTGTACAAATATCCTTTAGACAATGCTAGCCCACTATTGATGAGTAGGTAGCACCGTCGTTGGAGTTTAAGGGTCAATTCGATTAAGGGACGTGTGGTCACTAAAGCAATGTTAGGACGCCTTAGCAGTAACCCTAATGTCTTAGATCATTTTTCCGAGGCAACCGTTTCGAGGCAACTATGATCTTTAGACAAGAGGACGACCTCTAAAACTTCCTATACTCAATGACCACGTTCGAAGGCAACCAAGTGAGGTGTACCCTAAGAGCGCGCATGTGCGAGTGTGTTATTTTCAATTATTTATCTTTGTACATGTCATGGGTGAGCTATGTTGATTTTAGGTTCATACATTTGATCTTGTCATGCATTCCCTATTACCAAACATCTAACAGTGTATAGTTGCGGAATTTAAATTTGCGGAAATTAAATCTAAACTATTACAAGGCGTCGGGTATTTACATCGCCAAAAACAACCCTTGAAATTAAATTGCGGAAAATAAAAGAAAGCGATAAAATAATTTAAAGTCCTATTAAAACTATTATATTCCGGGAAGCAATTACAATAATAAGATAAAAATGGTACGCGTGCGAGAAATTAAATCGGGCTCAAGCTTGTTTTTTAGGGTTTTGACCCTTTTTTGAAAGAAAGTGATTTTTTGTTATTTTGAATTAAAACGAAACTAGATCTAAATTAATTATTAAATTAAATGATTTAATTAATTAATAAAAATAATATTTTTTTGGATATTTTTGGATATTTAAAGAAATAAAATAAATCTGATTAAAAGTTAGTAAAACCTAATAATCTGAATTAGTTTTAATTATTTTAAAAAAGATATTGAAATTATACCTAATTAAAACTAAGTTAATTAATTAATATTTATTTACAAAAATAAAGTCATGATTTTAATTTTAATAAATAAAATGTATTTTTTGGTTTTTGATTTTATGAGGAAAAAATTTAATTGGTTAGTGATAATAAAAATAATAATTAACAAAACAAAATAAAAGAAATATAAAAAAAAAGAATAGAAATAACCAAGGGGTTTGGGCCTAATTTGGATGTTAGATTAGTAATTTTTGTGGCCCAATACAAGCCAGCCTGGTTGACTTTTCTGTTTCTCCACGCGCATGCTGACTTGGATGTATGGTGGACATCACCCTGGGGCCATCAGATTTGGCCTGGAGGCCATCTGGCGCTTGGGATCTGAAGGAGTATGATGGACCACGCCATTGGCTTTGCACTGGATCGCCTGTGAAAAAATAATAATAGGCATTTGGGGGATCTGGGATTCGAACCCAGGTCCCATTAGATTTTGCACTAGCGCCTTTACCAACTGAGCCAATGTGTTTAATTGTTAATGGAATAAGTAAAGAATATTATATGTGAAAAACAAACAATATGCTGGAAAATAAAAAAAAAGTGCGGAATATGAATGGACGAATAGGGAGGGGGCACGTAGTCGTCTTCTTCGTTGGCCCCTGGATATTTACCTGCGGATTTTTATCCGCAGCTAAATCCGTGGGTTCTTCCTAAAACAAATTCTAGGCCATGGAAATTAATTCCAAGACCACAACCATGTTCGTCTTCACCTCCTGAATTCATACATGTCCATTATTGGTCTTTATTTCACCTGAAACTAAAACGCCCAAAAAACAAACTTCCAAACCCTAGGTTCGGGTATGGCATTACAGGCTATAAAAATACAATTGAATATCACAGAAAGCTTAGAAATCGAACAAGGATCAAGAATATGTCCATGACTTATCAAAAAAATGCAAGAATGAGAGGTTACGATTTCAAATGCAGGGTCGTGTTTAGGGAGACTTACAACGCGTTTGAAGAGGTTTCAGAGCTTGTAAAGGATTGGTTTTGACTCAGTGGATGTCCAGCAAGAGGATAGCGTGGAGATTTGGCTTTGAAAATGCCTCGATATGCAATTTCAGTTTCAAGCTTTTTCAAGCTTTTTCCAAGTTTTGTTTTTTCTGATTTAGCAGCCTCTTCCCTCTAATTTCCATGCCTTTAGCTTGTATAAGTATAATGGAATGGATTAGGTCAAGTTTTGGGCTTTGAATCCTTGCCAATCAATGCTTGAAGATATGATATGATCCTCCATTAAAAAGCTTCCAATTTCATTCCAAATCCAATATTTTGTGCATGATATAGCTTGATACGAGTTTGATCCTGTCCATGATGATAATTAAAGATTGTATCAATCAAAAAGATACCAAGTTATCAAGATTTGAATTTTATTTGGATTTAAATTGATTTAAAATGAATTAATTCAATAAAAATCAAATAAAATAGAAAAATTAATAAATGGACACAAGAATGAAGATAGGACACGTGTGTAGTGTGACAAGATCAAATCAAGTGGAACAAAGTGAGCCCATTTGGCAAAATTTGAAGTTTTGAGGATAGTTGACTTTTGGCAATTTTGGAAAAATTCCCAACTTCAACAATGCATAACTTCTTCAATTTTGAACTTTTGGAGGTGTTCTTGGACTTTTTAGAAACCTTGAGATGTCCTATAACCAAACCTTTTGGTCTCATCGAATTTTGATATTCCATGATCAAGTTAAGCTTAGGCAAAAAAGGTGTTTTTGTTGACTTTCAAAAATGACCTATAATGTCCAAATTTGTAACTTTTTGTGAGTGCATCTCTTGATCTTGGGGTGTGAAGATGGATTGTAGGAAATTGCATCCTCTTCAAAATTATCTTTGGATGGGTCATTTCTTATAAAGTATGAGAAAGTTATGCTTGGTAAAAGTTGAGTTGACTTTTCCTACAAAACCTTAATTTAGCAACTTTTGAATCTTGATGAATCTTGAGCAATCCTTGATGAATCATGATCAACCCTTGATCAAATGATGAAATATACTTTAAAACGAGAATGTTGACAAAAAATCTTGAGGTTTGGCTGTATTTGGGTCACAGTTGACTTTTGCCCTAGCACAGTCGATTTTTGGACCTCTTGAGCAATTGACTGACCAAACTTCCTCTACAAGGCTTGAAATTTGACATGGATGAACTTGAGAACATATTAGGACATTGGGGAGCACTTGAGGCCATTTGTATTCAAGGACCTTGATGTAACACAAAACCCTAATTTGAGGTTGACTGCCTTAGGAGATGATTTGACTGTCCAACTCTTGAGCAATCTTGAGCCATTTGGAGATTCTTTTTGCAATGTCTTGAGAAATATGGGAGGGAAAATTTTGGGGTACAACAGCTGCCCCTGTTCAATTTTCTTAAACCTGGGGATATAGATTGGCTTGCAGGCCTTTCCTGATCCGAAGGTGGAAGATGATTGAACACTAAAGTGCCTAGAAATTTGCACTCGCATGACATGGTATCAGCATTGCGATGTCGGGAATGGGCTTAGAGATGCCATTTGGAGACTTGTTGGTAGGTGGTCTGAGCTTCAACTGGAATGGAATCAGAAAAATCTTTAGGAATCTATTTAACTAGAACAGACATGGTCTTGGAATAACTTCAACTGGATCGGCATCAGTGAAATCTTTAGGAATCGATTTGACTGCACCAGAGAAGGTTTTGTCTTCTTTGACGGGATTGGTGTCAGAAAAATCTTTAGGAATCGATTTAACTGGTTTTGTCTCTTTTGACTGGATTGCCATCATAAAAATCTTTAGGAATTGATTTAACTGGTCTTGTCTCTTTTGACTAGGTTGGCATCAGAAAAATTATTAGGAATCAATTTAGCTGGTCTTGTCTCTTTTGACTGGGTTAGCATCAGAAAAATATTTAGGAATCGATTTAACTGGATTAGAGGAGGTCTTGTCTTCTTTGACTGGATTGCCATCAGAAAAATCTTTAGGAATCGATTTAACTGGTCTTGTCTCTTTTGACTGGATTGCCATCACAAAAATCCTTAGGAATCGATTTAACTGGTTTTGTCTTCTTTGACTGGATTGGCCTCAGAAAAATATTTAGGAATCGATTTAACTGGTTTTGTCTCTTTTGACTGGATTAGCATCAGAAAAATCTTTAGGAATCGATTTGACTGGACCAGAGAAGGTTTTGTCTTCTTTGACGGGATTGGCATCAGAAAAATCTTTAGGAATCGATTTAACTGGTTTTGTCTCTTTTGACTTGATTAGCATCAGAAAAATCTTTAGGAATCGATTTAACTAGTTTTGTCTCTTTTGACTGGGTTAACATCAGAAAAATCTTTAGGAATCGATTTAACTGGACCAGAGGAGGTCTTCCACATAGTTGAGAATTTAACTGCATCTTTCCTGAAAGGCAAAGGTCGGTCACATGCAATACATGATATGGATCAAGAAATGATGTTCTCAACATAAATGAGATTGTATTATATGATACATTTATGCATGTATCATGATGTATGGAAATGTTATGTTTTAGCTGGTAAAATAAATACCGGATAGCTGCCGGAGGATAGAGTTGAATTCTTCGTTTCCGCTGGGGATGCCAAATGAAGATGATAAACCTGCAGGAGGAGATAACACTGTTGGGGAACAAACTGATGAGGAGATTACTCTGTGGGGAAGAGATGCTCTGCTGAAGATTCCACTGATAAACTCCGCTGGGGATGGATTACCGTTCCTGGTGATACTGAATCTGTTGAGGATTGAATTCCTGTTTGTGAAAGGAAAGAACTTCACTGGGGACGAACTTTCAGTTGCAACTTGCTGGGGATAACCCTGTTAGACTTTTGTGGGGATAAACCTCTGAGTTCTGCTGGGAATGATCCTTTGGACTTGGCCGGGGAGGTTTAATTTGTACTCCGCTGGGCATAAACTTCCAGAGTCTACTGGGGATGATGCTTCGACTCTGTTGGGGAAGCTCTTTTTAGACTGCACTGGGGAAATATTGACTCCACTGGGGGTGGTATCTTGTATTCTGCCGGGGAACATTCTTATACTCTGTTGGGGAATATTAAGACTGTCGGGGATACTCTTATACTTGCTGGGGAATATTCTTATACTCCGTTGGGGAATATTAAGACCCTTTTAGTGCTGATGATAGATAAACTCTGCTTGGGGAGAATATTACCGATTCGTTCATAGCTGCAAGTCTCAGCTGGGAGAGCTACCATTATTGCCTTATTCTGCGGGGAGTGAAAGTACCTTAGCCATATTCTTCAGCTGAATTTACCGTGTACCTGGTGGACAAAGCAACTACACAGCTTTGGACAATTCTATTGCCCCTGTTTCTGATATTACCAGTAATTCATCCTTTCGTTTCGTATGTAAACATTTATGAGCAGCAATTAATGTCAAATGCATATATCAAAAATGAATATTGGACGTTCTTTGCAAAATAAAACAGATAAAAGAAAAACAGTTTGAAATTTCTGAAAATGAATTCGTATTGATTTTGAAGTTTGGCCGGTAAATAGGCATTTTTGTACAAGAGGCTGACGTCCTAGTAAGAGAACACCGCCGAACAAATAGAATTTATACAATTTGTGAAAAGAAAACAAAAACAGCTATGTGAATAATCCCACTGGGTTTCAACTCTGCTATTGCCTTTATATCATCAAGCATCTCATCACTTTGCTGCTTGGTTGAAGATGAATCAGATTGATTAGTGTCCTCCGAGCTTGACAGTTGATACCGAAGTATGGATGCAAGGTGATCCAATGAGACATATTGTTATGCTTTGATCCCTAATTTTTGCCTGGACCGCCCTTTCGGGTTTTCGGTCCACCGGGATACCCCTTTTTGCCCAAGCCGCCTTTTCAGGTTTTCGACTTGCCGGGTGTACAGATTTTTTATTTTCATCCCTTATTTTTGCCTGAACCCTTTTGGTTCGCCGGGAAGCCCTTTTTTTTGCCTAGGCCAGTCAACCTAGCGGGTCTTTGATTATGCGTAGTATCTTTTCACTATGTCTGCATTGATGGGATGAGGAAGGTCGTCACCATCTATGGTGGTTAGAATCATAGCTCCTCTTGAGAAAATGTTCTTAACCACAAATGGCCCTTCGTAAGTAGGGGTCCTGTTGTACCCTAAATTTTGACCTAAGATACCATCTCCCATCTGCATCATTACATTGCAAGTGTTTTGATCTTTTGATTTTTAAAAATTCATAACTTTTTCGAGTCGAGAGCTGTTTATTTTTTAACGCTAAATTTATTAATCGATTCATGCTAAAACAATGTTTATTAATTATTTATTATCTTAAATTTAAATAATTGGAATTTATTTTCAATTGTTATATAATTTAAAGATTTATAGATAATAAAATAAATATTGGAAAAGAGGTTTATTAAGTGATCAAACAATGTTTATTAATTATTTATTATCTTAAAATTAAATAATTGGAATCTATTTTCGGTTATTATATAATTTAAAGATTTATGAATAATGAAATAAACATTTGAAAAGAGGTTTATTAATTGGTCAGCAGTGATTATTTAATTATTTATCATTCTAAGTTAAATAATTGAAATTCTATTTTCAATTATTATAATTTAGAAAATTATGAATAATGAATTAAATAATTGAAATTATTAATTGATCAATGATGTTTATTTATTTGTTTATTATTCTGAATTTAAGTGATTGAAATTGATTTTCAATTGTTATACAATTTAAAGAATTATAAACGATAAATAAATAATTGGAAAGAAAAAGAATTAATTGGGAGATAATAGAATTTTATTCACTCTATTCTATTTATTACAATTGTTATTTAAATATTGTATTATTTACAAAATATTTATAATGACAATTGCTTAAAGAGTTTAAAGTAAAATAAATAAAAAAACTATTTTCCTAAATTCTAAATCTTCATCTTCTATCCAATGCCTTTGTCTGCTCATTTAATTTTACCTGCAAAAGACAATTAAAAGAAAAGTCAGAATTGAATAAATAATTAAAAGCGGAAAATTAATCTTAAGCGTTCATCATTAAAAGCAAACGGCTGGAATCAGTTTACCCTTTTTTGCAAATCACGGGATTTCTCCCGGTTCACAAAAAAGGGAGGAATTTTTATTTTCATAAATGAATGCACAATTTAAAAACATGCACAAATTCATTTTATTTTCAAAACTGCATAATTAAAATCAATTGCATTTTAAAAAGCCAACTGCATATTTCAAATATGCATAATTTCTTTTGTCAAAAAATGCATATTTCAAAAATATATACAGCATACAAAAAAGCAACAGCATATGCATAAACATTACATATGCAAGATATCCCAACGTAAACTATGCAACAACTTAAGAAGAAGCCAAAAAAACAAATAGGCTCCCACTGTGCCATTGCAAGTCAAAAGAAAATGTGCAGTCTAAAAACCATTTTGCAAGCAAGTATATTTCCTTTTACATCATGTTCCAGCCTATGCAATTTCAGAATACAATACAATACATCATTTTTTATGCATCAAATGTACTAAGAGAGAGAAGAGAGATAAAAGTATGGTTTTTACAGGTTTTGGTTTAGGCAGAAGGAGTTACAAAACAAATCAGCAGCATCTCATAAGAAGAATGAAAGCATGAAAATAGAATAAAAACAAAATTGCTGTAACAGTAATATGCAGAAGGCCAAGGATATAGTAAAATAATTCAAAACCTGTGGCATAAAGGAGATGCCAAGCAATTGTATAACATAACACAAAAAACCCCTTCAATAAAAAAAGTCCATAACCTGAAAAAGGCCTAAAAACCAAACTGATTTCAAAGACAAAAACTACAACATAAGCCATACACGCCTACTGCATAAAAACCAGTAAGAACCATTTCAAACCTGCTACCTCCAATATAAACAGCAACCATGGCCTAAAACCGAAGGCTATCAACAAAACACCTACTGCATAAAACCAGTAGAACCAAAACCAATTCAAAGATCAAAAACCAATACAACCTGTATCAGCATAAACACCATAAAAACCAATAAGAACCATTCTAACCAACAAACACCATAACCCTTCTTTCAAAACCTCAACCATCACAAAAATCAAAACCATAGATCAAATAACATGGCCTAAACCATTTCAAAACCGCTACCTGCATAATACATCAAACATGGCCTAAACCATTCCAAAACCCTTCCTACTGCATAATACCACTAAGCCAGTACCATCCATAATCATGTCCTAAAACCATACAAACCAACATATCCATAAAACCATTAACCATCAATAACCACCAATAACCCACTTCTAACCTCAAACCAATGTCAAAACAGTAACTTGTCCAAATACGAAGACCTCAGGTACACCATCATTGGCCATTAAAGCATACAGTAGTAAAAGGCAAGAAGAAAAGCATCTACTGTCAAACCATTCCAACAATAGCACCCAAAGGTAACACAACGTTCAAGGCAACAACAGAAGAAGGAAAAGAAATAATCCAGGCAACAACCCAACATACAGTAGCAGCAAGAGAAGAAGAGGAAAAGCATACAATCAAAGGCAACATTTCTCAGAACCTAAAAGGCTAATCCAAGAAGCATTAGAAGCGAAGCAAAAGGGACAAAAGGAACGAAGTACCGGTAAATCCGAAGCAAGTGTCACGCGCGCTCCTCGCCGTCCCAGCCTCCTAGCTCACCTCAACCTCTCCTCCGTCTCTAAAGGTATCTCTTCTCTTTTCTTTTTTTTTAAAAATGCCTCAAATCAACATAATAAAACAAACAGAATCAAAGTCAGCAACATGCAAATTGTAACAAAAACACCGAATACAAAAACGAACTTACCGAATCCGTCGCCCTAACGCTTGGACTGGAGGGAAGAGGAGGTTGAGATGCCGGTGGCTTGGGCTGTGGAACGCAGAAGCGGACAAGGGGACGATCGGAGAAGAACGCAAGCAAAGAAGACAAGTATGGGCGCCGCTCTCCCAAAACCTTAACCCTAATCCCAATTACCAAACGCGTTTAACCCTTGAACAAAATTATGGAACATAATTGGACCCAACCGGTTCCTTGCATAAGCCCAAACGGATCTCTTTGTGCACCCCCCTGTTTTAGTTCTGATTAGGCCCTTTAGGAACCTTCAGCCCATACGCATTATTATTTACCCCCCCTTTTTGACTCTTGTTATTTTTTTGTTTCCATTTTGATTTCCCTAGCTTTTTAGAACTATTATAATTTAGTTTAATTATTAACTTAATCAAATAGAGTTTGATTTAATTAAACATTTTAATAAGGTGACCAATTTTTCATTAAATTTTAGGTTTAATTTAATAATTTTAGTATTCCTTTTTTATTAGATTTAAGTTAATAACCCTTTTAATTTTTCTTAACTTGGTTTAGAGTTAGTTAATAATTCTTAAATAGTACCCTTTTATTAATATTAAATTTAGAAACATATAAAAAATAAAAACTTAAAAAAACATTTTATTTCTTTTAATTAATTCACTCGTTTTAGTTAATACTAATACAAAAAATATAAAAAATAGAAATTTTAAGAACTAAAAAAAACATTTTATATTCTTTTGCTTTATCCATATTAAAAAAATATACATATAATGAAAACTTAAAAATATTTTATTAATTCCCTCGCTTTAATATTAGATAAAAAACATAAAAGTGCCTATTTATACCACTTAGTCTTTTATTTAATTGTTATATATCCTTATCCGCATAATTTCTCTGTTTAATCATTTCATATTCACATGATTATTCTGTTTACGTTTAAATCCAAGGGAAAAAACGATTAAATTTGTCGACTTCATGTCCTCAAGTCTAATCGCGCGAACATTCGCATTTCATTAAAACTTAGGATAATTTTTCCTCAAATATTCAATCTTTCCAAAACTTATACCCTTTAAGCAAAAACTTCGACATTAGGTCGTCGTATCTTCAAAAACCCGTCCGTACCCCTTTTTCGGCCAAAACAATTTATTTTCTTCAATCAAACGAACAATTTTAATAAACAGATATTTCAAAAGGTTCCTATAGAGTACTATAGATGCATTGGGTGCTAATACCTTCCCATTGTATAACCAACCCCCGAACCATAGATCTCTTTTCAAAAACGCCTTGTATTTTTATTACTTTTAAAAAGTATTATTTTACATTGCATATTTAGGGTTTTATTTCGCTCTTTCCCCTTTTCCCTTGGAAACAATAAAGCGCGGTGGCGACTCTTGCTTTTGTGAGACGAATTAATCAATAATTCGATCTCCGATTTACCCCGCTACATTTTTTATCGCTACATGTCCATTTGCCCCTGGGATCACCTTGAGGTAGAATGATGCGCTTGATAACCAGGTCTCTGACTTGATACTCTTGTCATCTAACTTTCTTGTTGAATGCCTTGATCATCCGTTTTTGACACGTATGACCATGACAAATAGCAGTAAGTCTCTTTTCGTCAATTAGGTTCAACTGACCAAGTCGGGTCTGAATCCAGTCATCTTCGCTCAAACCTGCATCCTTCATGATCCGAAGAGAGGGTATCTGAACTTCAATGGGCAAGACTGCCTCCATACCATATACCAAGGAATAGGGTGTTGCCCCTGTTGATGTCCGTGCTGAGGTACGGTACCCATGAAGATCAAATGGTAACATCTCGTACTAGTCTTTGTATGTCACTGTCATCTTCTGCACAATCTTCTTAATGTTCTTATTAGCCGCTTCTACAACCCCATTCATCTTCGGCCGGTAGGGAGAAGAGTTGTGATGCTGTATCTTGAATTGCTCGCAGAGCTCGGTGATTATCTTGTTGTTTAGATTGGTACCATTGTCCGTAATGATCCTCTCTGGTACACCATATCGACAGATCAGATTGTGCCGAATGAACCGTGCCACGACGTTCTTGGTTACCGTAGCAAAGGAAGCTGCTTCAACCCACCTCGTAAAGTAATCAATTGCTACCAGGATGAAACGATGTCTGTTAGATGCCGTAGGTCTGATCTCGCCGATCATATCAATTCCCCACATTGCAAAAGGCCAAGGTGCCGTCAAGACGTTCAGAGGAACTGGAGGTATGTGCACCTTATCAGCGTAAACTTGGCACTTGTGACATGTCTGAGAATGCTGATAACAGTCAGCTTCCATTGTGGACCAATAATATCCTGCCCGAAGGATTTTCATTTCCATGGTGTGTCCACTGGAGTGAGTTCTGAAAGTACCTTCATGTAAATCGGCCATGATCCTCTCTGCTTCATTCTTATCCACACAACACAGTAAGGTTGAATCATGGTTACGCTTGTAGAGGATGCCATTGCTGATGAAGAACTTCACCGCGAACCTCCTCAGAAACTTCTTGTCATTAACAGATGCACCCTCGGGGTACTCCTGAACCTCAAGATTCCTTTTTACCTCATGAAACCAGGGGTTTTCTGTTACCTCTGCAGTCTCAATGTCACAGCAATGTGCAGGTTCGTCCAATCTTTCAATGATAATCCGGGGAGCCTCGTTGTCCCAATTGACTTTGAACATAGAAGACATCGTAGCCAGCGCGTCCTTCAACTGATTCTCCTCTCTAGGGAAGTGTTCAAAGGTTATCTCCTCAAAATGTGGAATCAACGTCAATACATACTCCTTGTAAGGAATAAGATTTGGGTGTTTCGTATCCCACTCGCCTTTGATCTGACTGATCACGAGAGAAGAATCTATGAAAACACTCAGAAACTTAATCCTTAGGTCAATTGCTGCTCGAAGACCCATGATGCACGCTTCATACTCCGCCATATTGTTGGTGCAGTTGAAACATAGTCGGGCAGTAAATGGAGTATGAGAGCCTTTAGGAGATATGATCACGACGCCAATGCCATTTCCCAAAGAGTTTGAAGCTCCATCAAAGTATATAGACCATCGGGATCCTTCCTCAGGTCCAGGTGTCTCACAGTCAGTTACCAACATGATATTCTCGTCCGGGAATTCAAAGTTCATAGACTGGTAATCATCCACTGCCTGATGTGCCAAATGGTCTTCCAACACACTTCCCTTGATTTCCTTTTGGGTCGTATATTGGATGTCATACTCAGTCAAGATCATTTTCCATCTTGCTATTCTTTCGGACAAGGCAGGCTTTTCGAAGATATACTTGATTGGATCCATCTTTCATATCAACAGAGTAGTGTGAGTCAGCATATACTGTCTCAGCCGGCGAGCAGCCCATGCCAAAGCGCAGCAAGTTTTCTCGAGCAGTGAATATCGGGTCTCACAGTCGGTAAATGTTTTGCTAAGGTAGTAAATAACATGCTCTTTTCGGCCAGACTCGTCATGCTGACCCAGCACACACCCCATTGATTTGTCAAGCACTGTCAAGTATAAGATCAAAGGTCTCCCTTCAACTGGTGGCATCATAATGGGTGGCTCTTGGAGATACTCTTTAATCCTTTCGAAAGCGGCCTGACATTCATCATTCCAACGTACTACTTGATCTTTCTTCAGTAGCTTGAAGATTGGCTCACAAGTAGCAGTTAGGTGTGAGATGAATCGGGCAATGTAGTTCAGTCGTCCCAGGAAGCCTCTGACTTCTCTCTCTGTTCTGGGAGCTGGCATCTCTTGTATAGCTTTTACCTTGGCAGGATCTACTTGAATACCTTTGTCGCTTACGACGAAACCCAGCAGTTTACCAGATCTCACCCCGAAGGTGCACTTGTTCAGGTTCAACCTCAGCTTGTACAACTTCAGCCTGTCAAACAACTTCTGCAGATGGTCAAGGTGTTCCTCCTCAGTTTGGGACCTTGCAATCATATGTCGATGTATACTTCAATCTCATGATGGATCATGTCATGGAATAAAGCAACCATGGCACGTTGATACGTTGCCCCAGCATTTTTCAACCCAAAAGGCATGACCTTGTAGCAAAAGGTACCCCACTGAGTAACAAAAGTTATCTTCTCCATGTCTTCGGGAGCCATCTTAATCTGATTATAACCAGAGAAACCATCCATAAAGGAGAATACCTTGTGCTGAGCGGTGTTGTCAACCAGAACGTCGATATGAGGTAGAGGGAAATCATCCTTGGGGCTTGCTCTGTTCAAATACCTGTAGTCAACACACATTCGAACCTTACCATCCTTCTTCAGTACAGGAACCACATTGGCCACCCACTGAGGGTAAGAAGTAAATGTTAGAAAACCGACGTCGAATTGTTTCATAACTTCAGCCTTGATTTTCTCAGACATCTCTGGGCGCATTCGGCGGTCCTTCTGTTTTACTGGAGGACAGTCTTCCTTGGTAGGCAAGCGATGAACCACAATATAGGTATCCAACCCAGGCATATCTTCGTAAGACCAGGAAAATATCTCAACATAGTCACGCAACATCTGAATCAACCGTTGCTTCACACTAAGCTCCAGATTCGCACCGATCTTAACTTCCTTCTTGTCTGTCTCTGTACCCAGATTCACTGATTCCACCGGCTCTTCGTGCGGCTGAATAGCCCTTTCTTCCTAGAGTAGCAGTCTTGTAAGTTCACCAGGCACTTCGCAATCATCTTCACCTTCGTCTTCGGCTAAGTTGATCGGATTTTCGAAGTCATAACTGGCTGTAGCAGAGTCGTTACCAGTGAGATCCAGAGTGGATGTGGACTTGTATATGTGCGTGTGTGTAAAATAGCTGTTTTGCAATATATAATAAAGAAAAAAAATAGAGCGCAAGATTTGAAATGCAAGAAAACGTCCAATGCTTTTATTAATGATATATGCAAATGACACACATAAGGCCCTCACAAATGAAGCCACGGTGCCCCGGGTAAGACACCGGGCCATAAAGTTTAAAACATTATCTGTTACAAAAGCAAAAAGTTTCATTACTGAGTGATAACAGAAACGGGCATAGAATCCTTCGTTGTCCAGTTGCTTAATCCACCATTGGCAGTCGGGTAGATCCAACTGTCGATATCAAACTCTTCATCATCGTCATCCCTGATAGCATTCACCCCTGCATCTTATTTAGGCTTTTCGGGTGCTCCGAACTCGATCTACTTCACATCGATCAAGTCTTGTACCTTGTTCTTTAAAACCCAATAATCATCCATATTATGCCCCGGGCTATCAGAGTGAAAAGCACAGCGGGCATTAGGGTTGTACTTTGGTGATGTTGTATTTGGATTTTTCGGAGCTTCCTTTGGAATCACCAGGTTGGTTTTCAGTAACTGTGGTAGAATCTGAGATAAGGTCATGTTGAGACGAGTGAATTGCCTTCGAGGTCTCTCGTCCTTTTGTTGATTGTTGTGCTGAGCAGCACCAGCAGGTTTTGAAATAACAACCGCATTAATAGCTTGGCGGCGTTCAGGTCTACTCTGATTTCTTGAACTGTAGACAGCACTGGACTCTTTCTTAAATGGCTTCTTCTCGGTGCTCGATGAAGCACCCTTTTGTATCTTACCAGCCTTTATACCAGCCTCAATCCTCTCACCGGTCAAAATAAGTTTTGTAAACCTAGACGAAGAGCTTCCAATCAGGTGGTTGAAAAATGGACCAGACAGGGTCCATAGAAACATGTCCACAAGCTCCCGATCAGCCAAGGGTGGTTGAACTCTTCCGGAGAGGTCCCTCCACTTCTGAGCATAATCTTTGAAACCTTCACCCGTTCCTATTGACATACCCTAGAGTTGGGTACGCGTGGGAGCGAGGTCAGAGTTGTATTGATACTGCCTGTAGAAAGCAGTAGCCAAATCTTCCCAACTGCGGATACTGGCTCCGTCTAATTGATAAAACCACTTAAGCTGAGTCCCTGAGAGACTGTCATGGAAGAAGTGGATCCATACGTTCTTATCAGCGGTGTACGGCTGAATCTTCCTTACATATGACCAGAGGTGCAGCTTCGGACAAGAAACTCCGTCATACTTAGCAAAGGTTGGTGCCTTGAATTTATGGGGAATCACCAGCCCAGATGATAGACCTAGATCACCAAAGTCCAGACCAGGTACTTTCTAAACTTCCATAGCACTCAACCGGTCTTCCAGTTGCTTGTACCTATCCTCAGCAGGAGGATACTGTTCTTCGTCGAAGTCCGTCTCGTTGTCGGAGACCACAGGACTAGGAGCCCTCCTTTCTTCCTGACTATCTTTCCCTCCATATGAGGTGGTCAAATCAACTTCATTCTGAAGCCTGTTCCCAAACCTGTGACCAGTGTTGAACATGATTGTCCTCATCTTCTTCTTCTTCTTCTTCTTCTCTTTCAGAATCAGGGTCTTCAGATCTTGCTGAACCTTAGCTAGATTCATGAATAACTCTTGGAATTTGGAATTCTGGGCCTTGAGGGCCTTGATGGCTTGCTCAGTTGAAGGTTCAGCAGATATGATGAGTGCTGAAATAAACAGCGAAGAAGATAAGAGACCTGTAATGGGTACCTGTTATGAAGTGCATGGGATGAAAGGCCTATGACATGATTTCAAAGACAATCGGGAGATTCAAATTTGTAAACCAAAAAGGAAACACACTTTATTAGATAAACTTTAAAATTCAAATTGTTCAATAGATTACCGTCAGGTGTTACAAGAAATGAAATACTGAAAAGTAAATGAAAACTGGAAAGGAAATTATCAAAGGACAATCAATGCTCCCATGGCATCTTCTTGTCGGTGCGGACATAGTCATTGATAATCCGCTCGTTCTCCAGCTGCCTTGTCAACTTCTGGATCTTCTTCTCTTGCTCATTGAACCTCTCTCGGTAAGAATCCCGTTCCTCCCTCAGCTGCATCCAAGAGCTTTTCAGTGCCCCAATGTCAGTGGGCATATGAGGATGGATGATGGTTGGAAGAACCCCCTCTTCATTAGCAACTTCAACAATGACAGGCCGGACGGCTTCATATGGCATACCCAGCTTTTGGGCACGGATGCGAACCCATCTGAGATATGGCTCCATTGGAAGTGAAGTTTTTGGGCCTAGCTCATGTGGATCAGATTGGTGAACTCTATCCCAAGCCCTTATGAATCTGCGGCGTAGCTCATCGCCATCCCCTTGAAAATCAAAGATGATATGAGGCACTAGCAGCTCATGAGGTCCTTCTCTTCTGGCACGCCCAAACTGACGTAGAGCTAAGCATGGGTTGTAAGAAATTCCTCCATGGGTTCCTATTAGTGGAACATTAGGGTACTCCCCACAGCGATCAATGATAGTCACCTCATCCATACCCTTGAGAGTCCAAATGATATCATTATGCGAGAGAGACATAACCCTATAAGCCCAGCCCATGCCTTCTTTGTTCTTCAACACTGACTTGGGAAGGTGCGAAATAAACCACCTTGCCAATAACGGAGCACAGCACATCAAGGTTCCCCGCTTTCGGGCAGTACGAGCATAGAGCTGATGAAGGATGTCACCCAAGAGAGTGGGTACCGGATTCTGAGAGATGAAGATCTTTACCGCATTAACATCAACAAAGGAGTCAGAGTTCAGAAACAATACCAAGCCGTATATCAAAAGAGCCAAAATATCCTCGAAGGCCTTGAAGTCTAGACTATCCCAGAAATAGTTAGCCTTACCAACTAGAAACTTAGTCAGAAAGCCCTTTGCTCCACTTCTAGTCTCCCAATTAGCCATTACCTCCTCTTTGGTCAAATGAAGGGATGCAGCAATCTCTTCGGGCCTAAGAATCTTCTCCCAACCAGTAAATGGGGTCTGCTCCAGAACGGAGATACCGAGCAGCTCAGAGAACTCTTCTATGGTGGGAACCAGCTGATAGTCTTGAAAAGTAAAACAATGGTACAACAGATTATAGAATTGGACTAGAACACTCATCATCTGCTCATCCAATTTGGAAGTGACCAAACTGAGAAGATAACCATGTCTCCTGAGGAAGGAAGTAGTATCAGGCATCTTTGCAATCAAATCTTTAAGCAAGGTGGGAACCTGGACAAAGTTGATCTGGATGGTATTTCTATGCATGGGCATCATGTTGACCTACAAAACAGAACAAAGATGAATCCCTCTTGTCTTTGAAATAGGTTAGTCCAATGCAAGATGTATGCAATGTTATGATGTCATGATGTCATGATAGTAAGCACACCACAAGTATCCACAAACAACAAACATGGTAAAGGCACACAAGTCATACAGAGAGCCCTTAGATTTCAGGCTGGCAAGGAGCTTAGGTACTAACCTCTTTCAGTTCAATTGGTTTAAACCTGTCCTAAAAATAGTAACCGGGTTCTAGAGGATCTCAATATCACTAACTACCCTCGATCGATCATAATTCCAGTTTAGCAACCTTTTCTTGCGGCCGGAATCATCAAGGGAGTTTAGTCTCAATGAGTGTAGCATACTGCTACTGTTCTATGGCCAAGTTGGTCAATTTAAAGGTTCTAAGGTCAGTTGGTGCTTAATGACCCCTTAGAAGACCCATATTCTCCTCGTTCCAACACAAGGGATATCGGTACAGACTAAAGTGCCACACCAACGTAGCTACTGCTTCAACCGTATCGGTCTACGCCATACAGTTCCCTCAAAGTTTATTGCTACTTACCTAAAGGGTATCCCCAGATCCGAGTTAGGATCTATAGTAACTCTGATACAAGCCCACAAATGTAAATCATACAAAGCATACAATTGAAAACACAATGATATATTCCTAAGGTACACCCTACTTATAGATGTCCCCAGCAGAGTCGCCAGTTCTGTGATACGGTGGGAAGAGAGCTGACTGTTTTTGGAATGCTGGTTCGCGTTTTGCGTTTGTTTTTGCAAAATGTCGCGGTAAGCAAGAGTCGCCACCATCTTTTATTTTATCCAACAGGAAAGGAAAAAAGCACAGAAAAATTCCTTTTTCGAGATGTTTCTCGGGTTCGGGGGGTAGATTATAGAAAGGGAAGGTGTTAGCACCCTTTCTATCTGTGGTTATCCACGGGCTCTTAGGTACTTGCTCAAAGTGTTTTCAAAATTTTCTTTTCTTTGTGTTTGTGGGTTTGAAAGAAGTTTTGTTTTGAAAGGTGTAAGTGCGAAAAGTTTTATTTTATTTTGAAAGGAGCAAGTACTTAAGAACCATCTACCTACTTGAGGAAGGAATTAATCTGTACAAATGTCCTTTAGACAATTCTAGCCCACTATTGATGAGTAGGTAGCACCGTCGTTGGAGTTTAAGGGTCAATTCGATTAAGGGACGTGTGGTCACTAAAGCAATGTTAGGATGCCTTAGCGGTAACCCTAATGTCTTAGATCATTTTTCCGAGGCAACCGTTTTGAGGCAACTATGATCTTTGGACAAGAGGACGACCTCTAAAACTTCCTATACTCAATGACCACGTTCGAAGGCAACCAAGTGAGGTGTACCCTAAGAGCGCGCATGTGCGAATGTGTTATTTTCAGTTATTTATCTTTGTACATGTCATGGGTGAGCTATGTTGATTTTAGGTTCATACATTTGATCTTGTCATGCATTCCCTATTACCAAACATCTAACAGTGTATAGTTGCGGAATTTAAATTTGCGGAAATTAAATCTAAACTATTACAAGGCGTCGGGTATTTACATCGCCAAAAACAACCCTTGAAATTAAATTGCGGAAAATAAAAGAAAGCGATAAAATAATTTAAAGTCCTATTAAAACTATTACATTCCGGGAAGCAATTACAATAATAAGATAAAAATGGTACGCGTGCGAGAAATTAAATCGGGCTCAAGCTTGTTTTTAGGGTTTTGACCCTTTTTTGAAAGAAAGTGATTTTTTGTTATTTTGAATTAAAAAGAAACTAGATCTAAATTAATTATTAAATTAAATGAGCTAATTAATTAAATAATAAAAATAATATTTTTTTGGATTTTTTTGGATATTTAAAGAAATAAAATAAATCTGATTAAAAGTTAGTAAAACCTAATAATCTGAATTAGTTTTAATTATTTTAAAAAAGATATTGAAATTATACCTAATTAAAACTAAGTTAATTAATTAATATTTATTTACAAAAATAAAGTCATGATTTTAATTTTAATAAATAAAATGTATTTTTTGGTTTTTGATTTTATGAGGAAAAAATTTAATTGGTTAGTGATAATAAAAATAATAATTAACAAAACAAAATAAAAGAAATATAAAAAAAATAATAGAAATAACCAAGGGGTTTGGGCCTGATTTGGATGTGAGATTAACAATTTTGTGGCCCAATACAAGCCAGCCTGGTTGACTTTTCTGTTTCTCCACGCGCATGCTGACTTGGATGTATGGTGGACATCACCCTGGGGCCATCAGATTTGGCCTGGAGGCCATCTAGCGCTTGGGATCTGAAGGAGTATGATGGACCACGCCATTGGCTTTGCACTGGATCGCTTGTGAAAAAATAATAATAGGCATTTGGGGGACCTGGGATTCGAACCCAGGTCCCATTGGATTTTGCACTAGCGCCTTTACCAACTGAGTCAATGTGTTTAATTGTTAATGGAATAAGTAAAGAATATTATATGTGAAAAACAAACAATATGCTGGAAAGTAAAAAAAAGAGCGCGAAATATGAATGGACGAATAGAGAGGGGGCACGTAGTCGTCTCCTTCGTTGGCCCCTGGATATTTACCTGCGGATTTTTATCCGCAGCTAAATACGTGGGTTCTTCCTAAAACAAATTCTAGGCCATGGAAATTAATTCCAAGACCACAGCCATGTTCGTCTTCACCTCCTGAATTCATCCATGTCCATTATTGGTCTTGATTTCACCTAAAACTAAAACCCCCAAAAGACAAACTTCCAAACCCTAGGTTCGGGTATGGCATTACAGGCTATAAAAATACAATTGAATATCACATAAAGCTTAGAAATAGAACAAGGATCAAGAATATGTCCATGACTTATCAAAAAAATACAAGAATGATAGGTTACGATTTCAAATGCAGGGTCGTGTTTAGGGAGACTTATAGCGCATTTGAAGAGGTTTCAGAACTTGTAAAGGATTGGTTTTGACTCAGTGGATGTCCAGCAAGAGGATAGCGTGGAGATTTGGCTTTGAAAACGCCTCTATATGCAATTTCAGTTTCAAGCTTTTTCCAAGTTTTGTTTTTTCTGATTTAGCAGCCTCTTCCCTCTAATTTTCGTGCCTTTAGCTTGTATAAGTATAATGGAATGGATTAGGTCAAGTTTTGGGCTTTGAATCCTTGCCAATCAATGCTTGAAGATATGATATGATCCTCCATTAAAAAGCTTCCAATTTCATTCCAAATCCAATATTTTGTGCATGATATAGCTTGATACGAGTTCGATCCTGTCCATGATGTTAATTAAAGCATGTATCAATCAAAAAGATACCAAGTTATCAAGATTTGGATTTTATTTGGATTTAAATTGATTTAAAATGAATTAATTCAATAAAAATCAAATAAAATAGAAAAATTAATAAATGGACACAAGACTGAAGATAGGACACGTGTGTAGTGTGACAAGATCAAATCAAGTGGAAAAAAGTGGGCCCATTTGGCAAAATTTGAAGTTTTGAGGATAGTTGGCTTTTGGCAATTTTGGAAAAATGCCCAACTTCAACAATGCATAACATCTTCAATTTTGAACTTTTGGAGGTGTTCTTTGACTTTTTAGAAACCTTGAGATGTCCTATAACCAACCCTTGTGGTCTCATCTTATTTTTATATTCCATGATCAAGTTATAAGCTTTGTAAAAAAAGGTGTTTTTGTTGACTTTCAAAAATGACCTATAATGTCCAAATTTGTAACTTTTTGTGAGTGCATCTCTTGATCTTGGGGTGTGAATATGGATTGTAGGAAATTGCATCCTATTCAAAATGAGATTTGGATGGGTCATTTCTCATAAAGTATGAGAAAGTTATGCTTGGTCAAAGTTGAGTTGACTTTTCCTACAAAACCTTAATTTAGCAACTTTTGAATCTTGATGAATCTTGAGCAATCCTTGATGAATCATCATCAACCCTTGATCAAATGATGAAATATACTTTAAAATGAGAATGTTGACAAAAAATCTTGAGGTTTGACTGTATTTGGGTCACAGTTGACTTTTGCCCTAGCACAGTCGATTTTTGGACCTCTTGAGCAATTGACTGACCAAACTTCCTCTGCAAGGCTTGAAATTTGACATGGATGAACTTGAGAACATATTAGGACATTGGGGAGAACTTGAGGCCATTTGTATGCAAGGACCTTGATGCAACACAAAACCCTAATTTGAGGTTGACTGCCTTAGGAGATGATTTGACTGTCCAACTCTTGAGCAATCTTGAGCCATTTAGAGATTCTTTTTACAATGTATTGAGAAATATGGGAGGGCAAATTTTGGGGTACAACAGCTGCCCCTGTTCAATTTTCTTAAACCTGAGGATATAGATTAGCTTGCAGGCCTTTCGTGATCCGAAGGTGGAAGATGATTGAACACTAAAGTGCCTAGAAATTTGCACTCGTATGACATGGTATCAGCATTGCGATGTCGGGAATGGGCTTACATATGCCATTTGGAGACTTGTTGGTAGGTGGTATGAGCTTCAACTGGAATGGCATCAGAAAAATCTTTAGGAATCGATTTAACTGGACCAGACAAGGTCTTCGAATAACTTCAACTGGATCGGCATCAGAGAAATCTTTAGGAATCGATTTGACTGGACCAAAGAAGGTTTTGTCTTCTTTGACGGGATTGGCATCAGAAAAATATTTAGGAATCGATTTAACTGGTTTTGTCTCTTTTGACTGGATTGCCATCAGAAAAATCTTTAGGAATTGATTTAACTGGTCTTATCTCTTTTGACTGGGTTGGCATCAGAAAAATCTTTAGGAATCGATTTAGCTGGTCTTGTCTCTTTTGACTGGGTTGGCATCAGAAAAATCTTTAGGAATCGATTTAACTGGACTAGAGGAGGTCTTGTCTTCTTTGACTGGATTGCCATCAGAAAAATCTTTAGGAATCAATTTAACTGGTCTTGTCTCTTTTGACTGGATTGCCATCAGAAAAATACTTAGGAATCGATTTAACTGGTTTTTTCTTCTTTGAATGGATTGGCCTCAGAAAAATATTTAGGAATTGATTTAACTGGTTTTGTCTCTTTTGACTGGATTAGCATCAGAAAAATCTTTAGGAATCGATTTGACTGGACCAGAGAATGTTTTGTCTTCTTTGACGGGATTGGCATCAGAAAAATCTTTAGGAATCGATTTAACTGGTTTTATCTCTTTTGACTGGATTAGCATCAGAAAAATCTTTAGGAATTGATTTAACTGGTTTTGTCTCTTTTGACTGGGTTAGCATCAGAAAAATCTTTAGGAATCGATTTAACGGGACCAGAGGAGGTCTTCCATATAGTTAAGAATTAAACTGCATCTTTCCTGAAAGGCAAAGGTCGGTCACATGCAATGCATGATATGGATCAAGCAATGATGTTCTCAACATAAATGAGAATGTATTATATGATGCATTTATGCATGTATCATGATGTATGGAAATGCTATGTTTTAGCTGGGAAAATAAATCCCGGATAGCTGTCGGAGGATAGAGTTGAATTCTTCGTTTCCGCTGGGTATGCCGAACAAAGATGATAAACCTGCAGGAGGAGATAACTCCATTGGGGAACAAACTGATAAAGAGATTACTCTGTGGGGAAGAGATGCTCTGCTGAAGATTCCACTGATAAACTCTGCTGGGGATGGATTACCATTGCTGGTGATACTGAATCTGTTGAGGATTGAATTCCTGTTTGTGAAAGGAAAGAACTTCGCTGGGGACGATCTTTCAGTTGCAACTTGCTGGGGATAACCCTGTTAGACTTTTGTGGGGATAAACCTCTGAGTTCTGCTGGGAATGATCCTTTGAACTTGGCCGGGGAGGTTTAATTTGTACTCCGCTAGGGATAAACTTCTAGAGTCTACTAGGGATGATGCTTCGACTCCATTGGGGAAGCTCTTTTTAGACTGCGCTGGGGAAATATTGACTCCACTGGGGGTGGTATCTTGTATTCTGCCGGGGAACATTCTTATACTCTGTTGGGGAATATTAAGACTATCGGGGATACTCTTATACTTGCTGGGGAATATTCTTATACTCCGCTGGGGAATATTAAGACCCTTTTAGTGCTGATGGTAGATAAACTCTGCTTGGGGAGAATATTACCGATTCGTTCATAGCTGCAAGTCTCAGCTGGGAGAGCTACCATTATTGCCTTATTCTGCGGGGAGTGAAAGTACCTTAGCCATATTCTTCAGCTGAATTTACCGTGTACCTGGTGGACAAAGCAACTACACAGCTTTGGACAATTCTATTGCCCCTGTTTCTGATATTACCAGTAATTCGTCCTTTTGTTTCGTATGTAAACATTTATGAGCAACAATTAATGTCAAATGCATATATCAAAAATGAATATTGGTCGTTCTTTGCAAAACAAAATAGATAAAAGAAAAACAGTTTGAAATTTCTGAAAATGAATTCGTATTGATTTTGAAGTTTGGTCGGTAAATAGGCATTTTTGTACAAGAGGATGACGTCCTAGTAAGAGAACACCGCCGAACAAATAGAATTTATACAATTTGTGAAAAGAAAACAAAAACAGCTATATGAATAATCCCACTGGGTTCCAACTCTGCTATTGCCTTTATGTTATCAAGCATCTCATCACTTTGCTGCTTGGTTGAAGATGAATCAGATTGATTAGTGTCGTCCGAGCTTGACAGTTGATACCGAAGTCTGGATGCAAGGTGATCCAATGAGACATAGTGTTACGCTTTGATCCCTAATTTTTTCCTGGACCGCCCTTTCGGGTTTTTAGTCCACCGGGATACCCCTTTTTGTCCAAGCTGCCTTTTCAGGTTTTCGACTTGGCGGGTGTACAGATTTTTCATTTTCATCCCTTATTTTTGCCCGAACCCTTTTGGTTCGCCGGGAAGCCCTTATTTTTTCCTAGGCCAGTCAACCTAGCGGGTCTTTGATTATGCTTAGTATCTTTTCACTATGTCTGCATTGACGGGGTGAGGAAGGTCGTCACCATCCATGGTGGTTAGAATCATAGCTCCTCCTGAGAAAATGTTCTTAACCACAAATGGCCCTTCGTAAGTAGGGGTTCGTTTGCCCCTGGGATCACCTTGAGGTAGAATGACGCACTTGATAACCAGGTCTCCGACTTGATACTCTTGTCGTCTAACTTTCTTGTTGAATGCCTTGATCATCAGTTTTTGATACGTTTGACCATGACAAATAGCAATAAGTCTATTTTCGTCAATTAGGTTCAGCTGACCAAGTCGGGTCTGAATCCAGTCATCTTCGCTCAAACCTGCATCCTTCATGATCCGAAGAGAGGGTATCTGAACTTCAATGGGCAAGACTGCCTCCATACCATATACCAAGAAATAGGGTGTTGCCCCTGTTGACGTCCGTGCTGAGGTACGGTACCCATGAAGATCAAATGGTAACATCTCGTGCCAGTCTTTGTATGTCACTGTCATCTTCTGCACAATCTTCTTAATGTTCTTATTAGCCGCTTCTACAACCCCATTCATCTTCGGCCGGTAGGGAGAAGATTTGTGATGTTGTATCTTGAATTGCTCGCAGAGCTCGATGATTATCTTATTGTTGAGATTGGTACCATTGTCCGTAATGATCCTCTCTCGTACACCATATCGACAGATCAGATTGTGCTGAATAAACTGTGCCACGACGTTCTTGGTTACAGTAGCAAAGGAAGCTGCTTCAACCCACCTTGTAAAGTAATCAATTGCTACCAGGATGAAACTATGCCCGTTAGATGTCGTAGGTATGATCTCACCGATCATATCAATGCCCCACATTGCAAAAGGCCAAGGTGCCGTCAAGACGTTCAGAGGAACTGGAGGTATGTGCACCTTATCAGCATAGACTTGGCACTTGTGACATGTTCGAGAATGCTGATAACAGTCAGCTTCCATTGTGGACCAATAATATCCTGCCCGAAGGATTTTCGTTGCCATGGTGTGTCCACTAGAGTGAGTTCCGAAAGTACCTTCATGTAAATCGACCATGATCCTATCTGGTTCATTCTTATCCACACAACGCAGTAAGATCGAATCATGGTTACGCTTGTAGAGGATGCCATTGCTGATGAAGAACTTCACCGCGAACCTCCTCAGAAACTTCTTGTCATTAACAGATGCACCCTCGGGGTACTCCTGAGCCTCAAGATACCTTTTTAACTCATGAAACCAGGGCTTTTCTGTTACCTCTTCAGTCTAAATGTCACAGCAATGTGCAGGTTCGTACAATCTTTCAATGATAATCCCGGGAGCCTCGTTGTCCCAATTGACTTTGAACATAGAAGATATCGTAGCCAGCGCGTCCGCCAACTGATTCTCCTCTCTAGGGAAGTTTTCAAAGGTTATCTCCTCAAAATGTGGAATCAACGTCAATACATACTCCTTGTAAGGAATAAGATTTGGGTGTTTTGTATCCCACTCGCCTTTCATCTGACTGATCACGAGAGCGGAATCTCCGAAAACACTCATAAACTTAATCCTTAGTGATAATAAAAATAATAATTAACAAAACAAAATAAAAGAAATATAAAAAAAAGAATAGAAATAACCAAGGGGTTTAGGCCTGATTTGGATGTGAGATTAGCAATTTTTGTGGCCCAATACAAGCCAGCCTGGTTGACTTTTCTGTTTCTCCACGCGCATGCTGACTTGGATGTATGGTGGACATCACCCTGGGGCCATCAGATTTGGCTTATAGGCCATCTGGCGCTTGGGATCTGAAGGAGTATGATGGACCACGCCATTGGCTTTGCACTGGATCGCCTGTGAAAAAATAATAATAGGCATTTGGGGGACCTGGGATTCAAACCCAGGTCCCATTGGATTTTGCACTAGCGCCTTTACCAACTGAGCCAATGTGTTTAATTGTTAATGGAATAAGTAAAGAATATTATATGTGAAAAACAAACAATATGCTGGAAAATAAATAAAAAAGAGCGCGAAATATGAATGGACGAATAGGGAGGGGGAACGTAGACATCTTCTTCGTTGGCCCCTGGATATTTACCTGCGGATTTTTATCCGCAACTAAATCCGTGGGTTCTTCCTAAAACAAATTCTAGGCCATGGAAATTAATTCCAAGACCACAGCCATGTTCGTCTTCACCTCCTGAATTCATCCATGTCCATTATTGGTCTTGATTTCACCTGAAACTAAAACGCCCAAAAAACAAACTTCCAAACCCTAGGTTCGGGTATGGCATTACAGGCTATAAAAATACAATTGAATATCACAGAAAGCTTAGAAATCGAACAAGGATCAAGAATATGTCCATGACTTATCAAAAAAATGCAAGAATGAGAGGTTACGATTTCAAATGCAGGGTCGTGTTTAGGGAGACTTACAGCGCGTTTGAAGAGGTTTTAGAGCTTGTAAAGGATTGGTTTTGACTCAGTGGATGTCCAGCAAGAGGATAGCATGGAGATTTGGCTTTGAAAACGCCTCTATATGCAATTTCAGTTTCAAGATTTTTCAAGCTTTTTCCAAGTTTTGTTTTTTCTGATTTAGCAGCCTCTTCCCTCTAATTTTCGTTCCTTTAGCTTGTATAAGTATAATGGAATGGATTAGGTCAAGTTTTTGGCTTTGAATCCTTGCCAATCAATACTTGAAGATATGATATGATCCTCCATTAAAAAGCTTCCAATTTCATTCCAAATCCAATATTGTGTGCATGATATAGCTTGATACGAGTTTGATCTTGTGCATGATGATAATTAAAGCCTGTATCAATCAAAAAGATACTAAGTTATCAAGATTTGGATTTTATTTGGATTTAAATTGATTTAAAATGAATTAATTCAATAAAAATCAAATAAAATAGAAAAATTAATAAATGGACACAAGACTTAAGATAGGACACGTGTGTAGTGTGACAAGATCAAATCAAGTGGAAAAAAGTGGGCCCATTTGGCAAAATTTGAGGTTTTGAGGATAGTTGACTTTTGGAAATATGCCCAACTTCAACAATGCATAACTTCTTCAATTTTGAACTTTTGGAGTTGTTCTTGGACCTTTTAGAAACATTGAGATGTCCCCTAACCAACCTTTTTGGTCTCATATCATTTTCATATTCCATGATCAAGTTATAAGCTTTGGAAAAAATGTGTTTTTGTTGACTTTAAAAAATGACCTATAATGTCCAAATTTGTAACTTTTTGTGAGTGCATCTCTTGATCTTGGGGTGTGAATATGGATTGTAGGAAATTGAATCCTCTTAAAAATGAGCTTTGGATGGGTCATTTCTCATAAAGTATGAGAAAGTTATGCTTGGTCAAAGTTGAGTTGACTTTTCCTACAAAACCTTAATTTAGCAACTTTTGAATCTTGATGAATCTTGAGCAATCCTTGATGAATCATGATCAACCCTTGATCAAATGATGAAATATCCTTTAAAATGATAATGTTGACAAAAAATATTGAGGTTTGACTGTATTTGGGTCACAGTTGACTTTTGCCCTAGCACAGTCGATTTTTGGACCTCTTGAGCAATTGACTGACCAAACTTCCTCTGCAAGGCTTGAAATTTGACATGGATGAACTTGAGAACATATTAGGACATTGGGGAGCACTTGAGGCCATTTGGATGCAAGGACCTTGATGCAACACAAAACCCTAATTTGAGGTTGACTGCCTTAGGAGATGATTTGACTGTCCAACTCTTGAGCAATCTTGAGCCATTTGGAGATTCTTTTTGCAATATCTTGAGAAATATGGGAGGGCAAATTTTGGGGTACAACAGCTACCAAGATAAAACAGTATCCATTCGAATCTTTAGGTTCTATCATCCCAATCATGTCAATACCCCACATAGAGAAAGGCCACGGGGAAGAAATAACATTGAGAAGTGTTGGAGCCACATGAATCTTGTCCGCATAAATCTGGAATTTATGGCACTTGTTTTCAAATTTGTAACAGTCAGATTCCATTGTCAGCCAATAGTAACCCGCCCTTAGCATATTTTTAACTATCGAATGTCCATTGGCATGAGTGCCAAATTAAGCTTCATGAATCTCATGCATCAACATGTCTTCTTCGTGTCTATCCATGCATCTGAGCAAGACCATGTCATAATTTCTCTTGTACAACACATTTTCATTGAGGAAGAAGATGCTAGCCAATCTTCTCAATGTATTTCTATCTTTATTCAAAGCACCAATTGGGTATTCCTGAGTCTGGAGAAAATGTTTGATATCATAATACCAAGGTTTCTCATTTGTTACCTCTTTTGTTGTAAACACATGAGCGGGCTTATCCAGTCGTCGAACTGTAATTCGAGGTATATCATTCCAAGTATTCACTTGATACATAAAAGCCAGAGTTTCCAAAGCATCCTCCATTTGATTTTCTTCTTTAGGTATGTGATGGAATTCAACTTTATTAAAGAAGGGTAACAATCTTCTAGCATAATCTTTGTAAGGGATCAAGACGGGGTGACGAGTATCCCACTCTCCTTTAATCTGATTTATTACCAAAGCTGAATCGCCATACACAACTAGAATTTCAATTCTGAGATCAATAGCTTCCTCGAGACCCATGATGCAGGCCTCATATTCTGCCATATTATTAGTACAATCAAATGTCAACCTTGCAGTAAAAGGAATGTGGGATCCATGTGGAGTGACAATCACAACACCAATTCCTTTACCATAAGCATTCACAGCTCCATCAAATATCATACCCCAGCGAGATTCAGGATCAGGACCTTTCCCAGGAAATGGTTCATCATAATCTTTCACTTTCAGAAACATCACATCCTCATCGGGGAAATCATACATCACAGACTGATAATCATCAACTGGTTGGTGAGCAAGATAATCCGCCAACATGCTTATTTTAATAGCTTTTTGAGTGTGGTATTTGATGTCATATTCAGATAACAACATCTGCTAACGGGCGATTCTCCCAGTAAGAGCAGACTTCTCAAAAATGTACTTGATTGGATCCATTTTAGAGATCAACCAAGTAGTGTGATTCAACATATATTGCCGCAAACGTTTTACTGCCCAGGCCAGAGCGCAACATGTCTTTTCCAACACGGAATACCGCGAATCATAATCTGTAAACATTTTACCGAGATAATAAATGGCATACTCTTTCTTCCTTGTTTCATCTTGTTGTCCCAGAATATAGCCCATGGAATTATCTAACATTGTCAGATACATAATCAATGGTCTTCCTCCAACAGGAGGGAGCAAGATAGAAGGTTCAAGCAGATATTCTTTAATAAATTCAAATGCCCTTTGGAAGTCATCTGTCCATACACAACCTTGATCTTTCTTTAACAACTTAAAGATCGGTTCACACGTTTCAGTCATATGGGAAATGAATCTGGAAATATAATTCAAACGCCCGAGGAACCCTCTGACTTATTTTTCAGTTCTCGGAGCTGGAATTTCTTGAATTGCTTTGACTTTATCAAGGGTCAACTTCAATCCCTCTCTGGCTAATAATGAAACCCAAAAATTTCCCTGACCAAACACCGAAGGCACATTTATCTGGATTCAAGCGGAGACAGTACTTCTTCAAGCGTTGAAACAACATCAACAAATCTTCTACATGCCCTTCTTCAGTCTGGGATTTAGCAATCATGTCATCAACATATACCTGAATTTCCTTGTGCATCAGATCATGGAATAGGGTTGTCATAGCCTTCTGGTACATTGCACCAGCGTTCTTTAACCCAAAGGGCATTATTCTGTAATAGAATGTTCCCCAGGGTGTGATAAACGTTGTTTTTTCCATGTCCTCAGGAGCCATCCTTATTTGAATTTTGTTGTGCTATCCACTAACATATCAATGTGTGGCAATGGAAAATCATCTTTTGGACTAGCTTTATTTAGATCTTTGTAATCTACGCACATGCAAACTTTTCTGTCTTTCTTCGGTACTGGGACAATATTGGCAATCCACTGAGGGTACACTGATGTCATAAGAAAACCGCATTAATCTTCTTTAGAACTTCTTCTTTGATCTTCACTGCCATATTTGGGTGAGTTCTTTGCAACTTCTGTTTGATTGGCGGGCACTCTGGCTTCAGCGGTAAACGGTGCTCTACAATGTATGTATCTAGACCAGGAATATCTTGGTAAGACCAAGAAAAAATATCCACATACTCTTTCACCATCTCAATCAACTTACTCTTCACATCAGGATGCAGTAAGGCTCCGATCTTGACTTCCTTCAGATCTTCTTCTGAACCCAAATTGATTACTTCCAATGTCTCTTTATACGGTTGAACGGTATTCTCCTCGCCCTCAAGCAACCATGAGACCACTTCTGGAATCTCATCATAGTCTTCTTCTTCGGCCCCATACACAGGACGTTCAAAGTTGGGAGAGGGTGCAGGGTCATTGTATTCAACGGGTTTTTTAATTAATCTGCACATATGATTTATGATTTCTTTTAGAAGTCGACACATATAACAAGTGATCGTGCAGATTGAATTGCAGTTATTATTTATTTTGAAAGGTTTTTTCTGATTACCATTTTCCAAGAAAAAATAAAAAAATAAAAAACACAATTTGGGAAACAAAGACAACTTTTATTATTGATTTTAAAAATCAAAGCAAATCGATAAGCCCATACAATATCAATACTTTCACCTTGGGCAGAGTGAAAGCTTTTCAAAAAGATTAACAAAAACAAATTACTTTGAAACATGTATGCAAGAGGGAACATTAATGGTGATCCAGTTCTGAACCCTAACTCTGTGTGACACATAATTCGGCATTTCTGGCTCTGCTTCATCTTCCATAATGGCATTAATCCTGGAAACAGTTGGATGAAGATAACCCCCTCTACGAAAGATGTCTTGATACATGCCTGCAGCAAACTAAGGCTTCATGCTCTTACCTTTATCATTCTTCACAGAGAACCCCAAGCCAGCTCTATTCTTGTTTACAGGTGGATCAACAATCTGCCCCCAAACTTCACTATGGCCATTATGCACAACCTGTTGGGCATCATTAAACGAAGCCACAAAATTCTCATTTCCTCTTATATTATCAATGGATAAATCTTGGAACTGGGTTCCCACAACAGCTTCATCCGCCTCCACAATGCTGAAAGAGGACAAATGAGATATCAATAATGTCTGTTCTCCATTAATAATTACCAATTTTCCTTCACGCATGAACTTCAACTTCTGGTGTAAAGTCGAAGTGACAGCCCCTGCCTCATGTATCCACAATCGTCCCAGCAAGCAGCTATAAGCGGGTACAATGTCCATAACCTGGAAAGTAATCTGAAATAAATGCGGGCCTATATGAATAAGCAAGTCCACTTCACCAATAACAGATTTCCTTGATCCATCAAACGCTTTCACAATAATTCCACTTGGGCGCATGGGCGTTCCTTGATATTTTAACTTCATAAGTGTGCTCCTTGGTATAACATTCAATGCAGATCCGTTATCAATCAGCATATTGGATAATGAATCATTCTTGCAGTTCATAGAGATGTGGAGGGCCAGATTGTGATTCCTTCCTTTATCGGCCAGTTCATCGTCACAGAAACTCAATTTATTACATGATGTAATGTTCCCCATCATACTGCTGAATTGGCCTACTAGCATATCACTTTCTACGAAAGCTTGGTCCAATACCCTCATCAAAGATTCTCTGTGAGCAGAGGAGTTCATTAATAAAGCCAAGATAGATATTTTTGAAGGAGTCTGTAGTAGCTGATCTATAATTATGTAGTCTCTCATCTTGAATATCTTCAAAATATCATCCACCTCTTTTTCTAGCATAGCTCCACTAGATTCACCCACTAACTTCTTGGGTTCAACATCTTCCACAACTTTCTTTCCAATATTAACATCTCCACGAACAACTGGTGCAAATACACGAATGCTACGGGTTACTTTGCTAGTCTCAGCAATATTTCCAACATTAGGCATTGGCTGGATGGGAACTTCCACACCTTCCTCTAAAATTGCAGCATTATATTTGTAGGGTACAACCTTGTCTGACTTGTAGAGGACAGGACCCGACAAACTAATCACCAATGGATTCATAGCTGGCTTTCCATGATATTCAACTTCAAAATGGGTAAGTGCACCAAAACAAGGCACAATAACATTTACTCCCTCCTCAACACATTGAGTCATTACAGAGTCATCTCTGGAAAACATATCTTTATCTAAGGAGAAGAACTCATCCGCAGAGGCATACTCATCATCTGACTCTTCTTCAACTAAACAAACCTCGATCACATTAACTTCATGGTAATCATCCCTTTGGCATGTAACCTTGATAGTTCCATTATCCAATAACAACTGAACACCTTTCCTTACAATTGAACATCCTTGGGAGTCCCGACAGCAAATTCGGCAAGATCCATACTAATGTTCTACCTGACCAACCATGTGGTAGAAAGTAGCATGCAATTGTAAAAGATCCTAATTCATATATTCCACATCAAAGATTATGAACTCTCCGGGACATCCAGAAACCATGTCTACCTCCTCTTCATACTCTTCCCTATGCCTGATTATGTGGATGAGGCCCTCATCCATCATCTCCTACAAATCAACCTTTATCTTATCACAACCCTGTATATCCATACTGCAAATAGCACAACCAGCATGGTCATGCGTATAGTAGCTAAATTCACAGAGGTCTGCATGCATTTTCACCAAATCTCCTCTAACTAGATTAATATCAAAATTTTGGAAGTCGCCCGGATAACCAGCAACCATGTTCACATTAGGGACAACATCCTTGAAGGACAAGATACCAGACTTCACTAATTTTTGTACTTCAGTTTTCAAAGGATAGCAGTTCTCAACATCGTGCCCTGGTGCTCACTGATGAAAAGCACATGTTTGGTCTGCCTTGTAATACCAAGGCAATGGTGATGGTACTGCGGGAGGTGTTCGGATCTAAACCAACTTCTTCTAAATTAACGCCGGGAGTAATTATATATAGATCATAGGGATAGGATCATAACTCTCCCTTCTCTGATTATACCCTTGATTCCCTTAATGGGATGGTCTCTAATAAGCAACGGTGGTTGGAGCTACACCAACAACTGGAGTCACTTAGGCAACCTGTTGATGACGCTGGTAATTTATTCTAGGAGGATTAACCCTCCTCTCTTGCATAACATCATTTATATCTCCTTCCTTCTTTTTGGAAAACCCATAGGATGGCTTCTTCGTACTTCTGGAACTTTCACTTTTTATTATACGGCCCTCTCTTACATCCTCTTCCAAACGGATACCCATGCCCACCATTTCAGTAAAGTCACTTGGCGCACTTGCTACCATCCTCTCATAGTAGAATGCACCCAGAGTCTTCAATAAAATCTTAGTCGTCTCCTTCTCTTCCATGAGAGAAATCACTTGGGTGGCTACCTCATCCCATCTCTGTGCATATTCTTTGAATGATTCCCTGTCCTTCTGGACCATGGCCCAGAGTTGATCATGGTCAGGTGCCATGTACATGTTGTATTTGTATTGTTTGATAAATGCTTCTCCCAAGTCGTTGAAAGTATGGATATTGATGCTATCCAAACTCATATACCACTTTAGTGCAACACCAGTCAAACTATTCTGAAAAAAGTGAATCAACAGACATTGATCATCAGTGCGGGTAGACATTCTTCTTATATACATCACAAGATGAGCACAAGCACAAGTGTTGCCCTTGCACTTCTCGAATTCTGGGACCTTAAACTTCACATGTATCTTGACAATTGGGACCAAGCATAAATCATTCACATTCTTCCCGAACAATTCCTTTCCCCTGAGGGCCTTCATCTCCCTCTGCATCTTGTCAAACTGATCTTGAAAATCATCCATTCTATCATAGAGACCTAAGCCTTCACTTTGTGAAGGAAAAGGATGATACATATCATCATTAGCAAATGGGACCATATTCACCGAAGGGGGTGCAGCAGGAGTAGCATGCACCACAGGAGGTGCAGGAGTAACAATAGTCTGAACAATTGGAGTATCTTGAGGAACAAGATTGAAACCTTCAGGCACAAATTTTTCTGGCATTCCCCATGGACAACCTTAAGGCATGCGATTCTGAACAACAGTTGGAGTAGTAGACACAGGAACAGTCGGAGCTTCAGTAGTAACCCTTGTTTGTTGAGGTTGAACACTTGGTGGTTGATTCTGAGCAGCCACCAGAGATTCCATTAGAGCAGTGAGATTGGCCATGTCGGCCTTCAGAGCAGAAATTTCCTCGCGTAGCTCGCGATTCTCTTGTTCTAAGTTATCCATCTTTCTTTGGAAATTAGCTCGAGTATTGTAGTGGTGAGACAACTTGCTGAACAAAGTAAAGAAGCTTGGTAAGACACCTGGATATGCATAACAAATGCAAGAAATATGTACAAAATGATGCATTTTATGCAATTCACATGATTTATCTTTTATTAATATTTCAAGGGACTTAAAGATTTATAGACACATTGCAAATATCAAAGTAATAACACATTTTAAATACTGAAAATTTTTATTATAATAACTTCAAAATGGATTACAAGTTTCAATAATCCTAAGTATAAGATGAAAATAAAGTCTAAAACCCTAAGAAGTAAAGCTGATGGAGATCACTTGATACGCTGGCGTTTCCCTGTAAACGTGGCAATCTGAGACTTCAACCTTTGGTTTTCTTCCGCATATCTGGTGGAAACCTCCTTCCAATCACCTGAATCATGAAGTGAGCAACTAGCATATGATTGATGCTTAGGATAAACTAAATCCCCTTGCCTCTCCATGGTCTCTACAGCCCGACTCTCAAGAATTTCAATCAATTTGTCTTTCTCCTTCAAGTCTGCTCTATAGGAAATATCTAAAGTTTGGCACTTATTCTTCCAAGCAACCTTTTCCTTCTGCATCTTGACCAAAGCAAGTTATAGCTCTTCCACATCATCCAATAAGTGAGGAGTGGTATTCACAAACAAGTCAGGCATAGGTGTTTCCCGGGAATACGACATCTTCAACTGAATAACTCTCATTTGGACCCACTGAAGATATGGCTCCAAAGAAACAGACCCCCTAGGTCCCAAGTTTTTCCTACTCTTCTTGTGAATGTGACGCCAGGCCTTCGCAATCTGCTCCCTAGCTTCCTTATGGTCTTCTCCCTCCTTCAGGAAAAACTTGGTATCATTCCTCCTTATGAATGTGACGCCAGGCCTTCGCAATCTTCTCCCTAACTTCCTTATTTTCAAAAGTGATTCGAAGAGGGGTTGTAGAGCACATTACAAGCTTTCCAAAATATCCAAGAACTCCTTGATATCATTCTTGAGCAGGCAGAATCGAAAAGAGGAAGTTAGGGTTTTTAAACTTGAATTACAAGTCATTTTTGATGAACACATGAACCAAATCCATGCTAGGCTGCATAATATTTGCTTTGTAGGACTCAAACCTATTTTTCACTCCATAATTAAATGATTACACAGATGTTATAGATTTGATCCAAGTAATTGAGCTATTATCCAAGTTGCATTTCCATTAATGGCACAAAGTTAACATTGCCATTCTTGTAAAGTAAGCTTTTTGCATAAAGTCCATTCTTGAGCCTCTAACTTGTTCCCTCTGATCACACTCCATCCACAAAGTCAGAAGCAAGTATGTTTAAACCATAACCACTCTATCTTAGCAAGTACACAAGGCTTTGAAACTTGAATTTCTCAAAAATCACATGTTATGCATAAACTTGTGATTTTGAATTCTGATCAACAACAAGTCTCCAAACTTGTTGCTTATAAACAGTGTCACTATTTGTGAGCTAAGGGACGAGCTTAAGCACCCTGAAACACTCCCAAACTCCCTCTATCCAGAAATTGCACAAAAAACTCCATTGATACACAGTTCTGACCTTAAACTTGTATCTCTCATTTCCCTCGTGCATTTTCCCTCAAATTCATTCCTAAAGCTTCCTTACATCAAATATAAACCATCCCTGACCTTGTTTCATAACTGTAACTCCATCTTCATCAACCTCTATAACCAAAAACAGAGCTTTACAAGTTGACTTCTCCAAACCATTTCAGCCACCCATTGCTCAAGCTAATCATTGCATTAGCTTCTTGGGAACTTGAGGAAGCTAACTTGATCACTGCATCACCTTGAATCAAGCCCATTTGCATTTCACGATTTCCAGTTTTGAGGTATTTTTCTTGAAATTCTATCTTCATATTTATGCATTATTAGGCTTGCATTTGTGAAGATAAAATGTAGACATCATTGCCCTGAAACTATACATGTCCATAGATTTCATTTATTTTGATTGAGCTATGAGAATTTTGAGTTTGAACTTTCTGAAATATTTAGGTCAGAATTTGGTACTTTTAGAAATTCTCATTCATCTTTGATTTATAGCTTATGATATTTATATGGTTGGATTCGTGTGGAAAAATGGAGCAACTTTCATGTTTGCATCTTTCATTTTTGTTGAGAAACGAGCAAGTTACATGATCCATGGCTGAAGGTTGAAGATGAAGTTGAATTCATGGCATAACTTATGTTATATATATATTATTGTGCCAATGTTAACGAATGTATAGCCACCCCAGTGGTAAAGCGCACGTCTGTTAGCCTCTGGGACCTGGGTTCGAGCCCCAGTGGTACCCTTTTTCTATTTTTCACATTTTTCTTCCATTTTTTTGTTTGAAACAGGCGCTTGGGCTTCCAACAATTGGGTCTTGCTTTTTTTGCTTTTACTAACCCCTGTTGTTACTTCTATATACCTGACCCAAACTTTTTTTTTTAATTTATTTTCTTTTCTAGTTTTCTTTTTATTATTATTATTATTATTATTATTAATAAAAATCCAAAAAAATATTTATTCTATTATTTTTACACTCATTTATTTATTTGATTTGTTTTAATAAAATTAAAAGAACAAAAACATTTTCTTAATAAATTAATTTCTTTCTTAATAATTAATATTTAGGCTTAGGTTTAATTATTATATTATTTTGTTTTCTTGTATATTAAAATTAATTTAGAACTTAGGTTTATTTCAATTAATTAATTTTTTTTTGCTAATTCTAATTAAAAACCTTTTTTATAGAAATACCCTAAAAATCTTTTTAGTTTAATTTCTTTCATCAATTAGTTTAAGTTAATTTTATTTTAATTTTAACTAATCATTTTTCTTAATTAGGCTTAGGTTAAACCATTTTCATGAAAACCAAACAAAAATCAGATTTCTTTACATTTTACATTCTTGCATTCTTATCTTTATTTTTGTACATTATTCAAAATTCAATATGGTTGTAATATTTATATAGATTTAAATTCTTGCAATATTCCCCATTTGTAATTTGTATACCCCCTCCCCTAAATGATGTAATAGCGTAGTAATTTTAAATTCCGCAATTTATCGCTTTATATACAAATGCTAGTAATTAAGGTTTTATATGGAAAGACTAAAAACAATCAATAGAAAACCCTAATCAAAGACAAATCAAGCATGTAAATCAATACACTTGCACACTTGCATCCTTGGGGTAATTCCACTTTGTTGCCTTATAAAAATGGCCATGTTACGCATGTGGGATATCTTAGCAAAAAGCAAGCAAAATATAAGATCATAGTCCCTCGATGACGCTATCTATGTTGCCTTTTCAAAATAATATTAGTCCCTAAAGAAAAATGTACAGATACCTTGCAACATTGCTAATCATGGTTATACGATAACCCACGCCCGTCCCTTTTACATCCAAAGATAGGGTTACTTACCAAATCAATGGTAAGATAACAATGTCAAAGGAAAGAGGAAATGAACACGAAAGACTTTTGAGTAGGTATAATATTCCTAGTTACTTGATCCATTTCAAAACAAAAACATCCTTTCTATTTTCAAAACAAACACTTACACTTTCAAAACATCTTTTAAACTTGAAAACATTTTCAAAAGATCAAACACTTTGTATACATTCTTACGAACGAGAATCATTACAAATTTTGCCTAAACAATGGCCTCCTTACAAAATACTTTCAAAAACCACACAAAGCAAATTTTCAAACACAAAAGCAAGTGATCTAGCAAGTAACTAAGAGCCCATGGAAAACCATGGATGAAAAGGGTGCTAATACCTTCCCTTTTCATAATCTACCCCCGAACGCAAGAAATAATATCAAAGGTCTTTCCTGTGCTTTTTCACCTTTCCTTTTGGATAAAAGAAAAGTCAATGACGACTCTTGCTAACCGCAGCATTTGCGATAAAACGCAAAACAACCAAGTCAGGTATCCCACTGTATCACAGAATTGGAGACTCTGCAGGGGAAAATTCTAAAAGTGGGGTTACCTTAGGGTTAGATCAAATTTACTTGCTTTCTTTGTTTGACTTGTATGCTTTACATTATGGTTCTTTGTTTGGGTTTGAATCCTCTACCCGAATTTGGGATACCTTATAGGTAAGTAGAAATACATTGTGGAAATTGTGCGGGTTATACCAACATGGTCTAAGCAATAGCTACGTTAGTGCGACATATTTATGGGTACCGGTAGCCCTTGAGTAGTCAAGGAGAATACGGGGCCGCTGAGTGATGTCATGAAGCACTAATGAACTTTTAGAACCTTTACTTGACCAACTTGGCCATTAGGACTAAGTGAGATGACTGGCTTTGGTGCAGTCTGAAGTTGGTAGATACTCGATACTACACTCATTGAGGTTTGGCTTTTTGGGATATTTCGGTCGCCATTAAAGAGGCTTGCAATGAAACAATGCCCAAAGAAACAAATCAGTGATATTGAGCTCCTTAGGTCCTGGTTACTATTACTAGGACAGGTTTGAGCCAACTAAACTTCAAGAGGGTACTTACCTATAAGACTCCATGCAAGCCTAAACCTAAGAACTTATTTGCTTTATTTGTATATACTTGTACATAACATCATAAACATCATAACATCATACTCATATTCACTAACCATTTCAAGGATCTTGTGATTTATCTTTGTTCAGTTTTGTAGGACATTGATTCTATTCGTAGGAAAACTATTCAAGTCAATCTTATAAGGATCCCTCCTAAACTTTAAGAGCTAGCATCAAGGATTCCTGAAAATTCTCTATTTACTGAAAGACATGGTCGCCTACTAAACTTGGTCACCTCCAACACTGATGAAGACATGATGAAGGTGCTCTTTCAGTTCTTTGATCCTTTACACCATTGCTTCACATTTCCCGATTATCAACTTGTTCCAACTTTGGAAGAGTTCTCCCAACTCTTGGGGATTCCCATCCTCAATCAACTACCTTTCAATGATACAGAAAGAGATCCAAAGCCAGAAGATATTGCTCAAGCTCTACACTTGCAATCATTTGATGTCACAACTAATTGGGAAACAAGGAGTGGTGTCAAGGGTTTCCTAGCAAAGTTCTTGTTTGAGAATTCCCAAAACTGTTGGAACTCTTTGGATTTGCAAGCTTTTGAGGAAATTGTGCCTCTCCTCATCTATGGGATGGTTTTGTTTCCAAATCCCGACCAACTCATAGATGTGAACGCCGTTAAAATCTTCATGTCTTGTAACCCATTCCTACTTTGCTAGGGGACATCCTACATTCCTTTCACACTCGCACTATGTGAAAAAGAGGTATCCTTATGTGTTGTACTCCTCTATTAGCAAGATGGTTTATTTTGCATCTTCCCCAATTTGTATTCAGGAACGACCAAGGTTCAAGGTGGTCACAGGGGGTTGATGACGCTCAAACATTCAGACATTCATTGGTGTTCCCGATCTATAGAGAATGTTACTATTATCGACCGTTATGGAGACTTCCCTAATGTCCCTTTACTTGGCATTAGAGGAGGTATCACCTACAACCCATGCTTAGCCTTGATACAATTTGGTTATGCCCGAAGGGATGGCCCATATGAGATGCTTATTCAAGGTTTGGTATTTGACTACGAGAACGACGATCAAGGTCACCGCCATAGATTTATCCGAGCATGAAGGATGTTGAACAAGGTAGATAGCAAGACATTGAGGCATAAGAATTCCACCCCTCTTGAGCCTTACCTCAAATGTGTATGAGCTCGTGCTCAAAGTCTTATAATGCCTTACCCCTCCATTCTCCCAGTAATCATAGAGCCTGTTGTGGAAGGAGATGTTCCATACACTATCCTACATCCTGACATGCCCACCTCTATTGAAGACTTACAAATGGATTGGATACAACTTAAGGGGGAGCGAGACACTTTCGAGATCCAATTCTACGCCAGCGAGAAGAAGGTTTTGGAACTCACTAAGCAACTTCATGAGGAGCGGAGCCTGAACGCCTAAATTGCACCAAAGAGGATGCGTACAACCTTTTTATCTTAGAGTTTTTGTAAGCCCAAAAGAGGCATGATGTACTCAAGCCTTGATTTATTAATATAACGTGTGTTCCTTTTTGGTCTAAAGCAAATTTAAATCTATAATTTCCTTGAAATCATTACATATGCATTTACCATTCATCATAACATAAGCAGGTTTCTTACAACAAGTCTCCTCATATATTTACTGTTTATTTCAGTAAGATGGATATCGAGCATACGGTAAAGGACCTCCAGGCGCAAAATGCTCAGTTTCAATAGTTGTTCTTGACTCTAGCCAAAGGACAAGAAGATTTAAAAACTTTGTTGATTGAAGAAAAGAAGAAGAAAGCAAAGGAAATAACCGGAGTTCTGAATATGGGAAGAAGGTTCCAAGGACAAGCCAGACAGACCCTAGACTTTGCAACGTCATCTGGTGAAAAAGATAATCAAGAAGGGAAAGGCAAGGAAGCAGTTGTCCAGCCAGAATCTGAAGACGAAGAAGAAGAGGATTACTCTGAAGAGCAGTATCCCCCGGCCGACGATAAATACAAACATCTGGAAGAACGACTAAGCGCAATGGAAATTTAGAAGGTGCCCGGGCTAGACTTTGAAGAGCTGGGTTTGGTATCTGGGATTTTCATTCCACCAAAATTCAAGGCACCAATATTTTCTAAGTACGACGGAGTTTCATGTCCCAAGATGCATCTCCGATCCTATGTGAGGAAGATACAGCCTCACACTGCTGACAGAGATTTGTGGGTACACTTCTTTCAGGACAGTCTATCCGGAACTCAGCTTGATTGGTTCTATCAACTAGAAATGGCCAATATCCATAATTGGGAAGACCTTTCCGCTGCTTTTTATAAAAAGTATCAATACAACACAGACCTTGCTCCTACCCGTACTTAACTCCAGTGTATGGCTATGGTTTCAAGTGAAGGTTTCAAAGACTATGCTCAGAAATGGAGGTACTTAGCAGGAAGAGTCCAGCCTCCCCTTTCTGAAAGATAACTAGTAGACATGTTTCTGGGTACCTTGTTCGGTCCTTTCTTTAATCATTTAATTGGAAGCTCCTTAGCAGGCTTCACTGAATTAATCTTGATCGGGGAAAGAGTGGAAGCTGGGATTAAGAGTGGGAAGATCCAAAAAGACGCATTCTCCGCCACTGTAAGAAAACCATTTATTGGAAAGAAAGAAGTTGGTGTTGTGTATCCTCAAACGAATCAAGATAGAACTGAACGCCGACCAATGGTAGGGGCTCTCATGATCCCTAAGCTTGCACCTACTCAATAAAGGAACGATCAACCTAGAACAGAAAGACCAGTAAGACAATTTACCCGGATTAATATGACACTATCTCAAGTCCTACCACATTTGTTGAGATCTAATCTGGTAACTCTGAAGGAAGCCCCGAAGAATCCTAACACAACCTCTCCTCACTACCATCCTAATGCTCGTTGTGCTTACCATTCAGAAAGCCCCGACCATGATACTAACAATTGTTAGGCTCTGAAAAACAAGGTGCAAGACCTTCTTGAAGCAAAATAAATTGAGTTTGATGCTCCTGAGATCCCAAATGTTATCCCCTCCCCTATGCCCAAGCATGGCCATGGTGTTAACGCTTTTGAAGATGATACGTTTGTTACTGCTGTTGATGAACTTGTTACTCCTCTCCTGACCGTCAAGAAGAACCTATTGAAGGCCGATTTATTTCTGAGCTGTGATGAAAGCTGCCACTTCTGTCTATCCCTACCAACTAGTTGTCATTTATTAAAAGCAGGTATTCAACGCCTAATGGATGACAAAGAGATTTTGTTTGAAAAGACTCCCGTTTCAACCATTTCCTATAATGATGTTTCAATAGTAACCATTTCCGCCAATCCTTACAGGGTCTCCACCAAAAGACCCGTTAGGATTACATCAGTTCCTAAAGTAGCTCCACTGATAATTACTATGCCAGGTCCAGTCCCGTACTCATCAGATAAAACTGTCCCATGGAATTATGAGGGTGACGTCTACTATCACGGTGTCAAGCAAGATTGGTTGGCTGATAAAGACTCAATTCTTGAGAAGGCTGACCCCGACATCAGTAATGTTGCGGGAACGAGCAAGATAACCCGAAGTGGAATAATTTTCTCTCCAGAGATTTCTCCTCCGAAGACTGTTACTAGACCTGTGATCATCCATGTTCCTGTTCTTGTTGATACTACTACTACAATCCCTTTGGTTACCCCTACTGACACTCCTTCTGCTGAGTCAACCGAGAATCGGGGCAAAGGCATTATGGTTGAGCATGTCCGGATGAAGGTGAAAACAGTATCTATCCCTGAGGCCTCCCAAAAGGAGATGGAATAAATTCTGAAAATTATAAAGAGCAGCGACTACAACGTAGTCGAACAGCTAGGGCAGACTCCGTCAAAGATTTCCATGATGGCTTTATTGTTATGCTCTGAGGCTCATGCGAAGGCCTTGGGGAAATTTCTTAAAATTGCCCATGTACCACAAGAAACCTCTGCTGATCTATTCCAAGACTACGTGTCCAGTTTAACCGTTGACAATGGTTTAGGCTTTTCTAATGCTGACTTGACACCCAGAGGGAGGAAGCACAACGAGGCATTGCATGTCTCTGTCGAATGTTGGGGCATAACTTTGGCCCATGTCTTGGTTGATACCAATTCGTCTTTGAATGTGCTACCTAAGAAGGCTCTTGATAGACTTGACTGTGAAGGTTTGACCTTAAAACCCAACAATATAGTGGTAAGGGCCTTCGTGGGTTCAAAGAGAATGGTGCATGGGGAGGTGGACATCCCCATAAAAGTTGGAACCCAAACCTTTGATTCAACTTTTTACGTGATGGACATTCACCCTTCCTACTCCTGCTTATTGGGCCGACCATGGATTCACAATGTCGGTGTTGTCACCTGTACATTACATCAAATGCTGAAATACCCAACCAAGGGGAAGATCATTACTGTCCACGGAGAAGAGGAATATATGGTCAGTCATTTAAACTCCTTCAGATACGTGGAATTGGATGGTGAATTCATTGAAACTTCGTTTCAGAATTTCGAAGAAGTCCCACCAACCGTGGCAGTAACCAAGGCTGTTTACTAATCCCGAAGATTACAAGACCTCCACTAAATATGTATTCTCTGAAAGATGCCAAGGCAGTAATCGAAGAAGGTGGGTGCACTATTTGGGGCCAACTCCCGGATACCCCATACAAATCTGACAAATTTGGTTTGGGATTCACTTTAGGAGCCCAGAAAGCCGTACACCGTGCTCGTGCCAGGGGACCACCCTTGAAGACCAGTAACCACAGAATCAACATTGTGGAGGATGATGAGGACAACTACGACCTGGAGGAATGGATTTTCCAAACTGTCAACGGAGGACTCAACAACTTGGAAGCTAAAGAATTTGTCCCAATTACTTTTATCCAACAGTAATTGTCTTTAAATTTTTTGTCGGATTTGTAATAATTAAACAATTTAGACTTTTAAAACCTTGTGTCTTACCCGAGGCACAACGGTCCATTTGTAAGGGTTGTTACCTCATTTTCATATGTCATCAATGAATCATGGACATTTTTGCATACAAACTTTGTGCTCCTTGTCTTTCTTTCTTACATTTTATTTCTTTCAAAGATAGTTATACTCTTACACACGCTCACATTCAAAATGAATATCTACATCCATTCGGGATCCCATGGGTAACGATGCTGACCCATAATACCTTATTGATATCCAAGATGGATCCAATAAAATACATGTTCGAGAAGCCTGCCCTCTCTGGGAGAATAGCGAGATGGCAGATGATCCTGACGGAGTATGACATTCAGTATACTACCCAAAAAGAAATAAAGGGAAGTGTACTAGCTGATCACCTTGCTCATCAAGCCGTGGATGACTACCAGTCCATGAAGTTCAAATTCCCAGATGAAGACATCATGATGGTAAACAAATGTGAAGAACTCAGACCATATGACGGACCTGAACAAGAATCTCGATGGACCCTGGTTTTTGATGGGGCATCTAACGCACTCGGCAATGGTATCAGTGTTGTACGCATATCTCTGGAGGGATGTCATACTCCTTTTACTGCAAGACTCTGCTTCAACTGTACAAATAACATGGAAGAATACGAAGCATGCATTTTTGGTCTCAAACTGCCATAGATTTGAGGATCAAGTCCTTCAATGTATTTAGAGATTCAGCTTTGGTCATCAGTCAGATCAAAGGAGAATGGGACACGAAGCACCCAAACCTCATCCCCTACAAAGAGCATGTAGTAACATTAATCCCACACTTTGAGAAGATTACCTTCGAGCATTTCCCGCGAGAAGAAAATCAGCTAGCAAACGCGCTAGCCACAATGTAATCCATTTTTAAACTCAAATGGGATAATGAGGCTCCCCAGATCACCATTTAACGAATGGATGAACCAACTCACTGTCACGAGACCAATACTGAAGAAGTAATAGACCGACCTTGGTTCCACGAAGTTAAGAGGTATCTCGAGGCTCAAGAATATCCGGAAGGAGCTTCAGTCAACGACATGAAGTTCTTAAGGAGATTCTCTTCTAAGTTCTTCCTTAGTAATGGAATTCTCTACAAACGCAACCATGACTCTGTTTTGCTCCGTTGCATAGACAAGGTTGAGGCAGAGAAGATCATATCTGATCTACATGAAGGAACTTTTGGCCCCCATTCCAGTGGACATACAATGGCTAAGAAAATCTAAAGGGCAGGGTACTACTGGTCTACCATGGAAGCAGATTGCTACCAACATTCACGAACCTGCCACAAATGCCAGGTCTATGCTGACAAAGGGCATATACCTCCAGTTCCCCTGAATGTCTTAACGGCTCCTTGGCCATTCGCGATGTGGGGCATTGATATGATTGGAGAAATCAAGCCCACAACCTCTAATGGACACCATTTTATCTTGGTGGCCATTGACTATTTCACGAAGTGGGTTGAGGCAGCTTCTTTGGCTTCCGTTACCAAGAATGTTGTCGCACGGTTCATCAAACATAATCTCATATGTCGGTACGGTATCCTAGAGAGGATCATCATAGAAAATGGTATGAATCTCAACAATACTATGATCACCTCACTATGCGAGCAATTCAAAATCCAACACCATAATTCATCCCTTTACCGGCCAAGGATGAATGGTGTTGTCGAAGCCACAAACGAGAACATCAAAAAGATCATACAGAAAATGACAGTAACCTATAAGGACTGGCATGAGATGCTACCATTCGCTCTCCACGGTTACCGTACCACGGCGCGCACATCGACCAAGGCAACACCTTACTCTCTGGTATACGACATGGAAGTTGTCTTGCCTATTGAGGTCCAGATCCCTTCTCTAAGAATCATGAAGGATGCAAGGTTGAATGAAGACGATTGGATCCAAACTCGACTTGATCAACTGAACTTGATTGATGAGAAAAGGCTTACTGCTGTCTGTCATGGTCAAATGTATCAAAAACGGATGGTCAAGGCTTTCGACAAAAAGGTCAGACGCCAAGTGTATCAAGTCGGGGATCTAGTGATCAAACGCATCATACTGCCACAGGGTGACCCCAGGGGCAAATGGACTCCTACATATGAAGGACCGTTTATAATCAAAAGCATATTCTCTGGTGGAGCAATGATCTTAACCATTATGGATGGCGACAATCTGCCGCACCCTGTGAATGCAGACATAGTCAAAAGATACTACGTATAAGAGACCCACTAGGTTGACACACCTAGGCAAAATAAGGGCATCCCGGCTGTGATCGGTGGATCTGGAACTGACTGTTTAAAGCTGGTTCGCGAAATGTCGCGGAAGCAAGAGTCGCCACCGTATTTTATTTTCTCCAAATGGAAAGGACAAAAGCACAGAAAAATTCCTTAAAGAGATTGCTCTCGGTTCGGGAGGTAGGTTATAGAAAGGGAAGGTGTTAGCACCCTTTCTATCCATGGTTATCCATGGGCTCTTAGATACTTGCTCATTTGTGTTTTCAAAAATGATTTGTTTGCTTTTCAACTGTGGGTTTTAAAAAGTTTCTTTGAAAATTCTAGTTCGACTCTTGTATCGGTCCTCAAGAGTGTTTGAAAAATTGCTTTCGAAAGCTTTTGAAAATGTGTTGGTGTGAAAAGTATTTTTGAATTTGTTTTGAAATTAGAGCAAGTATCTAGAGTCGTCTACCTACCCTAAGGAATTCGTCTGTGTAAATGTCCTTTAAAGTAGTGTCATCCCACCATTGAGAGGTAGGTAGCACCACCGTTGGAGGTGTTCGGGTCAATTCGAGGTTCGGGACATGGTGATCACCAGAGCAATGGGAAGACACCTTAGAAGCTACCCTCATTCCAGGTTCCCGGATCATGAGGACTTACTAAGACATCTTCTACTCGACGATCACCTTTCGAGGCAAGGCAACAGTGAGGCGTACCCTAGGGGTGGTGTGTGATTTGTGTGTCAGATTCGTTTATTTTTGTCTTGTCATGTCAAAGTGATCTATGCGCTTGTTTTTATTTATCATTCATTCTTGCATGCCATTTAGTTAACAGTTAAGAAATTACGGGAAATAAAAGTTCTAAACTATTACAAAGGCGCGGGTCCACATCGCCAAAATTTCCAGGACCCGATTTGACAGAAATTAAAGAAATAAAGTAAAGGAAATATAAAATGTCCGAGTTACATGGCTTGAGCAATTACATAATATTTGAAAGAAGGAAATAAATAAAAATGCGTGAATAGGAATTAAAATTGGAAACGAGGGCGTTGGACCCTTTTTAATGAAATTAAATTAAATGATTAAACTAATGAAATTAAAGAGAAAAAAGAAATTATTATTATTTTTTGAGTTTTTGGTATTTATGTTTTTTATGTATTTTTATGAGAAAGATTAAATGAAATTAAAATATTAACCCTAATTCTAATTTTTTATTTATTTATTAAGAAAAACATGTTAAAATTAAACCTAAAATTAATCTAATTATTTACATGCAATTTTGATTTATAAAAATAAATAATTAATTATTAGTGAAATTTATTTACAAAAAATATTAATTAAATAAATATATTTTGATTTTTATGACTTTTCTGTTTTTTACTATTTTTTATATTTTATGAAAATAAGTTAAATTAAAGGAAATAATTAAAAAAAGAAATAATTGAAATAAATAAAATAAGGAAAAGAAAGAAAATACAATACCTTGGGGGGTTTCTGTCCCCTTTTTGGAGGTGAATCGGAGTGGTTTGGCCATTTGTGTTCTGGCATCATCATGCATAAGTTGTTCTACTTTGGCCATTTGGCTTTTGGCTTTTGGCCATTTGCGTTTTGGCCTCAACGTTCCTTAATCTTCTCAGGATGTCTGTCTCGCCATGTATTGGTGTCATGCATATGTTTTTCTACTTTGGCCATTTGGCTTTTGGCTTTTGGCCATTTAGCTTTTGGCCTCAACGTTCCTTAATGAACCTGCATGGGATCCTGTCTAAATCTGCAGTGTTGAATCTCACGAACACATTAAATAAAATCATAAAATGCAAATAAAGCCAATATATGAAGAAATTTAATGTTTAGGCACAATATGGCATGTATGAATGATTATACCCTTTTGATCATGGAGACCAAATCAACCTTACCCTTACTGAAAAATTAGTGACCGAAATGCTTTTATGCCTTACTGGAAAATTAGGATCATGGAGATCAGACCAGCCTTATCCTTACTAAAGAAGTAGTGAGGTGTTGGTTTGTAACTGTGATGGCTTGTTTGTAGTGAGAGAGGGATTTGTAATAAGGATTTCAAGGTTTTAGGGTTCTTGAAAGAATTTGATATTCTAACAGTATTGTGACAAGATTTTTTCTCCCTTTTTTTCTTCCCGGTTTGTGTGAAAAGAAGGTGATTATATAATGAAAATTAGGGTAAAACAAATGGGCTTTGAATGTGCAATTGGGCCTCCAATATTCACTTGAATTCGTCACTTTCCAGGCTAAATCGCAGGGAATTAAGTGCATTTTTTGAAGTTGAAATGTGAAAACAAAATGTAGCCGATATCGAGAACTAACTCCTGTCCGAAAATCGACTCAATCGGATAAACGGTGAATTAGTTATGAATTTTTGAAGTTTCAGCTCAGACAAACTTATTTTGGGCTCCAGTGTCGACTCTGACACGTTCTTCAATAAAAAACTGGTATTGATCGGTGCATAATTTGGTCTCGACTTTTGAAGAAAAGTTGTAGATCTATGAGTCAGTGACCTTGTATAAAAATATGAGTCCAATCCGATAAAAATTGACCGAGTTATGAATTTTCGAAGTTTCGGCTCAGATGAAATAATATTCAGCATTCAGGATTTTCAGCGTGTTACACACTCTGAGCAAAAAATGAAGGCCTTTTGAATACCGTTTGAACTCAATACCTTCTGTGAAAATGTAGTCACCTCAATTTGTGAAATTTTGGCGCCGAAACCAGCTCGATACGATGAAAATCGACCAAGTTATGATTTTCTGAACATGACACCAATAAACTTATGTCATAAATTTTCTGTGCAAAAATACTTGATAAATCCACATTTTTGAAGACCTTCTGATCGAAATTGGCTTCCAGCCGTGAGAGATGAAAACGTAGATAATGTCAAGACGGAATTTTGGCCACCGGAACGGGTTCAATACGAGCCACGATCTTCAAGTTATGAATTTTTTAGCGCGTAAAAACTGCACTTTCAGCACACTTTTTCACCATATTTCTTCGAGAAAACTCACACATTCGGATACCTTCTTTAAAGAATTGACTCTTGAGCCGAACCTGAATTTGAGAATACGTTATCAGAGATATCTTGGCGAAAGAATACCTGAATATGACGCGCCGGGTTGGACTTGTGAATTTTTCTTGAAATGTTTTGAGAAATATGGGAGGGCAAATTTTGGGGTACAACAGTTGCCCCTGTTCAATCTTCTTAGACCTGAGGATGCAGATTGGCTGACGTGCCTTTCGTAATCTGAGGGTGGAAGATGATTGAACACTAGAGTGCCCAGAAATTTGCGCTCACATAGTAGTATGATGGTGGGAATAGGCTTATAGATGCCATTTGGAGATTGATGGATAGGATGATGGGCTTATAGATGCCATGCTAAGAGATGATGGAGAGTGGATGGGCTTATAGATGCCATCTGGATGTCAATCGCGTAAGAGATTCCTTAGTGAGAACCTGCGTACCTGCAAAAGAAAGATGAGTACCTGACATGTTGCGGGAACTGGTCTTCAGATGCTTTGTATAGATGTGTCCTGATTGGTTACAGGAGTTGGATCTGGAGCTTCCAACGGTGATTAATGAACCAGGGATGGTTACTACCTCAACAGGAACGGTGAGAGAACCTTGGATGACTTTAACCTCAACAGCAATCGTTGAGAAAATCTTGGGATTACCACCTCCGCAGTATCGGGGAGAGAACCATAGGCGACTACAACCTCAATAGCATTCATTGAGAGAATCTTGGATAACTTCACTTCAACAGCAATCATTGAGCGAAATATGGGATTACCACCTCCGCAGTAAACATTGAGAGAACCTTGGATAACTTCAACTTCAACAGCAATCGTTGAGCGAAATCTGGGATTACCACCTCCGCAGTATCGGGGAGAGAACCATGGGCGACTACAACCTCAACAGTATCATTGAGAGAATCTTGGATAACTTCACTTCAACAGCAATCATTGAGCGAAATCTGGGATTACCACCTCCGCAGGATCGGGGAGAGAACCATAGGCGACTACAACCTCAATAGCATTCATTGAGAGAATCTTGGTGGGAATTACCATCTCCGCAGTATCGGGGAGAGAACCATAGGCGATTACAACCTCAATAGCAATCATTGAGAGAATCTTGGTGGGAATTACAATCTCCGCAGTATCGGGGAGAGAACCATAGGCGATTACAACCTCAATAGCAATCATTGAGAAAACCTTGGATGGAATTATCATCTCCGCAGTATCGGGGAGAGAACCATAGGCGATTACAACCTCAATAGCAATTATTGGGAAAACCTTGGATGGAATTATCATCTCCGCAGTATTGGGGAGAGAACCATAGGTGATTACAACCTCAATAGCAATCATTGAGAAAACCTTGGATGGAATTATCATCTCCGCAGTATCGGGGAGAGAACCATAGGCGATTACAACCTCAATAGCAATTATTGGGAAAACCTTGGATGGAATTATCATCTCCGCAGTATCGGGGAGAGAACCATAGGCGATTACAACCTCAATAGAAATTATTGGGAAAACCTTGGATAACTTCTACTGAGTCTTCATCAGAAAAATCTGTTTGGGGTCGATTTAACTGGACTAGAGAAGGCCTTGGACTGGTTAAGAAACAGAGAATCTTAGGGTCGATTAACTGAACCGGTCTAGGTCTTGGAATGTCTTCAACTGGGTCTTTATCAGAAAAATCTGTTTGGGGTCGATTTAACTGGACCAGAGAAGGCCTTGGACTGGATAAGAAATCTTTGGAGTCGATTTAACTGAACCGGTCTAGGTCTTGAAATATGATTGAGAATTTAACTGAATCTTTCCTGAAAGGTAAAGGTCAGTCATATGCAATGCATGATATGGACCAAGCAATGATGTTCTCAACATAAATGAGATTTGTAAGATATGATGCGTCTATGCATGCTATAATGATGTATGGAAGTGCGATGTTTATGAATGTATGTTTTCGTCTAGGAAAGTAAATCCTTGACGGGTTCCAGGAAGTCACTACCGGGCTAATGTTGGAGAATAGATTTTGCTTCCGCTGGGGATGATAGTTGCGAGAATACCGGTAGGAGAAGATGACTCCGTTGGGGAATGAACTTGGCGAATGGATTACTCTGCGGGGAGAAAAGTACTCTAACGATCTTGCTGGGAAGCAATACTCTGTGGGGAGAGAGGTACTTTGTTGAGTTGTTGATAATAACTTGTTGGGGATACCCTTGTTGTTGGAAGTGTTGATAGACTTCGCTGGGGATAAGAAGACTCCGTCGAGGGCGCTCTTTCCGTGGCTTTTGGCTGAGGATAACCCAGTTATATCCTGGTAAGGAAATAACTCTTTGAATAAAGCCGGACGACGCGTCCGTGCTCTATGAGGATAAGCTTCCAGAATCTACTGGGGATAAGCTTACTGCTTGGGGAGATGGATTCCAACTTTCTTGGGGGAACTAGATTGGACTCTCCTGGGGAAGTTTTGAATTGTATTGGGAAAAGGCTCCGCTGAATGTTTGATGTACCACCGGGGAACAATCTTTAGACCAGGATTGCCGGGGATGCTTGTTAAGAATATGTATATACTGCTGGGGAATGTTGATATCTGCTGGAGGATACCCAACTTCCTTAAGATTTGATAACTTTGCTTGAGGAAGAGTGCACTGACTGCTGACTTACTCTCTGGGGAATTAAGGTGTCTGGTTATGTTCTTCGGCTGAACCTACCTTGGTACCTTAGTGGATAGAACAATTAGATTGCTTAGACAACTCTTTATTGCCCCTGTTTCTGATGTGGGAGAGGAAGACCTGTGAGGTGCTGATAGCTGTTGATGGACAAACTCTTCTTCTGATAGGCAAGTGACAAGATGCCGGGACATAGTCGTACGCTTTGATCCCTAATTTTTTCCTGGACCGCCCTTTCGGGTTTTCGGTCCACCGGGATACCCATTTTTGCCCAAGCCGCCTTTTCAGGTTTTCGACTTGCCGGGTGTACAGATTTTTTCATTTCATCCCTTATTTTTGCCCGAACCCTTTTGGTTCGCTGGGAAGCCCTTATTTTTGCCTAGGTATGTCAACCTAGCGGGTCTTTGATTTTGCATAGTATTTTTTTTTACTATGTCCATGCTTTCAGAATGTAGGGAGTTGCCCCTGTTAGAAGTGCTTTGTCATGCCACCAGAAAGTGTTTGATCAAGCAAGCTTCGTTGCTGGAGTGCCCCAAGTGACTCAGGCGGAGATTTGCCCCAGGCTATTTGGCCTTTGAGAGATTCTCCGAATCTTGATTGGACTGCCCCAGATGATGGACCATGGTCATGTCATCCCCCTTGATTGGAAATACTTCTGTTCATTAGGCATTCGTCGTGCGAATTTCTATGCTGTTCAAACAAAAAGTCATATGCAAGCAAAGTTATGTTAAAAATGCAAAGCTTATGTCTGTCTTGAAGATTTTGAAAATGCATTCTTTTTTCATAAAACAAATGAATGTTTGTAAAACGTAATGTCAACTCCTTCTTTATAGTAAGCCTTAAGGAGTCAGGATACCTTTCGTCACAGTATGCTTTCGAACTAACCCATGCTTCAGCTAGGACTTTTGAGGGTTATAACGTGGCCTGGTTCATGGTTCAAGAAACAAAGGATAAAGGCTCAAATTATTTGTACCCACCGGCTCTTCGTGATGTTCTCCAAACCTACACTCAGTTGATCATACGTTAGACCTTGTTTGAGTCTTTGCTCTGATATACTAGTGATGATTCAGATATTGAACGTTTATTTGAATAGGCAGTCATCTCCTTTTTTGCTGAGGGTTTGTAGGACTTCTTTCTTTTTTTATTTTTGTTATCCCTTTCTTTTTTTTCCTGAACTGTTTCCTTTTTTGGAATTACAGTCAGCGGGATGCCCCAGTTTCGTAAGTCCCCTTTATAGGTTTTGACTTATTGGGTTTTTTTTTATTTTGAAAGATAATGACTGCCTTTCTTTATTGATCATTCGGAACCATCACTGTCTTTCTTTCATTTTGTAAGGACCTCTTTGGTGCCATTCGTTATGCACTCGGATCAACTGAGAGACTACCCTGCCCCAGGTTATGATTAAGGGTTTTAAATTTCGAAAAGAAAAACTCCTACTTCTTTGGCTCAGAGGGGTTGACGAGGGATTATCATCCTTATAACTCCAGTGTTTAGGGATTGAAACAATGCCTGTACCTCATCAGCGGGGTCTGTTCAAAAGCAAACTGTAATGATCGTGGTATCGTTTTCGTCATCCTCCCTTAAGAGGCTTAGAATTATTAATCGAGTGTTGACATCAGAAAAAATATGAAAACAATTTGTATATAGTGAATACGAATATATTGCTTCAGAACAGACATATGCGATGCATTAATGAAATAACAATATTTAACATGAGTAAATGTTTGAACAATCAAAGCACAACACAACTTGAACATTCGAATGAACAAAAGTTTCCTCGTCTCAGAGCTTGTCACTTCAAATGGTGAGCCTTGGAGGGATGGTAGAAAAATTCAGCCTGACCATCTTGTGTGAATTCCAGTGCTCCTTCATCAATCAGGTCATGAATCTTATTCTTCAAAGTCCAACAATCCTCTGTAGCATGCCCCGGGCTGTCAGAATGATAAGCACAGCGGGCGTTGGGGTTATACCTCGGTGACGTTGTATTTTGAAACTTCGGAGCCTCTTTTAGAGTTACCAGCTTGGTCTCCAGCAACTGTGGCAATATCTGGGATAAGGTCATGCTGAGCCGAGTGAACTGCCTCCTCTCGCTCTTTTTTTGGTTGTGATGTTGAATTTGTGACACTGGAGCCATCTGAGGAGCTCTCCCCTTACCTCCTTGTCTCAAAGGTGGTTGAACGATGACTGGCTTTTTGCCCTTAGACTTTTGCCCCAGTTGGTTACCCTGAAGTAGTTGGTTGACGAGAAACCAGAGCTCATCTTGTCTTTGAGCTAACCCTTAAATGGCAGTCACCTGCCCCAGCATCTGGACTTTCAATGCATCCACCTCAGCTTGTAGGTGTTTCAGCCTTTCACCCTCAGCACTGTTTCTGACAAAGGTCTCCATGAGAAGTGTCCTTAGCTCCTCCTGCCCCTTGGATAGATTCAGGAGGATTTCCCCGAACCGAGTCTCTTGAGCGAGAGAGTCCTGGTTATCTGGTTGGAAGGCCATTGCTGAAATAAACAGCGAGAAAGGTAAGTGACCTGCAACAAAGATACATGTTATGTAATGATGTGTATGACATGCATGTAATGTTTTCAAGGACCTCGCGGGGTAAACAAGAAAACTTGTTAGCATTTGGATCCGGTAGCTTGATTGGAAGAAGCTTCATATTGGTTGAGAGTCTTTCTTCCAAGGGTCAAAGGCTCACCATATCCAGTGGGTCATAGCCCCTGACTTTAGTCATCATGTCTGGTTTTGATTTCCCAGCAACCTTGGTTAAGGGAACCTTCTTCAGGAGTCAGAGCTCACCATATCAAGTGGGTCATAGCCCTTGACAACTTTGTCCAGAGGAAAATAAATCCTCTTTGCCTCTTGTTGGGACAGCTGATTCACCATGACCTGCATCACAAGCCCTTGAGATCCTTGAAATGGGTTATGATGTATGCAATGGTATGATGTCATGATGCATGGGGTAATATGAATAATCCCTGTTATGAGTCCTTATTAAGGACTATACACAGAAACCTGCAAGAAAATCAAGTAAAACCTGTCATGAGTCCCAGTTGAGGACTATAAACAAAACCTGCGAGAAACTTGGTAAACTTTGTTATGAGTCCTAATTAAGGACTATGACAAAAACTGCAAGAAGCTTAGTAAGCCCTGTCATGGGTCCCAATTAAGGACTAAAATAAAACCTGCAAATAGTTCATGTGTCAGATAAAGCATGCAAGTAGTCAAGTACGAAGGCACACAAGTCACACAAAAGAGCCCTTAGAGTTTAGGCCGGCATGGGGTATGGGTAGTACCCTCTTGAAGTTGGTGGGTTCAACCTGTCCTATCAAAGTAACCGGGTTCTAAGGGTCCCAATATCACGGGATTGCTTTCATTGTTCATCGTTTCGATTTAGCCACTGAACTGGCGACCGAAATATTCCAGGAAAGCAACCCTCAATTGGGTGTAGTATCGAGTATCAACCAACCTCGGACTGCACCAAAGTCAGTTATCTCACTACCCTAAAGAGGCCAAGATAGTTCAATTAAGGTTCCTAAGGTCTGTTGATGCTTCACGACACCACGCGGAGGCCCCGTACTCTCCTTGACTGAACTCAAGGGTTACCGGTACACACCAAAGTGCCACATCAATGTAGCAGACTGTTTCAACCATGTCGGTATACCCCGCACAGTTCCCTCACAGCCTTGTTGCTACTTTCTAAGAAGGTATCCCCCAGATTTGGGTTAGGATCTATAAAACTCCCAAGCAACCCACAATTTTAAAGCACACAAGGAAAACAATTGAAAACACAGTTATGAACTAGCCCTAAGGTACACCTCACTTTAAGTTTATTCCCCAACAGAGTCGCCAGTTCTGTGATCGGTGGATCTGGAACTGACTGTTTAAAGCTGGTTCGCGAAATGTCGCGGAAGCAAGAGTCGCCACCGTCTTTTATTTTCTCCAAATGGAAAGGACAAAAGCACAGAAAAATTCCTTAAAGAGATTGCTCTCGGTTCGGGAGGTAGGTTATAGAAAGGGAAGGTGTTAGCACCCTTTCTATCCATGGTTATCCATGGGCTCTTAGATACTTGCTCATTTGTGTTTTCAAAAATGATTTGTTTGCTTTTCAACTGTGGGTTTTAAAAAGTTTCTTTGAAAATTCCAGTTCGACTCTTGTATCGGTCCTCAAGAGTGTTTGAAAAATTGCTTTCGAAAGCTTTTGAAAATGTGTTGGTGTGAAAAGTATTTTTGAATTTGTTTTGAAATTAGAGCAAGTATCTAGAGTCGTCTACCTACCCTAAGGAATTCGTCTGTGTAAATGTCCTTTAAAGTAGTTCCATTCCACCATTGAGAGGTAGGTAGTACCACCGTTGGAGGTGTTCGGGTCAATTCGAGGTTCGGGACATGGTGATCACCAAAGCAATGGGAAGACACCTTAGAAGCTACCCTCATGCTAGGTTCCCGGATCATGAGGACTTACTAAGACATCTTCTACTCGACGATCACCTTTCGAGGCAAGGCAACAGTGAGGCGTACCCTAGGGGTGGTGTGTGATTTGTGTGTCAGATTCGTTTATTTTTGTCTTGTCATGTCAAAGTGATCTATGCGCTTGTTTTTATTTATCATTCATTCTTGCATGCCATTTAGTTAACAGTTAAGAAATTACGGGAAATAAAAGTTCTAAACTATTACAAAGGCGCGGGTCCACATCGCCAAAATTTCCAGGACCCGATTTGACAGAAATTAAAGAAATAAAGTAAAGGAAATATAAAATGTCCGAGTTACATAGCTTGAGCAATTACATAATATTTGAAAGAAGGAAATAAATAAAAATGCGCGAATAGGAATTAAAATTGGAAACGAGGGCGTTGGACCCTTTTTAATGAAATTAAATTAAATGATTAAACTAATGAAATTAAAGAGAAAAAAGAAATTATTATTATTTTTTGAGTTTTTGGTATTTATGTTTTTTATGTATTTTTATGAGAAAGATTAAATGAAATTAAAATATTAACCCTAATTCTAATTTTTTATTTATTTATTAAGAAAAACATGTTAAAATTAAACCTAAAATTAATCTAATTATTTACATGCAATTTTGATTTATAAAAATAAATAATTAATTATTAGTGAAATTTATTTACAAAAAATATTAATTAAATAAATATATTTTGATTTTTATGACTTTTCTGTTTTTTACTATTTTTTATATTTTATGAAAATAAGTTAAATTAAAGGAAATAATTAAAAAAAGAACTAATTGAAATAAATAAAATAAGGAAAAGAAAGAAAATACAATACCTTGGGGGGTTTCTGTCCCCTTTTTGGAGGTGAATCGGAGTGGTTTGGCCATTTGTGTTCTGGCCTCATCATGCATAAGTTGTTCTACTTTGGCCATTTGGCTTTTGGCTTTTGGCCATTTGCGTTTTGGCCTCAACGTTCCTTAATCTTCTCAAGATGTCTGTCTCGCCATGTATTGGTGTCATGCATATGTTTTTCTACTTTGGCCATTTGGCTTTTGGCTTTTGGCCATTTAGCTTTTGGCCTCAACGTTCCTTAATGAACCTGCATGGGATCCTGTCTAAATCTGCAGTGTTGAATCTCACGAACACATTAAATAAAATCATAAAATGCAAATAAAGCCAATATATGAAGAAATTTAATGTTTAGGCACAATATGGCATGTATGAATGATTATACCATTTTGATCATGGAGACCAAATCAACCTTACCCTTACTGGAAAATTAGTGACCGGAATGCTTTTATGCCTTACTGGAAAATTAGGATCATGGAGATCAGGCCAGCCTTATCCTTACTGAAGAATCTCACGAACACATTAAATAAAATCATAAAATACAAATAAAGCCAATATATGAAGAAATTTAACGTTTAGGCACAATATGGCATGTATGAATGATTATACCATTTTGATCATGGAGACCAAATCAACCTTACCCTTACTGGAAAATTAGTGACCGGAATGCTTTTATGCCTTACTGGAAAATTAGGATCATGGAGATCAGGCCAGCCTTATCCTTACTGAAGAAGTAGTGAGGTGTTGGTTTGTAACTGTGATGACTTGTTTGTAGTGAGAGAGGGATTTGTAATAAGGATTTCAAGGTTTTAGGGTTCTTGAAAGAATTTGATATTCTAACAGTATTGTGACAAGATTTTTTCTCCCTTTTTTTCTTCCCGGTTTGTGTGAAAAGAAGGTGATTATATAATGAAAATTAGGGTAAAGCAAATGGGCTTTGAATGTGCAATTGGGCCTCCAATATTCACTTGAATTCGTCACTTTCCAGGCTAAATCGCAGGGACTTAAGTGCATTTTTTGAAGTTGAAATGTGAAAACAAAATGTAGCCGATATCGAGAACTAACTCCTGTCCGAAAATCGACTCAATCGGATAAACGGTGAAATAGTTATGAATTTTTGAAGTTTCAGCTCAGACAAACTTATTTTGGGCTCCAGTGTCGACTCTGACACGTTCTTCAATAAAAAACTGGTATTGATCGGTGCATAATTTGGTCTCGACTTTTGAAGCAAAGTTGTAGATCTATGAGTCAGTGACCTTGTATAAAAATATGAGTCCAATCCGATAAAAATTGACCGAGTTATGAATTTTCGAAGTTTCGGCTCAGATGAAATAATATTCAGCATTCAGGATTTTCAGCGTGTTACACACTCTGAGCAAAAAACGAAGGCCTTTTGAATACCGTTTGAACTCAATACCTTCTGTGAAAATGTAGTCACCTCAATTTGTGAAATTTTGGCGCTGAAACCAGCTCGATACGATGAAAATCGACCAAGTTATGATTTTCTGAACATGACACCAATAAACTTCTATCACAAATTTTCTGTGCAAAAATACTTGATAAATCCACATTTTTGAAGACCTTCTGATCGAAATTGGCTTCCATCCGTGAGAGATGAAAACGTAGATAATGTCAAGACGGAATTTTGGCCACCGGAACGGGTTCAATACGAGCCACGATCTTCAAGTTATGAATTTTTTAGCGCGTAAAAACTGCACTTTCAGCACACTTTTTCACCATATTTCTTCGAGAAAACTCACACATTCGGATACCTTCTTTAAAGAATTGACTCTTGAGCCGAACCTGAATTTGAGAATACGTTATCAGAGATATCTTGGCGAAAGAATACCTGAATATGACGCGCCGGGTTGGACTTGTGAATTTTTCTTGAAATGTTTTGAGAAATATGGGAGGGCAAATTTTGGGGTACAACACCGGCGAACCAAAAGGTTCAGGAAAAAATTAGGGATAAAATAAAAAAATCAGTATAACCGGCAAGTCGAAAACCCGAAAGGGCGACTTGGGCATAAAAGGGTATCCCGGTGGACTGAAAACCCGAAAGGGTGGTCCAGGAAAAAGTTAGGGAATTAAAGCGTATGACTATGTCCCGTTGGATCACCTTGCAGACAAACTTTGGCTTCAACTGACAAACTCAACGGGTCTAATCAATCCAATCAACTTCGGACAAGGCAGCGAGTGGACAAGATGCTCAGAGGCACGAAGGCTATAGCAGAATGGGAACCCCATCAGATTATTGCACATAACTATCTTTTCTTTGTACCAAATTTTCATCTTTTACGATGACATTCTCTTACTAGGATGTTCTTCTCATTGTAGAAAATAATTATTCAAGTTAATGCAAAGATATTCCTTTGAAAGTGCAAAACTATCTGTTTTTATTTATTTTTGTGTTTCGTTTACAAAAACGTCCAATGATTTATTTTTGAACATATGCATTTGAACGTAATTACTGTTTACAAATGAACAAAAAGGAGCAGAAGTAGAAGACAGTCACTAATGGCTTTAAGAAATAGGATAATATCTTTAGACTATTCCATAAAATCCCCCACAATGTGCACCTTAATGATGTCAAGTTCTCTTACATCCCCGGTGGAACAAACCTTCCAGTTTATCACTCCCCAGTAAAGGTCGTCCAATTTCTCAGGCTTCTCCAACAAGATTTCACAAGCCATACACGGAGTTTCCCGTACAACAGAGTTTATTTCTCTAACAAATAGAAGTTCATCAACTCATCAGCACTTCAAAACATGAAGACTTACACTCCACGTCCCCAACAGTAGTCCAAGATTTATTTTCCCTAATCCTACGGTTTTACAACAGCATAGCTTACACACCTATACATCGCATCCATGCGTCATAAACATTTATGACACAAATGCATACAACATAATCTCATTCATTTTATTGAGAACATCATTATACAATGCATTTCATACATCATGAAATTGCATACAACTAAACTTTCATCTTTTCAGGAAAGACCAGTCAGCAGATGGCTATCATCAACAATTTGCAAAAAGTCAGAGATTGATACCTGAAAATAAGCCAGGATAATCATCTACACGACCAGCTAAACCGTCAGATACAGTTCAGATATGCTCCAGACATGGACGCCATTCTAATACTCATTCAGATTCAACTTTCAGATACAGTTCAGATATGCTCCAGACGCGGATGCCATTCTGATACTCATTGAGATCCAGCTCTCAGATACATTTCGGATACACTCCAGACACGGATGTCATTCTGATACTCATTCAGATTCAGCTTTCAGATACAATTCAGATATGCTCTAGATTCAGATGTCATTCTGTTACTCATTCAAATTCAACTTTCAGAAACGAGCCAAATATAATTTGTTTATGGATATTATTCTAGTACTCAACCCCACACATCCAGTACTTCAGTATAAATCAAACAGAGATTAATTCTGACACTTCTTCCCTTCCCATCAACAATCATTTTTGGATGGCATCTGTAAGCCCATCTCCAACAACTTTCCATCATCTCTCCAGATGGCATCTGTAAGCCCATCTCCAACAAGTTTCCATCATCTCTCCATATGGAAACTTTTAAGCCCATTCCCTACACCATCAACCATCACATCCTCGAGTGCAAGTTTCAGGGCACTCTAGTGTCCAATCATCTTCCACCTTCAAGTCACGAATGGAAAATCTGCCAATCTAACTCTTCAGGTTTAAGAAGACTGAACAAGGGAAACTGTTGTATCCAAAAAATTTCCCTCTCAATTATCAAATATCTTCTCACAGAGATCTCTCTTGGTTCAAGACTGCACTAGGGTTGATCAACTAAAGACACTCCTTAAGCACTGATGACTCAAATTAGGGTTTGAGATTGCACAAGGATAATTGAACTTCCAATTACTAATATGACTTTCATGTCTCATTATGGACACCCAATATTTCTCATGTGAAGTTTCAAGCGTTGGATCACATTTTTGCTCAGTCAATTGAGCCGTTGACCTAAAAATCAGTTGTATTGGGGAAAAAGTCAATTGTGGCCAATTTACAGTCAAACTTCATAATTTTTTATCCACATCAACATTATAAACTCATATGTATCATTTGATCAAGTTTGGACTACAATTCCTCTAGAAATTTGATCAAATCATCAAAAAGGGCAAAATGGTCAAAATTAGGGTTTTGACTAAGAAAGGGCAATTTCTGATTTTTGACCTAGCAAATGGTTAATTGGTTTGAGGCATGATCTCAAGAGTTCAATTGCATAATTTTGACCTAATGGCATGACCCAAAATATTGCTCAAGATCAATTGGATTGATAGTGAATTTTCAGTCAACTGATCAACAGTCAACTGTACATTGAAAAGTCAAACTTTGACTTTTTGGTCAAAATCAAGTGTCAAAGATCAAAATTCATCAAAACATGTCAAAATATGAAACATATTCATCAAGAAATCAAAAAGTCAAGATTTCATTTTGAAAAGTCAAAGTTTTCAAACTTAGAAATTTTTCTAAGTGTTGAAAACTTCATGTTTTTTCACATCTTAGAGGCAATTTTCCACCATGATGCAAGATGATTCAAAAGAAACTTTCAACATGAAAGTTGTATATCTCCATTATATCTACAAAATTTCTTTACAAAACTTCTTCTAAAAATTCTTGGATCTCAAGTTATTAATTCATAAAGTCATGGTCTTGAAATTAAACACTTAGTGAAATTTTGCCCTAGTTTAGGCAGGATTTTGACCTAACTTCATGGCACTTTTTTATATAGTTCCAAGGGAAATTTTCAAAAGTGATTCAAAGGGGGGTTGTATAAAACATTACAAGCTTTCTAAAATGTCAAATAACCCCTTGAGATCATTCTTGAGCTATTATCCAAGTTGCATTTCCATTAATGGCACAAAGTTAACATTGCCATTCTTGTAAAGCAAGCTTTTTGCATAAAGTCCATTCTTGAGCCTCTAACTTGTTCCATCTGATCACACTCTATCCACAAAGTCAGAAGCAAGTATGTTTAAAACATAAACACTCTATCTTAGCAAGTACACAAGGCTTTGAAACTTGAATTTCTCAAAAATCACATGTTATGCATAAAGTTGTGATTTTGAATTTTGATCAACAAAAATTCTCCAAACTTGTTGCTTATAAATAGAGTCACTATTTGTGAGCTAAGGGACGAGCTCAAGAACCCTGAAACACTCCCAAACTCCCTCTGGCCAGAAATTGCACAAAAAACTCCATTGATACACAGTTATGACCTTAAACTTGTATCTCTCATTTCCCTCGTGCGTTTTCCCTCAAATTCATTCCTAAAGCTTCCTTACATCAAATACAAACCATCCCTGACCCTGTTTCATAACTGTAACTCCATCTTTATCAACCTTCATAACAAAAAACAGAGCTCTGCCAGTTGACTTCTCCAGGTCATTTCAGCCATCCATTGCTCAAGCTAATCATTGCATTAGCTTCCTGGGAACTTGAGGAAGTTAACCTGATCATTGCAACACCTTGAATCAAGCCTATTTGCATTTCACGATTTCCAGTTTTGAGGTATTTTTCTTGAAATTCTATCTTCATATTTATGCATTGTTAGGCTTGCATTTGTGAAGATAAAGTGTAGACATCATTGCCCTGAAACTATACATGTCCTTAGATTTCATTTATTTTGATTGAGCTAGGAGAATTTTGAGTTTGAACTTTCTGAAATATTTAGGTCATAATTTTGTGCTTTTAGAAATTCTCATTCATCTTTGATTTATAGCTTATGATATTTATATGGTTGGATTCGTGTGGAAAAATGGAGCAACTTTCATGTTTGCATCTTTCATTTTTGTTGAGAAACGAGCAAGTTACAGGATCCATGGCTGAAGGTTGAAGATGAAGTTGAATTCAGGGCATAACTTATGTTATATATTTATTGTTGTGCCAATGTTAACGGATGTATAGCCACCCCAGTGGTAAAGCGCGCGCTTGTTAGCCTCTGGGACCTGGGTTCGAGCCCCAGTGGTACCCTTTTGCTATTTTTCACATTTTTCTTCCTTTTTTTGTTTGAAACAGGCGCCTGGGCTTCCAACAATTGGGCCTTGCTTTTTTTGCTTTTACTAACCCCTGTTGTTACTTCCATACACCTGGCCCAAATTTTTTTAAATTTATTTTCTTTTTATTATTATTATTATCATGATTAATATTATTTTTATTAATATTAATAAAAATCCAAAAAAATATTTATTCTATTATTTTTACCCTCATTTATTTATTTTATTTGTTTTAATAAAATTAAAAGAACAAAAAAAAATTCTTAATAAATTAATTTCTTTCTTAATAATTAATATTTAGGCTTAGGTTTAATTATTATATTTTTTTTCTTAATAATTATAATTAATTTTTTTTTTGCTAATTCTAATTAAAAACCTTTTTCATCGAAAAACCCTAAAAATCTTTTTCATTTAATTTTTTTCTCAATTAGTTTAATTTTATTTTATTTTAATTTTAACTAATCTTTTTCTTAATTAAGTTTAGATTAAACCATTTTCATGAAAACCAAATAAAAATCACATTTCTTTACATTTTACATTCTTGCATTCTTATCTTTATTTTTGTACATTATTCAAAATTTAATATGGTTGTAATATTTATTTAGATTTAAATTCTTGCAATATTCCCCATTTGTAATTTGTATACCCCCTCCCCTAAATGATGTAATAGCGTAGTAATTTTAAATTCCGCAATTTATCGCTTTATATACAAATGCTAGTAATTAAGGTTTTATATGGAAAGACAAAACAATCAATAGAAAACCCTAATCAAAGACAAATCAAGCATGTAAATCAATACACTTGCACACTTTCATCCTTGGGGTAATTCCACTTTGTTGCCTTATAAAAATGGCCATGTTACGCATGTGGGATATCTTAGCAAAAAGCAAGCAAAATATAAGATCATAGTCCCTCGATGACGCTATCTATGTTGCCTTTTCAAAATAATATTAGTCCCTAAAGAAAAATGTAAAGATACCTTGCAACATTGCTAATCATGGTTATACGATGACCCACGCCCGTCCCTTTTACATCCAAAGATAGGGTTACTTACCAAATCAATGGTAAGATAACAATGTCAAAGGAAAGAGGAAATAAACACGAAATACTTTTGAGTAGGTAGAATGTTCCTAGTTACTTGCTCCGTTTCAAAACAAAAACATCCTTTCTATTTTCAAAACAAACACTTATACTTTCAAAACATCTTTCAAACTTGAAAACATTTTCAAAAGATCAAACACTTTGTATACATTCTTACGAACGAGAATCATTACAAAGTTTGCCTAAACAATGGCATCTTTACAAAATACTTTCAAAAACCACACAAATCACATTTTCAAACACAAAAGCAAGTGATCTAGCAAGTAACTAAGAGCCCATGGAAAACCATGGATGAAAAGGGTGCTAATACCTTCCCTTTTCATAATATACTCCCCGAACTCAAGAAATAATCTCAAACGTCTTTCCTGTGCTTTTTCACTTTTCCTTTTGGATAAAAGAAAAGTCGGTGGCGACTCTTGCTAACCGCAACATTTGCGATAAAACGCAAAATAACCAAGTCAGTTCTCCCACCGTATCACAGAACTGGCGACTCTGCTGGGGAAAAATACTAAAAGTGGGGTTACCTTAGGGTTATATCATATTTACTTGCTTTCTATTTTTGACTTGTATGCTTTACATTATGGTTCTTGGTTTGGGTTTGAATCTTCTACCCGGATTTGGGATACCTTATAGGTAAGTAGCAATACGTTGTGGAAACTGTGCGGGGTATACCGACATGGTCTAAGCAATAGCTACGTTAGTGCGACATATTTGTGGGTACCGGTAGCCCTTGAGTAGTCAAGGAGAATACGGGGACGCTGAGTGATGTCATGAATCACTAATGAACTTTTAGGAACTTTACTTGACCAACTTGGTCATTAGGACATAGTGAGATGACCTGCTTTGGTGCATTCCAAAGTTGATAGATACTCGATACTACACTCATTGAGGTTTGGTTTTTTGGGATATTTCGGTCGCCATTAAAGTGGCTTGCGCTCAAATAATTCCCAAAGAAACAAATTAGTGATATTGAGCTCCTTAGAACCCGGTTACTATTACTAGGATAGGTTTGATTCAACTAAACTTCAAGAGGGTACTTAGCTATAAGACTCCATGAAAGCCTAAACCTAAATACTTGTTTGCTTTGTTTGTATATACTTGTACATAACATCATAAACATCATAACATAATACTCATATTCACTAACCATTTCAAGGATCTTGGGATTTATCTTTGTTCTGTTTTGTAGGACATGGATTCTATTCGCAGGAAAACTGTTCAAGTCAATCTTGTAATGATCCCTCCTCAACTTAAAGAGCTAACATCAAGGATTCCTGAAAATTCTCTATTTACCGAAAAACATGATCATCTACTAAACTTGGTCACCTCCAACACTGATGAAGACATGATGATGAAGATGCTCTTTCAGTTCTTTGATCCTTTACACCATTGCTTCACATTTCCCGATTATCAACTTGTGCCAACTTTGGAAGAGTTCTACCAACTCTTGAGTATTCGCATCCTTAATCAACTACCTTTCAACGGTACGGAAAGAGATCCAAAGCCAGAAGATATTGCTCAAGCTCTACACTTGCAATCATCTGATATCACAACTAATTGGGAAACAAGGAGTGGTGTCAAGGGTTTCCTAGCAAAGTTCTTGTTTGAGAAAGCCCAAAACTGTTGGAACTCTTTGGATTTGCAAGCTTTTGAGTAAATTGTGGCTCTCCTCATCCATGGGATGGTTTTGTTTCCAAATCTTGACCAACTCATAGATGTGAACGCCGTCAAAATCTTCATGTCTCGTAACTCGGTGCCTACTTTGCTAGGGGACATCCTACATTCCTTTCACACTCACACTATGAGGAAAAGAGGTATCCTTATGTGTTGTACTCCTCTCTTTACAAGATGGTTTATTTCGCATCTTCCCCAATATGTATTGAAGAACGAGCAAGGTTCAAGATCGTCACATAGGTTGATGACGATGTTCCCGATCTATAGAGAATGTTACTATTGTCGGTCATTGTGGAGAATTCCCTAATGTCCCTTTACTTGGCATTAGAGGAGGTATCACCTACAACCCCTGCTTAGCCTTGAGATAGTTTGGTTACACCCGAAGGGATGGCCCACATGAGATGCTTATTCAAGGTTTGGTATTTGACTACGAGAACGACGATCAAGGTCACCGCCAGAGATTTATCCGAGAATGGAGGATGTTGAACAAGGTAGATAGCAAGACATTGGGGTATAAAATTCCATCCCTCTTGAGCCTTACCTCAAATGGGTACGAGCTCGTGCATAAAGTCTTATAATGCCTTACCCCTCCATTCTCCCAGTAATCATAGAGCCTGTTGTGGAAGGAGATGTTCCATACACTATCCTACATCCTGACATGCCCACCTCTCTTGAAGACTTAAAAATGGATTGGATACAACTTAAGGGGGAGCGAGACAATTTTGAGACCCAATTCTACACCAGCGAGAAGAAGGTTTTGGAACTCACTAAGAAACTTCATGAGGAGCGGAGCCTGAACGCCTACATCGCACCAAAGAGGATGTGTACAACCTTTTTATCTTAGAGTTTTTGTAATCCCAAAAGAGGCATGATGTACTCAAGATTTGATTTATTAATATAACGTGTGTTCCTTTTTGGTCTAAAGCGAATTTAAATCTCTAATTTCCTTGAAATCATTACATATGCATTTACCATTCATCATAACATAAGCAGGTTTCTTACAACAAGTATCCTCATCTTTCTACTTTTTATTTCAGTAAGATGGATCTCGAGCAGACCGAAAGGACCTCCAGGCGCAAAATTCTCAGTTTCAACAGTTGTTCTTGACTCTAGCCAAAGGACAAGAAGATTTAAAAACTTTGTTGATTGAAGAAAAGAAGAAGAAAGCAAAGAAAATAACGGGAGTTCTGAATATGGGAAGAAGGTTCCAAGGACAAGCCAGACGGACCCTAGAGTTTGCAACGTCATCTGGTGAAAAAGATAATCAAGAAGGGAAAGCAAGGAAGCGGTTGTCCACCAAAATCTAAAGAGGAAGAAGAGGAGGATTACTCGGAAGAGCAGTATCCCCCGGTTGATGACAAATATAAACATCTGGAAGAACGACTAAGCGCAATGGAAATTCAGAATGTGCACGGGCTAGACATTGAAGAGCTGGGTTTGGTATCTGGGATTGTCATTCCACCAAAATTCAAGGCACCAATATTTTCTAAGTACGACATAGTTTCATGTCCCAAGATGCATCTCTGGTGTAGGAATCAACTGATAGTTAGGGAAAGTAAAGCAATGATACATCGGATCATAGAACTGGACCAAGGTCGAGATAATACCCTCCTTCATCCTAAGCTTCATGAGAGGAATGATGGATCCATATTTCTTCCGAAAATCTGCAGAACACTCGATCTTGGGAATTAGAATGATCAACTCATCTATCTTAGAATCTTTGAAACTGTATTTTCTGGTCTTTCTTTTTCCAGAATCCATGGTCAAAAGGTACCTGAGATATTCCCAAATGGTCAACTTTCAAGTCCCTTGAAATGAAATTTCTTCAAAAGATTCTTATTAGTGCATGGATGCATGATGCAACAATCACACACAAAATCACACACATAGGGTTCATAGGTTCAACGTCATGAGCATGAGGTCGAAGGAACTACCCATAAGGTATGGTCTAAAAGTTATCACCTGCCAAACAAGGTTCTAGAGGTTTTCAGAGTCTACATCCTTCCTTCGAATATTACCAACTTCCTGATTAACTCGGTAATTAGTAATATTCTCAAGAAAAACTCGTTCGAGTGTAGTATCGCGTGATGACTATTTCTGGATTACTCCGTCATAGCTTCCGCACTATACCTAAAAGGCCAAGATGGGTTAGGTATTCTACGGTACTCAGCTTCAGCAGGCTCCCAGGTCGAAAGCAGTACGTCTTCCAAATTACTCGGTAAACGACACTACAGTCAAAGGGGCCTCCAGGTCGAAAGTAGTACGTCTCCCAGGTCGAAATATATTTATGATTTTTGCACCCGCCGCAATTGTGAACCTTTAGTGCGTACTGTTGTACCCCAATTTCCCCCCCTAAGATCCCTTCATCATACCATATTGTTTCTGTGATGCGGTCAGAGATCTGACTTGAGGTTTTGCGTTTGTGTTTGCAAATGTCGCGGTTTAGCAAGAGTCGCCACTGACTTTTATTTTATCCAAAAGGAAAGGTAAAAAAGCACAGGAAAGACCTTTGAGATGTTTTCTTGAGTTCGGGGGGTAGATTATGCAAAGGGAATGTGTTAGCACCCTTTTCATCCATGGTTTTCCATGGGCTCTTAGTTACTTGTTTAGATCACTTGCTTTGCTTTTGAAATTGTTTGAAATGGTGCTTTGTGTTTGGTGTGATTTTGAAAGTATTTTGAAAAGAGGTCATTAGTTTAGGCAATCTTTGTAATGATTCTCATTCGTAAGAATGTATACAAAGATGTTTGTCTTTTGAAAAATGTTTCAATGTTTTGAAAGATGTTTGGAAATGTGTGTGTGTTTGTTTTTGAAAATAGTAAGGATTGTTTTGAAATGGAGCAAGTAACTTAGAAGCTATCTACCTACTCAAATGTCTTTCTTGTACATTTTTATTCCTTTGACAATGTTGATTTACCATTGATTTGGTAAACAACCCTATCTTTGGATGTAAACGGGACGGGCGTGGGTCATCGTATGACCATGATAGCAATATTTCCAAGTATCTTAGCATGTTTGAGGGACCAAGATCATCTTTGTTTAGGCAACCTTTTGATAGCGTCATCGAGGGACTATGATCTTATTTTGTTTTGTTTTGCCAAGATACTTCGCGTGCGTAACATGGCCATTTTTGTTTTAGGAAACCAAGTGGGTGAAACCCTAAGGGTGCTTGTGTGCAATGTGTGTTATTTTTCATGCATTTGATTTGTCTTGGATTAGGTATTTCTATTTGTTTTGTTTTTGGTCTTGTCATGCAAACCCTAGTTTACTAAACATGGTATAAAAGCGATAAATTGCGTAAATGTAAACTAAGCTATTACAACAATTATTATGGGAGGGGGGATACATGTTTTTGAATGGGGATATTGCACAAAATAAACCCTAAAAATACTATTACAACCCAATTGAATATTGTGCGCACTAAATAAATATACAAATTTTTAAATATGCAATGCAATGTATTTATGCAAAAATGTTTTGTATTTGATTTTTGTATGAGAAAAATGATTTATTTAAGCCCTAAAAATAAGAGAAAAAATATTACTATTTTTGAAAGGGTGAAACCCTAATTTTTGATTAAAAGAAAATATATGTTCTATATTTATATTTTGTCCTTTTTTTTTGTGCAAGAAAATAATAAATAATATTATGTACAAATATTAAAAATTCAAATATGTATGAAAAAATGAATATTTTATGTGTAAAATAATAAAATAAAAATGCATAGTATTTATTAAATATATTCACAATCTATTTAAGAAAATAAAGTCCATTATCCTAAAAAAAAGCTATTTTCTATGTAAAAAATAATAAAAAATTAAATAAAATTGCAAAAAATTATTTAATTAATTTTTAGGATTTTTAATATTAAAAAAAAAAGATTAAAAGCAATAAACATGAAAATATAAAGAAAAATGCAAAAAATATAAAACAAGAATCAGGGGGTGCAAATAATGGTCAGGGGGGTGCAAAAATTAAAACAGAAGGCCCAGGCGCGCCAAGGCCCAAGCCAGTCATCTTCGTCCCTGTCCTTCAGCTTTGCACGCGCATCACGTTCAAACCTGCAACTTGCTCATGCTTGCACAAAAACAAAAACCCATAACATGAAACTTGTGGCATTTTATCTCACGATTCCAATGATATAAAATTTGTAACCTAACTCTCAAAGATCAGAGAGAATTTAATCAGCCCTAATTCGTGACCTAATCATTTCATAAACTTCAAGCTTCAAATTCTCACTGCTTAGTTAATATAAATGACAAGTATGCATATGTACAGCTTCACTAAGATAAGGGCTACATTTTTTCTTCACAAATCGTGGCTTGAGGATGCCTAAATAGAGAGATAGAGATTTGAAAAATACCTCCTTCAGCTGGATTTTAATATGACAATGTGGGGACTTTGAGTGAAGCCTGAGGATCGTGTGAGCTTCCTTAAATTTCCTTCAAGCTATTCCAATGCCTAGCTTGCTTTGTGGATGGCCAAAACTCCCTGTAGAAGTCAAGTTGCAAGCTTCCAAAGTGAAAATGGAAATGGATGAAACAGGGGTTACAACAACAATGTAAAGGCTTTAATATCTTTGATATGATGTGGATAAGATGTTTCAAGTGTCAATAGGCAAAATGCACAAGCCAAAAATGAGATGGTTGTGATTCTATAGCAACTGGATGTTTGGACAGAAAATGAAGTTTTTGTGTTTTGGAGAGTTTCAGATGTTATGCATTCGTGTTCTGGCTTGTGATAAGTTTGTGGATATGTATAGAATGATACAAAGTCCACTCTTCCTTTGCTGTACAAGTTTTAACTTCTTTTGCAACTTTTCTTGCATTTGAAGAAAAGTGACAAGACAAATGCACCATGCTTGTACTAGCTACCTCAAGGGTTGATAAGAGTTGGTATGCTTTGCTTAATTCCTATGGAAATTGCCTGCACCAAAGGGACAACTCCATGGCTCAAGAATGATAAAGTTGCAAAATCTCACCTTTATGAAAATGGCAATGTGCCCTTTATGCCTAAAATGGAATTACAACTTGTACAATGCTTCAAAAGTGAAAATAAAGCCATTATCCTCTGAGTTAGAATTTAATTATGGAGTGTAGAATGAGTTTAGGACCTGTAATGCAAGGTACAAGCATTCAAGATCATATTTGCAACTTGATACTTTGTGAAAATGGCATGAACAAAAGTGATAAAATGCCAATTTCTCTTCTTCGATTCTCCCTAACCACAAATGATCTTGGAGAGTTCTTGGACATTTTGGAAAGCTTGAAATGTGCTCTATAATCCATATTTGAAATGAATTTTGAGATACCTCTTGGAACTAGGTGAAAAATGTCCATGAAGTTGGGTCAAAATACTGCCTAAATTAGGGCAAATTTTCACTAAGTTATTTAGTTCATGGACCTATGTTCACAAATTCATAACTTGAGATCCAAACATCTTTTGGGAAAACTTTGTGTATCAAAATTGTAGATTTCATGTAGGACTACAACTTTCATGTTGGAAGTTTTCTTTTAATCAAATTGCATCATGGTGAAAAAGTGGTGGAATGTTGGGAAAAAATAAGAAAATTTCCATACTTAGAAAAATTCTAAGTTATGAAAATTTTCAAATTCAAAACCCTAATTTTCAAAATTGGTTTTCTTGGTGAACAAGTTTCACATTTTGACATATCTTGATGAATTATGACCCTTGGCACTTGATTTTGACCAAAAAGTCAAAGTTTGACTTTTTAGTGTACAGTTGACTTTTGATCAGTTGATTGGAAAATCCGTCTGTCAATCTTATGAACTTGAGATCTTTTGAACCATGTGATTAGGTCAAGATGATTCTATTGAGTCCTTTAAATCATTATTGATCCCAATTGGTCATTGGCTAGGTTAAAAATCAGAAATTTCCCTTTCTCAGTCAAAACCCTATTTTTGACCATTTTGCCCTTTTGATGATTTGATCAAATTTCTTGAGGAGTTGTGATCCAAACTTGATCAAATGATACATATGAGTCTAAAATGTTGTTATGGACAAAAAATTATGAAGTTTGACTGTAAATTGGCCATGGTTGACTTTTTCCCCAATACAGCTGATTTTTAGGTCAACTGTCCAATTGACTGAGCAAAAATGTGATTCAAGGCTTGAAACTTAACATGAGCAATCTTAGGGGTCCAAGATGGTGTATGAAAGTCACATGAAGCATTAATGGTCCATAAATCCTTGTGCAAACTCAAACCCTTATTTTAGGTTATCAGTGCAAGGGGATGTCTTGAGTTGAGCAAATCCTAATCTTGTCTTGAGTCCAAGAAGTCTTGTGAGGAAAATCTTGATAAATGAGAGGGCAAATTTTGGGGTACAACAGTTGCCCCTGTTCAATCTTCTTGAACCTGAAGAGTTAGATTGGCGAGTTTTGTCGTTCGTGACTCGAAGGTAAAAGATGATTGGACACTAGAGTGCCTGTAAATTTGCACTCGACGAAGTGTAGTTGAGGGAATGGGCTTAAAGATGCCATTTGGAGAGGTGATAAAATATTGTTGGAGATGGGCTTGTAGATGCCATCCAAGAGCGTTTGCTGAATTGTAAGTTGTAAGTCAGAAGAATAAGTATCAGAATGGTGTCCGTATCTGGAACGTGTCTGAACTGTATCTAGAGACTGAAATCTGAATGAGCAACAAAATAGCATCCGTGTCTGGAGCGTATCTGAGCTGTGTCTAAACTTGAAATCTGAATAAGGGCCAAAATGGAATCCGTGTCTGGAGCGTATCTGAACTTGAAATCTAAATGAGTATCAGGATGGCATCCGTGTTTGGAGCGTATCTGAATTTTATCTGAATAAGTGACAGAATGGCAACCGTGTCTGGAGCGTATCTGAACTGTATCTGATAGTTGAGGTCTGGATAAGTGACAAAATGGCAACCGCGTCTAGAGCGTATTTGAACTTTAAATCTAAATAAGGGCCAGAATGGCATCCGTGTTTGGAGCGTATCTGAGCTGAATCTGAATGAGTAACAGAATGACTTCCGTGTTTGGAGTGTATCTGAACTGTATCTGAAATCTAAAATCTGAATAAGTGACAAAATGACTTCTGTGTCTGGAGTGTATCTGAACTGTATCATGATTGTTGAAGTCTTGAATAAGTAACAGAATGGCTTCCGTGTCTGGAGCGTATCTGGACTGTATCTTGAAGTTGGTGTCTGAATGAGTGACAAAATGGCATCTGTATCTAGAGCGTATCTGAACTAGGATCTGAATAAGTGACAGAATGACTTCCGTGTCTGGAGTGTATATGTACTGTATCTGAAATCTTTTAATCATTGTTAATGATAGCTGTTAATCTTATCCTGAAAAGGGTAAAATGTTAGCTAAAACAACAAAGTTATGATGCATGAAATGTATTATGCAATATATGTACTTTATCAATGTTTATGATATATGGATGTAATGTATGCGCATGTAAGCTGATATGCTGTATTGCTGAGGAAAATAAATCCTTGACTGCTGCTGGGAAAAATAAATCCTTGACTGCTGAGGATGAGAAATCCTTGGCAACTGTTGGGGATTAAAAATCCTTGATGACTTTTCTGGGGATATAGGGATCCTTCATGTCTTGAAGTTGGAGTATTGACAAAAACTCTGATGCGAGTGATGTCGTATACTGCTTGAGTAATCTGTTTGGGGAATCTAGAGAATTTGATGACTTCTACTGGGGATTACACAATAGGAATTCTTGTTCCGCTGAGGAATACAGAAAAACTCTGATGACTTCTGCGGGGAATTAAGAATGAGAATCTTCATTCTGTTGGGAAGTGTTGTACCCCAAAATTTGCCCTCCCATATTCTCAAAGAAATTGCCAAGCCAAGTTGCAAAATTCCCCAAGGGTTGCACAGTGCAAAGGTCTCCTATACAGTCAAAACTAGGGTTTGTGTTCTGATCAAGAAAATGAAGTTTTCAAAGGCCCAATCAAGTCTAATATGCCTACAAACATGGTCAAGCATCCTCATATCAAGTTTCAAGGCATTCAGCTCAAAATTGCACAGTCAAAACCCTAAATTGCACTACAGTCAACTGTAGGGGCAAAATGGTCATTTGACAGTCAAAAGTTCAAATTTTTGGTCAACATATCATTTTGAAGCCACAAACATCATTTGATCAATGCTTGATCATGATTCTCAAAATTTGGCTCAGAAATCATCAAGATGCAAAAAGTTTCCTTATTTGGACAGCTGAAAAAGTCAACTGAAATTGACCAGGGCATAACTTTCACATGGATTATCAGAAAAATCCCATCCAAAGCTCATTTTGAAGAGAAAGACATTTCCTACAACTCATCTTCATACTTCAAGTCCAAGAAATGCTCTCACAAAAAGTTATCAATTTCAACATTATAGGTCATTTTCAAAAGGCAACAAAAAGGGACTTTAAGTCAAAGGCCATAACTTGAGATTGGTAAATCAAAATGACATGGGACCAAAGGCATTGGTTAGAGGACTCAAAGATCTTTCCAAAATGTCCAAGAACATGATAAAAGCTTAAAAATTGAGCAAGTTATGCCTTGTAGAAGTTGGGAAATGTTTGGATATTTTGAAAAGTCAACATTGATTCAAATGGTCTAAAATTGCTAATGGGCCCATCTTTCTTCCATGATTCATCATTCCAAGCATATGCACGACCACTTGGCCCAAAGGGAAGTATTTTCTCATTTTTTATTTATTTATTTGAATTATTATTTATATTAATTCATTTAAATTATTTAAATACATGAAAAATATCAAACTTGCCCTAACAAATCTTTTTATACATGTTTTGCCATCAAGATTTCGTGCATATGCTAATTAGGAAAGAATTGGATTGATTGGCATGATTTTGACACAAGAACACATGGAAAAAGATTTAAAAAGATCCTTAGAAAATCAAAATTCAAAGTCCATGATTTCAAGAGATTTGATTGAATTTTGTTAACCTAATGCCTTCCATACAAATACCTGATCACAAACCTAATGCCAGGACACTCTAAGCTGCGCTCAAAGGCCATTGAAGAACTTGAAAAAATTGTCAAAAAACACAATTCTGAAATCAACTTTAGAGGGCGATTCAAAGCCTAATTTTCATTCCAATAGCTTGCTCAAGGTCTATTGAACGTATTCCACTCAGAATCATCCATCAAGATGCCAAGAACTGGTAAAACGAGTACAAACTGAGTCAAGAAATTTCCAGAATCGTGCATCATAATTCACGCATCTTTTGCATTTTTTATTTATGGATTCTTGTTCCTTGTGATGTTTTAAAGCTAACCATTATGTTTAATTGGATTTTTATGCTGTATATAAGATTTCACCATAATCGATCTTTAGGGTTTTCAGAGTTTTGAATTGGGGTTTTTCACCCAAGGAAAAATTAGGGTTCAAGGCCACCACCATTAGACTCAGCAAGCTTGGACGAAGAGGAAACACCATTCGCGATTAATTTATGGACATCATAGCGCTAGTCGCTATTTTCTTGAAGCTAACCTTAAACAACGCTAAAAAACCGTGGCTGAATGTTTGTGTTTCAGGGAAAAGGAAGACGACGATGTGGTGGCAACACATGATACGTTGGTTTGAAATTTCGCGCGCTGAACCACTAATGCCTTGGTTTTTCTTTTTATTATTTATTTGTTATAATATGTTAACACGCGTGATTCAGTTCAGTTGGCAAGCGAAGAGAGTATCAACGTCCAAGACCTAGGTTCGAACCCCAGGTCTGTATTATGCCCATATTATTTTTCCATTTATCTTCCTATGCAGGCACAACCTTAAGGCACACCATGCATCCTCAATAATCAAACACACACGCGTCCAAGAGATCCAAATCAAGGGCTCAAGATTGATGAGCGCGTTAGACCCCCAGTCAACGCCCTGCATATGATTCAAAAAAGTCCAACGAGGCCAATGCTTAATTGGGCCAGATTGCTAAGGCTTGTACCTCACAATTGGGGCCTGAACCCCCCCCCCTGGTTTGCAATTTCCTTCATATTCTATTTTTTTTAATTATTGTTTTTATTTTCTTTATTGCTTTAATTAATTAATTATTTTTACAATATATAAAAAATGCCTAAAAAATCAGACAAAAGATAAAAACATGATAAATAATTTATATTTTAATATTTTTATGTAAATTAATTAATTTAGATTAGGGTTTTAATTTTAATTCTTTTAATAACAAAAATACAAAAATATAGAATTAGGTTTAATAAATTTTATTCCTTTTTAATTTTTTCCCTTTTACTATAATAGTTATTTATTTGTTTTATAATTAAAGTGTACATAAATAAATTAGGGTTTAATTTAGGTTAAATTGTAATGTTTTCTTAATAACTTAAAAAATAATTAGAATTAGGTTTAACATTTTATTTTAGTTTTAATTAATTCTTTTTCTATTAAATCTTGAAATATAAAAACACCAAAAAAACATTTTTTCTTTTAATTTTAATTTTAATTTCATCATGTTAATTTTAATTTTTTGCAAAAGGGTCCAACGCCCTCGTTCGTAATTTATTTAATTCGCATATTTATTTTGTGTCATTTAAATGATTATGTATCTCTCCCGAAGCTTTGTAACATTTACTTTTCGCACTTTTCAATTTCGTTATTTACTTTGCTTTATTTACTTTTCTGTCAAATCGGGTCCGGTTTAATTTTGGCGATGTGGACCCGCGCCATTTGTAATAGTTTTAGATTTACTTTTCCCGCAAATATTTTAACTGTTAACAAAGCATGCAAGAATGAATGACCATAATAAAATCAAGCGTAGAACACTTTAACATGACAAGACAAATGCAAATGAAAACGACACACAATTCGCACACACCACCCCTAGGGTACGCCTCACTGTTGCCTTGCCTCGAAAGGTGATCGTCGAGTAGAGGATGTCTTAGTAAGTCCTCATGATCCGGGAACCTGGCATGAGGGTAGCTTCTAAGGTGTCTTCCTATTACTCCGGTGATCACACTGTTGCCTTGTCCCTCGAAACGTGGTCGCCGACTATAGGACGTCTTAGTGAGTCCTTATGTTCCATTGATCTAGTTGCCTCAAAACGGTTGCCTCGGAATAGTTGCCTCGGAATAGTTGCCTCAGAATAAAAGATCAATGGCATAAGGGTAGCTCCTAAGGTATCTTACCTTTGCTTGGTGGCCACACCGTCCCTTAATCGAATTGACCCGAACACCTCCAACGGTGGTGCTACCTACCTCTCAATGGTGGGATGGCACTACTTTAAAGGACGTTTACACAGACGAATTCCTTAGGGTAGGTAGGTTCTCGTAGATACTTGCTCTCTTCAAAAAAAACAAACAAAAATCTTTTCACACCGACACTTTTCAAAAGCTTTCAAAACAATTTTTCAAACACTCTGACACAAGAGTCGATCTGAAATTTTCAAAGAAACTTTTTTTAAAACCCACAGTTGAAAAGCAAACAAACATTTTTGAAAACACAATGAGCAAGTATCTAAGAGCCCATGGATAACCATGGATAGAAAGGGTGCTAATACCTTCCCTTTCTATAACCTACCTCCCGAACCGAGAGCAATCTCTATAAGGAATTTTTCTGTGCTTTTGTCCTTTCCATTTGGAGAAAATAAAAGACGGTGGCGACTCTTGCTTCCGCGACATTTCGCGAACCAGCGTTAAACAGTCAGTTCCAGATCCACCGATCACAGAACTGGCGACTCTGCTGGGGATTAAACTTAAAGTGAGGTGTACCTTAGGGTTAGTTCATAACTGTGTTTTCAATTGTTTTCTTTGCTTGCTTTAAATTTGTGGGTTGCATGGGAGTTACATAGATCCTAACCCGGATATGGGGATACCCTGTTTAGGTAGCATAAGCTGTGAGGGACCTGTCCGGCGTATACCGACATGGGTGAAGCAGTGGCTACGTTGGTGTGGCGCCTTGGTCTGTACCGATATCCCTCGTGTTGAAACGGGGAGAATATGGGTCTTCCAAGGAGTCATTAAGCACCAACAGACCTTAGAACCTTAAATGACACAACTTGGCCATTAGAACAGTAGCAGTATGCTACGCCCATTGAGGCTAAACTCTCGTGATGGTTCTGGCCGCAAGAAAAGATTGCGATGCTGGAGTTATGACCGATTGAGGGTAGTCAATGATATTGGGATCCTCTAAGAACCCGGTTACTTTGATAGGACAGGTATGAACCAACCAACTGAAAGAGGGTAATACCTAGACCTCATGCTGGCCTAAACTCTAAGGGCTTTCTCTTGTGTGACTTGCGTGCCTTCGTACTTGACTACTTGCATGCTTTATCTGACACATGAACTTCTTGCAGGTTTTGTTTATAGTCCTTAATTGGGGCTCATAACAGGGTACCTAAGCTACTTGCAGGTTTTGTTTATAGTCCTTAACTGGGACTCATAACAGGGTTTACTATGTCTCTTGCAGGTTTTGTTTATAGTCCTTAATTGGGACTCATAACAAAGTATACTGAATTTCTTGCAGGGTTTGTTTATAGTCCTTAATCGGGACTCATAACAGGGTTTACCTACATCACCCCATGCATAGCATGACATCATACCATTGCATACATCCTAACCCATTTCAAGGATCTCAAGGGCTTGCGATGCAGGTCATGACGAACCAACCGCTCAGCAAGGGGCAAAGGGGATTTATTTTCCTCTAGATAAGGTTGTCAGGGGCTATGACCCACTTGATATGGTGAGCCTTTGACCCTTGAAGAAGGGCTCCCTACAACAGGAAGTTCCTTCAATCAAGTTGCCAGTTTCCAACTCTAACAAGTTTCTCTGTTTACCCTGCGAGGTCCTTGAAATCATTGCATGCATGTCATACATCTCATTGCATTGCAGGTGTCCCTTTGACAGGTTGCTTACCCTTCTTCGCTGTTTATTTCAGCCGATCGTCATGAATCCTGAATCATCAGCTGAGCAGTCCATCAAGGCCCTCCAGGCTCAGAACGCCCAGTTCCAAGGGTTGATCATGAACTTGACCCAGGGGCAACAAGATCTGAAGGCTTTGCTCTTGAAGAAGGACAAGAAGAAGAGGAGGACTGTTTTGTTCAGCCCTAGACGCAGATCTGGGAATACACCGCAGATTGAAACTGAGAGGACAACTCCATCTGTGAGGGAAGGTAGTCATCAGGAGGAAAGGGTTCCCAGTCCAGTGGTCTCCGACAACGAGACAGATTTCAACAACGAACAATACCCTCCTGCCGAAGACAAGTACAAACAGTTGGAGGATAGGCTGAATGCTATGGAGATCCAACAGGTACCTGGGCTGGATTTTGGAGAGCTGGGTTTGTCAACTGGTGTGATTATCCCTCGGAAGTTCAAAGCACCATCCTTTACCAAGTATGACGGGGCGTCTTGTCCCAAGTTACATCTCAGGTCCTATGTTCGGAAGATTCAACCATATACGGTGGACAAGAATTTGTGGATCCACTTCTTCCAGGAGAGTCTTTCAGGGACTCATCTCGAATGGTTCTATCATCTAGATGGGACCAAGGTTCGTAACTGGGAGGAGTTGGCTACTGCTTTCTACAAGCAGTATCAATATAATGCCGACCTTGCTCCTACGCGTACCCAACTCCAGGGTATGTCGTTAGGATCAAGTGAAGGATTTAAAGAATATGCGCAGAAATGGAGGGATCTTGCTGGAAGGGTACAACCACCTCTGACTGATCAGGAACTTGTCGACATGTTCTTGGGGACCCTGTCTGGTCCGTTCTACAACCACCTAATTGGGAATTCGTCTGCTGGATTCACAGATCTTATCTTGACTGGAGAGCGAATAGAAGCTGGCATCCGGTCTGGGAAAATTCAAGAGGCTGCACCTTCTGATAAAAAGCCTCATCATGGAAAGAAAGAATCCAATGTTGTGCACGGTAAAAAGAGCCGTCATGAGGTAGGGGCAATCCAGATCTCCAATCCTGGACCTGCTCAACAAGGACAGGGGCAGCAGCGCAAGGAGAAACGACAGTACACCAAACTCAACATGTCGCTGGATCAAGCACTACAACAAATGTTGAAGGCAGGGCTGATCACCTTAAGGGCTCCCCTTCGGAATCCGAACACTTCGGCTCCTAACTATCGTCCCAACGATAGGTGCGCATATCATTCTGATAGCCCGGGGCATACTACGGACAACTGCTGGCCTCTCAAGAACAAAATTCAAGACATGATCGACGCTGGAGAGATTCAGTTTGAAGTACCCGAGACTCCCAACGTGATCACTGCTCCCTTGCCAAAACATGGCTAGGATAGAAAGCACTTTTTGTTCATTCGAATTCAAGTTGTGATTTTCTTTTGTTTAAACATTTATTCATGTTAAAACATTGTTATTCCATTAATGCATCGCTTATGTCTATTTTTTGAATCAATATATTCGCATTCACTATATGCAAACTGTTTTCATATTTTTTCTGATGTCAACTCTAGATCTAAAATCCTAAGCCTCTTGAGGGAGGATGACGAAAACGATACCATGATCTTTACAGTATGCTTTTGAACAGACCCCGCTGATGAGGTACAGGCATTGTTTCAATTCCTAAACACTGGAGTTATAAGGATGATAATCCCTCGTCAACCCATCTGAGCCAAAGAAGTAGGAGTTTTTCTTTTCGAAATTTAAAACCCTTAATCATAACCTGGGGCAGGGTAGTCTCTCAGTTGATCCAAGTGCATAACGAATGGCACCAAAGAGGTCCTTAAATAAACAAAAGACAGTGATGGTTCCGAATAATCATAAAGACAGGCAGTCATTACCAAAATCAAAAACCCATTAAGTCAAGACCTATGAAGGAGACTTACAAAACTGGGGCATCCCGCTGACTGTAATTCCAAAAAAGGAAACAGTTCAGGCAAAAAAGAAAGGGATAACAAAAATCAAGAAAGAGGCCTTACAAACCCTCAACAAAAAAAGGAATGACTGCCTATTCAAAATAAGTTATCAACATCCGAATCATCACCGGAAAATCAGAGCAAAGACTCAAACAAGGTCTAACGTATGATCAACTGAGTTTAGGTTTGGAGAACATCACGAAGAGCGGGTGGGTACAAATAAAATTTGAGCCTTTATCCTTTGTTTCTTAAACCGTGAACCAGGCCACGTTATAACCCTTAAAAGTCCTAGCTGAAGCATGGGTTAGTTCGAAAGCATACTGTTACGAAAGGTATCCTGACTCCGGAAGGCCTATGGTAAAATATGGAGTTGACATCACGTTTTACAAACATTCACTTGTTTTATGAAAAGAATGCATTTTCAAAATCTTCAAGACAGACATAAGCTTTGCATTTTTAACATAACTTTGTTTGCATATGACTTTTGTTTGAACAGCAGGGAAATTCGCACGATGAACACCTAGTGAACAAAAGCACTTCCAATCAAGGGGCACGGCATGGTCATGGTCCATCATCTGGGGCAATCCAATCAAGATTCGGAGAATCTCTCAAAAGTCAAATAGCCTAGGGCAAATCTCCGCATGAGCCATCTGGGGCATTTCAACAACGAATCTTGCCCGATCAAATACCTTCTGGTGGCATGACGAAACACTTCTAACAGGGGCAACTCCCTACATGCTGAAAGCACGGACATAGTCGAAAAAATACTACGCCTAAAAAAGACCCGCTAGGTTGACACACCTAGGCAAAAATAAGGGCTTCCCGGCGAACCAAAAGGGTTCGGGCAAAATGAAGGGATGAAATGAAAAAATCTGTACACCCGGCAAGTCGAAAACCTGAAAAGGCGGCTTGGGCAAAAATGGGTATCCCGGTGGACTGAAAACCCGAAAGGGAGGTCCAGGCAAAAGTTAGGGATCAAAGCGCACGACTATGTCCTGTCATCTTGTCACCTGCCTACCAGAAGTAGGTCTGTCCATCAACCACTATCAGCACCTCACAGGTCCTCCTCTCCCACCTCAGAAACAGGGGCAATGATGAGTTGTCCAAACAATCTAATAGCTCTGTCCTCCAAGGTACCAAGGTAGGTTCAACTAAAGAACATAACCAGATACCTTAATTCCCCAGAGAGTCAGTAAAACAGTACATTCTTCTCCAAGCAAAATTATCAAATCTCAAGGAAGTTGAGTATCCTCTAGCCGATCTCAAACATTCCCCAGCAGCAATACATATATTCTTAAACAAGCATCCCCGGCAGTCTTGGTCTAAAGATTGTTCCCCGGCGGTATATCAGCATTCAAAGGAATCATTTTCCCCCGCAGTTTCAAAACTTCCCAGAAGAGCCCAATCTAGTTTCCCCAGGAAAGCTGGAATTCATATCCCCAAGCAGTAAGCTTATCCCCAGTAAATTCTGGAAGCTTATCCCTCGCAGAGCACGAATGCGTCGTTCGGCTTGATTCAAAGAGTTATTTCCTTAACAGGATATAACTGGGTTATCCTCAGCCAAAAGCCACGGAAAGAGCGTCGTCGACAAAGTCTTCCTATCCCCAGCAAGCTACCATCAACTCAACAAAGTATCTCCCTTCCCACAGAGTATTGCTTCCCAGCATAGTCACAAGAGTATCTTTTCTCCCCGCAGAATCTTCCATTTGCCAAGTTTATTCCGCAACGGGGTCATCTTCTCCTGCCGGTATTCTTGCAACTATCATCCCCGGCGGAAGCAAAACCTATTCTTCAACATCAGCCCAGGAGTGACTTCCCGGCACCCGTCAAGGATTTATTTTCTTAGACAAAAATACATTCGTAAACATCACATCTTCATACATTATAGCATGCATATGCATTATACTATACGAATCTCATTAATTTTGAAGACATACAGTTCATGCATCATGATTTTGCATACAATTATGTTTTGCCTTTTCAGGAAAAAGATCAACACAAAAATGATTACTATCAACTATCGCAATTCTTTCTAGATATAGTTTCAGATATGACTCAGATATGGTGACGTTCTGATACTGCTTCCAGATTTCCTTCTAGATATAGTTTCAGATATGACCTAGATATGGTGACGTTCTGATGCTGCTTCCAGATTTCCTTCTAGATATAGTTTCAGATATGACCCAGATATGGTGACGTTCTGATGCTGCTTCCAGATTTCCTTCTAGATATAGTTTCAGATATGACCCAGATATGGTGACGTTCTGATGCTGCTTCCAGATTTCCTTCTAGATATAGTTTCAGATATGACCCAGATATGGTGACGTTCTGATACTGCTTCCAGATTTCCTTCCAGATATAGTTTCAGATGTAAACCAGATATGGTGACGTTCTGATACTGCTTCCAGATTTCCTTCCAGATATAGTTTCAGATGTAAACCAGAGACGGTGACGTTCTGATACTGCTTCCAGATTTCCTTCCAGATATAGTTTCAGATATAAACCAGAGACGGTGACGTTCTGATGCTGCTTCCAGAGTTCCTTCTAGATATAGTTTCAGATATGACCCAGAGATGGTGACGTTCTGATGCTGCTTCCAGATATCCTTCAGATATAGTTTCAGATGTAAACCAGATATGGTGACATTCTGATGCTGCTTCCAGAGTTCCTTCCAGATATAGTTTCAGATGTAAACCAGATATGGTGACGTTCTGATGCTGCTTCCAGATTTCCTTCCAGATATAGTCCAGATATGAACCAGATATGGCGACGTTCTGACACTTATTCCAGTTGAAGACATTTCAAGACCTAGACCGGTTCAGTTAATCGACCCTAAGATTCTCTGTTGTTATCCCGTCCAAGGCCTTCTCTAGTCCAGCTAAATCGACTCCCAACAGATTTTTCTGATGAAGACTCAGTAGAAGTTATCACAGATGTTTCCCTCTCCAACGGTGAGTGAGGTGATAGTCTCCTATGTTTCCCTCTCCGACGGTGAGTGAGGTGATAGTTCCCTTCCAGATAGTTCCCTCTCCGATGGTGCGTGAGGTGATAATTCCTTTTCAGATTATAATTGCCTATGGTTCTCTTCCCGATCCTGCAAAGATGGTAATTCCCACCAAGATTTTCTCGACGAGCGTTGTTGAAGTTAAAATCACCCAAGGTCCTCTTACCATTCATGCTAAGGTAGTAGCCACCCCTGGTTCATTCATCATCTTGTGAAGCCCAAACTCAGCTCCTGTAACCAGACAGGACACATCTATACCAAGCATCTGAAAATCAACTCCTGCAACGTGTCAGGTATTCATTTTTCTTTTTGCAGGTATGCAGGTTCTCGCTAAGGAGTCTCTTATGCGATCAACATCTAGATGGCATCTATAAGCCCATCATCCTATTCCATCAATCTCCAAATGGAATCTATAAGCCCATTCCCATCATACTGCTACTATGTGAGCGCAAATTTCTGGGCACTCTAGTGTCCAATCATCTTCTACCCTCGGATTACGAAAGGCACGACAGCCAATCTGCATCCTCAGGTCTAAGAAGATTGAACAGGGGCAACTGTTGTACCCCAAAATTTGCCCTCCCATATTCTCAAAGAAATTGCCAAGCCAAGTTGCAAAATTCCCCAAGGGTTGCACAGTGCAAAGGTCTCCTATACAGTCAAAACTAGGGTTTGTGTTCTGATCAAGAAAATGAAGTTTTCAAAGGCCCAATCAAGTCTCATATGCCTACAAACATGGTCAAGCATCCTCATATCAAGTTTCAAGGCATTCAGCTCAAAATTGCACAGTCAAAACCCTAAATTGCACTACAGTCAACTGTAGGGGCAAAATGGTCATTTGACAGTCAAAAGTTCAAATTTTTGGTCAACATATCATTTTGAAGCCACAAACATCATTTGATCAATGCTTGATCATGATTCTCAAAATTTGGCTCAGAAATCATCAAGATGCAAAAAGTTTCCTTATTTGGACAGCTGAAAAAGTCAACTGAAATTGACCAGGTAACTTTCACATGGATTATCAGAAAAATCCCATCCAAAGCTCATTTTGAAGAGAAAGACATTTCCTACAACTCATCTTCATACTTCAAGTCCAAGAAATGCTCTCACAAAAAATTATCAATTTCAACATTATAGGTCATTTTCAAAAGGCAACAAAAAGGGACTTTAAGTCAAAGGCCATAACTTGAGATTGTTAAATCAAAATGACATGGGACCAAAGGCATTGGTTAGAGGACTCAAAGATCTTTCCAAAATGTCCAAGAACATGATAAAAGCTTAAAAATTGAGCAAGTTATGCCTTGTAGAAGTTGGGAAATTTTTGGATATTTTGAAAAGTCAACATTGATTCAAATGGTCTAAAATTGCTAATGGGCCCATCTTTCTTCCATGATTCATCATTCCAAGCATATGCACGACCACTTGGCCCAAAGGGAAGTATTTTCTCATTTTTTATTTATTTATTTGAATTATTATTTATATTAATTCATTTAAATTATTTAAATACATGAAAAATATCAAACTTGCCCTAACAAATCTTTTTATACATGTTTTGCCATCAAGATTTCGTGCATATGCTAATTAGGAAAGAATTGGATTGATTGGCATGATTTTGACACAAGAACACATGGAAAAAGATTTAAAAAGATCCTTAGAAAATCAAAATTCAAAGTCCATGATTTCAAGAGATTTGATTGAATTTTGTTAACCTAATGCCTTCCATACAAATACCTGATCACAAACCTAATGCCAGGACACTCTAAGCTGCGCTCAAAGGCCATTGAAGAACTTGAAAAAATTGTCAAAAAACACAATTCTGAAATCAACTTTAGAGGGCGATTCAAAGCCTAATTTTCATTCCAATAGCTTGCTCAAGGTCTATTGAACGTATTCCACTCAGAATCATCCATCAAGACGCCAAGAACTGGTAAAACGAGTACAAACTGAGTCAAGAAATTTCCAGAATCGTGCATCATAATTCACGCATCTTTTGCATTTTTTATTTATGGATTCTTGTTCCTTGTGATGTTTTAAAGCTAACCATTATGTTTAATTGGATTTTTATGCTGTATATAAGATTTCACCATAATCGATCTTTAGGGTTTTCAGAGTTTTGAATTGGGGTTTTTCACCCAAGGAAAAATTAGGGTTCAAGGCCACCACCATTAGACTCAGCAAGCTTGGACGAAGAGGAAACACCATTCGCGATTAATTTATGGACATCATAGCGCTAGTCGCTATTTTCTTGAAGCTAACCTTAAACAACGCTAAAAAACCGTGGCTGAATGTTTGTGTTTCAGGGAAAAGGAAGACGACGATGTGGTGGCAACACATGATACGTTGGTTTGAAATTTCGCGCGCTGAACCACTAATGCCTTGGTTTTTCTTTTTATCATTTATTTGTTATAATATGTTAACACGCGTGATTCAGTTCAGTTGGCAAGCGAAGAGAGTATCAACGTCCAAGACCTGGGTTCGAACCCCAGGTCTGTATTATGCCCATATTATTTTTCCATTTATCTTCCTATGCAGGCACAACCTTAAGGCACACCATGCATCCTCAATAATCAAACACACACGCGTCCAAGAGATCCAAATCAAGGGCTCAAGATTGATGAGTGCGTTACACCCCCAGTCAACGCCCTGCATATGATTCAAAAAAGTCCAACGAGGCCAATGCTTAATTGGGCCAGATTGCTAAGGCCTGTACCTCACAATTAGGGCCTGAACCCCCCCTGGTTTGCAATTTCCTTCATATTCTATTTTTTTTAATTATTGTTTTTATTTTCTTTATTGCTTTAATTAATTAATTATTTTTACAATATATAAAAAATGCCTAAAAAATCAGACAAAAGATAAAAACATGATAAATAATTTATATTTTAATATTTTTATGTAAATAAATTAATTTAGATTAGGGTTTTAATTTTAATTCTTTTAATAACAAAAATACAAAAATATAGAATTAGGTTTAATAAATTTTATTCCTTTTTAATTTTTTCCCTTTTACTATAATAGTTATTTATTTGTTTTATAATTAAAGTGTACATAAATAAATTAGGGTTTAATTTAGGTTAAATTGTAATGTTTTCTTAATAACTTAAAAAATAATTAGAATTAGGTTTAACATTTTATTTTAGTTTTAATTAATTCTTTTTCTATTAAATCTTGAAACATAAAAACACCAAAAAAACATTTTTTCTTTTAATTTTAATTTTAATTTCATCATGTTAATTTTAATTTTTTGCAAAAGGGTCCAACGCCCTCGTTCGTAATTTATTTAATTCGCATATTTATTTTGTGTCATTTAAATGATTATGTATCTCTCCCGAAGCTTTGTAACATTTACTTTTCGCACTTTTCAATTTCGTTATTTACTTTGCTTTATTTACTTTTCTGTCAAATCGGGTCCGGTTTAATTTTGGCGATATGGACCCGCGCCATTTGTAATAGTTTTAGATTTACTTTTCCCGCAAATATTTTAACTGTTAACAAAGCATGCAAGAATGAATGACCATAATAAAATCAAGCGTAGAACACTTTAACATGACAAGACAAATGCAAATGAAAACGACACACAATTCGCACACACCACCCCTAGGGTACGCCTCACTGTTGCCTTGCCTCGAAAGGTGATCGTCGAGTAGAGGATGTCTTAGTAAGTCCTCATGATCCGGGAACCTGGCATGAGGGTAGCTTCTAAGGTGTCTTCCTATTACTCCGGTGATCACACTGTTGCCTTGTCCCTCGAAACGTGGTCGCCGACTATAGGACGTCTTAGTGAGTCCTTATGTTCCATTGATCTAGTTGCCTCAAAACGGTTGCCTCGGAATAGTTGCCTCGGAATAGTTGCCTCAGAATAAAAGATCAATGGCATAAGGGTAGCTCCTAAGGTATCTTACCTTTGCTTGGTGGCCACACCGTCCCTTAATCGAATTGACCCGAACACCTCCAACGGTGGTGCTACCTACCTCTCAATGGTGGGATGGCACTACTTTAAAGGACGTTTACACAGACGAATTCCTTAGGGTAGGTAGGTTCTCGTAGATACTTGCTCTCTTCAAAAAAAACAAACAAAAATCTTTTCACACCGACACTTTTCAAAAGCTTTCAAAACAATTTTTCAAACACTCTGACACAAGAGTCGATCTGAAATTTTCAAAGAAACTTTTTTTAAAACCCACAGTTGAAAAGCAAACAAACATTTTTGAAAACACAATGAGCAAGTATCTAAGAGCCCATGGATAACCATGGATAGAAAGGGTGCTAATACCTTCCCTTTCTATAACCTACCTCCCGAACCGAGAGCAATCTCTATAAGGAATTTTTTTGTGCTTTTGTCCTTTCCATTTGGAGAAAATAAAAGACGGTGGCGACTCTTGCTTCCTCGACATTTCGCGAACCAGCGTTAAACAGTCAGTTCCAGATCCACCGATCACAGGAAGCAATAAAAACTCTATGGGGAAGAAGGCTTACTGCTGGGGAGTAGGTCCACGAGTTTGGGTTGTCTACCATTCTACTGGGGAATTATCCTAGGTTGGGGATAAACAAAAGTTAACTGTTATCTGGTTGATTTTTAGACTTCAAGATGATTTGCTGGGGAATTTGGGGAAAACTGAATGGTTTCCGCTGGGGATTGATAATTAGAAGTTTTGGCTCTGCTGGGGATTGGGAGTTTGAAGTTTTAACTCTGATGGGGATTAAGGGTTTGAAGTTTTAGCTCCTCTGGGGATCTAGATGATATACTGTAGGGATTGCTCATGGAATAGCCTAAAGACGTTTTCCTAACCTTTCAACCTGTCAGTAATTGTTCTCTTCCATCCTGTTTATTTGTAAACAGTAATTATATTCAAATGCATATGTTCATTAATGAATCATTGGACGTTTTTGCAAATAAAACACAAGTGTAAAGAAAAAGCAAATAGTTTTTGTACTTTGAAAGAGATATCTTTGTATTTACTTTGAATAAGTATTTTGTACAAAGGAGACGGACATCCTAGTAAGAGGATGGTGTCATAAAATTAAGAAAAATTTATACAAAGAAAGATAGCTATGTGTAAAAAATCCCATGGGGTTCCCATTCCGCTATAGCCTTCGTATTTCTGAATATCTTGTTCGTCCGTTGCTTCGTTCGAAGATGATGTAGTTGATCAGAAGCTCAGAGTTTGTCAGTGAAGATATTTTCCTTAAAGTGATCCGACGAGACATAGTCATACGCTTTAATTCCCTAACTTTTTCCTGGACCGCCCTTTCGGGTTTAAACTTGCCGGGTGTACAGATTTTTTATTTATTTTATCCCTAATTTTTGCCCGAACCTTTTGGTTCGCCGGGATGCCCTTTTTTTGCCTAGGTGTGTCAACCTAGCGAGTCTCTTATGCGTAGTATCTTTTGACTATGTCTGCGTTCGCAGGGTGTGGCAGGTCGTCACCGTCAATGGTGGTTAAGATCATTTCCCCACCAGAAAAGATGTTCTTGATTACAAATGGTCCTTAGTAGGTAGGGCCCATTTGCCCCTGGGATCACTTTGTGGAAAGATGATGCGCTTGATCACTAGATCTCCAACTTGATACACTTGGCGTCTGACTTTCTTGTTGAAAGCCTTGATCATCCATTTTTGATACGTCTGACCATGGCAAACAACGGTAAGTCTCTTTTCGTCAATTAAGTTCAACTGATCAAGTCGGGTTTGAATCCAATCGTCTTCACTTAAACTTGTGTCCTTCATGATTCTCAAAGAGGGGATCTGAACCTCGATAGGTAGAACGACCTCCATGCCATAAACTAAAGAATAGGGTGTTGCCCTAGTTGATGTGCGAGCCGTGGTACGATACCCGTGGATAGAAAACGGTAGCATCTCATGCCAGTCCTTGTAGGTGATTGTCATTTTCTGTATGATTATTTTAATGTTTTTGTTTGCAGCTTCGATAGCACCATTCATCTTTGGCCGATAGGGGGATGAATTGTGATGTTGAATCTTGAACTGCTCGCACAAAGCGGTGATCATAGTATTGTTAAGGTTTGTACCGTTATCAGTGATGATCCTTTCGGGGATACCGTACCCGCAAATGAGATTTTGTTTGATGAAGCGGGCAACAACATTCTTAGTAACGGATGCGAAGGAAGCTGCTTCGAACCACTTGGTAAAGTAATCAATGGCCACTAGAATGAAGTGGTGTCCATTGGAGGTTGTAGGCTTGATCTCCCCAATCATATCGATTCCCCACATAGAGAAGGGCCAATGAGCTATTAAGACATTTAGAGGAACCGGAGGCACGTGTGCCTTATCTGCATAGATTTGACATATATGGCAGGTCCGAGAGTGATGATAGAAGTCTTCTTCCATGGTAGACCAGTAATAGCCTGCCCGTAGAATCTTATTTTCCATCGTATGCCCGCTAGAGTGAGTGTCGAAGGTACCTTCATGCAATTCAGCCATAATCCTTTCAGCTTCAATCTTGTCCACACAACGGAGCAGAATAAAATCATGATTGCGCTTGTACAGGATGCCATTACTTAGGAAGAACTTAGCTGAGAATCTCCTTAAGAACTTTTTGTCATTGACTAAAGCTCCTTCTGGATATTCTTGAGCCTCGAGATACCTTTTGACTTTATGAAACCATGGCTGGTCCACTACTTCTTCGGTATTAATCTCGTGACAGTGTGATGGTTCGTCCATCCGTTCAATGGTGATCTGGGGAGCCTCGTTATCCCAATTAAGTTTAAACATGGATGCCATTGTAGCTAGAGCATCTGCTAGCTGATTTTCTTCTCGCGGGAAGTGCTCTAAGGTAATCTGCTCGAAATGTGGTAGCAATGTCAGAACATGTTCTTTGTAAGGGATGAGGTTTGGATGCTTAGTGTCCCACTCTCATTTGATCTGACCGATGACCAAAGCTGAGTCCCCAAACACAATCAATGATTTGATTCCCAAGTCTATGGCAGCCTTGAGACCAAAAATGCATGCTTCGTACTCTGCCATGTTATTCGTACAGTTGAAGCAAATTCTAGCAGTGAAAGGAGTATGGCATCCTTCCGGGGATATAAGCACATCACCGATACCGTTGCCAAGTGCATTGGATGCCCCATCAAAGTACAGGGTCCATCGGGATCCTTGTTCAGGTCTGTCATATGGTCTGAATTCTTTAACATTGTCCAATGTCATGATGTCTTCGTCGGGTAAGTCAAACTGCATGGACTGGTAATCTTCTACAGCTTGATGGGCCAGATGATCAGCTAGCACACTGCCCTTTATAGCTTTTTGGGTCGTGCACTGTATGTCATACTCTGTTAGGATCATCTGCCATCTAGCTATCCTTCCAGACAAAGCAGGCTTCTAAAAGATGTACTTTATCGGATCCATCTTAGATATCAGCAAAGTGGTATGAGTCAACATATACTGCCTTAGTCGGCGAGCAGCCCATACCAAAGTGCGGCAAGTTTTCTCGAGCAGTGAATATCTGGTTTCACAGTCGGTAAACTTTTTGCTAAGGTAATAAATGGCATGCTCTTTTCGGCCATACTCGTCATGCTGCCCCAGTACGCACCCCATTGAGTTCTCTAAAACGGTCAGATACATGATTAGAAGTCTTCCCTTGGCGGGTGGCATCAAGATAGGAGGTTCTAGCAAATAATCCTTGATTTTATCGAAAGAAATTTGACATTCATCATTCCATCTGACCACTTGATCTTTCTTCAACTGCTTGAAGATTGGTTCACAAGTAGACGTTAGGTGAGAAATGAACCTAGCAATGTAGTTTAGGCGTCCCAAGAATCCTCTGACTTCCTTCTCAGTGCGAGGAACAAGAATTTCTTGTATAGCTTTGATTTTGGCAGGATCAAACTCGATGCCTTTGTTGTTGACAATGAAACCTAAGAGTTTACCAGACCGGACTCCGAATGTACACTTGTTTGGGTTCAATCTGAGCTTGTACTCCTTCAACTTGACAAACAGCTTTTGCAAGTGATCAAGGTGTTCTTCTTCAGTCTGTGATCGGGCTATCATGTCATCTACGTAGACCTCTATCTCATGATGTATCATATTATGAAACAAAGCTACCATGGCGCATTGATAGGTTGCCCTGGAATTCTTCAGTCCGAATGGCATCACTTTGTAGCAGAACGTACCCCACTGTGTGAAAAATGTAGTTTTCTCCATGTCCTCAGGTGCCATTTTGATCTGGTTATAGCCTGAGAATCCGTCCATGAAAGAAAATACTTTGTGCTGAGCTGTATTGTCAACCAGGATGTCGATGTGCGGAAGTGGAAAATCATCTTTAGGGTTGGCCCTGTTTAAATCTCTATAATCCACACACATTCTCACTTTGCCGTCCTTTTTAGGCACGGGAACAATGTTAGCAACCCATTGAGGATAGGAAGTAACAGCCAGAAATCCAGCATTGAACTGTTTCATAACTTCTGCTTTGATCTTCTCGGACATGTCAGGTCTCATGTGGTGGACCTTTTATTTCACTGGTGGACAGTCTTCTCTTGTTGGTAGACAATGTACCACAATATCTGTATCGAGTCCCGACATGTCTTCGTATGACCAGGCAAAGATCTCAACATAATCATTCAACAGCTGAATTAGGCGCTCTTTGACACTCGGCTCTAGATTGGCACCTATTTTGATTTCCTTTTTATCATCCTCAGTTCCCAAGTTGATTGTATCCAACTACTCCTCATGAGGCTGAATTGCTCTTTCCTCTTGTTGTAGAAGTCTGGCCAATTCCCCTGGCACCTCACAATCTTCCTCACCTTCCTATTAGGCTTGGTAGATCAGATATTTAGAGTCACTGAAGGCTATAGTAGTATCGTTACCCATGGGATCCGGAATGGAAGGGTACCTGCATTTGTGAGTATGGGTGTGTGTAAGGGTATAGCCATCTTAAAACAATAAAATGTAAAAATAAAGACAATGAGCACAAAAGGTTTATGTATGAAAAAGCGTCCATGATTCATTGAAATGACACATGAAAATGAAATAAGAACCCTTACAAATGGACCGTTGTGTCTCGGGTAAGACACAAGGTTGAAAAAGTACGAATTGTTTGTGAATTATTACAGTCCAACAGAAAGGTAAAAGATAAATTACTGCGATATGAAAGTTATTGGGATGAAGTCCTTGGCTTCCCAGTTGCATGGTCCTCCACTGACAGTAGGAAATATCCAATCTTCCAAGCTCCCCTCTTCTTTATTGTCTTCCTCAACAGCATTGGCATTGTGACCATGCTTAGGCATCGAAGTGGAGATGACATTTGGCTTCTCAGGCGCTTCAAACTCAACTTCCTTCGCATCTATCAGATCTTGAATTTTATTCTTTAGAGCCAAACAGTTGTTGGTGTTGTGCCTTGGACTTTTAGAATGGTACACACATCTGGCATTCGGATGGTATTGGGGAGATGCAGTATTGGGATTTTTAGGGGCCTCTTTTAGCATGGCCAGATTCAACTTCAAAAGATGTGGTAGGACTTGAGCTGGAGTCATGTTAATCTTGGTGAACTGCCAAATTGGCCTTTCCACCCTTTGCTGGTTATTTCTCGGCTGATTGTTTCTTGGCTGGTCTGATGCTGGCTTTTGAATCATAACGGCCCCCACAGTTGGTCGACGCTCGGTTCTTCCCTGATTCCTCTGAGCATAGACAGCAGACACTTCCTTCTTTACCGTGAAGGGCTTTTTCACAACAACATAAGTAGATGCGTCCTTCTGAAATTTCCCGCTTCTTATATCGGCTTCCACCCTCTCACAATTAAAATCAATTCGGTAAATACTGCAGAGGAGCTTCCAATCAGGTGATTAAAGAAAGGTCCTGAAAGAGTTCCCAAGAACATGTCCACTAGCTCCCTTTCTGACAAAGGTGGTTGCACCCTTCCGGCTAAATCCCTCCACTTTTGGGTGTAGTCTTTGAAGCCCTCATTGGATACCATTGCCATACTCTGGAGTTGAGTACGAGTTGGCGCCAAGTCGGCGTTGTATTGATACTGTTTATAGAAAGCGGCTTCCAAGTTTTCCCAATTATGAACATTTGCCCTCTCCAACTGGTAGAACCAATTAAGCTGCGTTCCTGACAAACTGTCCTGGAAAAAGTGGACCCACAGGTCTTTGTCAGCAGAATGTGGTTGAATCTTCCTGACATAGGATCTGAGGTGCATTTTGGGACAAGACACCCCATCATACTTGGCAAATAAAGGTACTTTAAACTTAGGAGGGATTACTATTCCTGATACCAGCCCCAACTCCTCAAAGTCTAGCCCCAGTACTCTCTGTATCTCCATAGCAACTAGATGTTCTTCCAGGTTTTTGTATTTGTCATCGGCCGGAGGGTATTGTTGTTCAGAGTAGTCCTCTTCTTCCTCTTCTTCTTCAGATTCAGAATCTGATGGTACTGCCGTTCCTTTTCCTTTTCCTCCCCTTCCTAAGATGTTGATGGGAATTCCAAGGTCCTTCTGGCTTGTCCGTGAAACCTTCTGCCCATGATAACTACACCAGCTGGCTTCTTCTTCTTTTTCTCTTTTTCTTTTTCTAGTAAAGTCTTCAGCTCCTCCTGTCCCTTGGCTAAGGTCATGAGCAACTGTTGAAATTGTGAACTCGGAGCTTGTAAATCTTTGACCGTCTGTTCAAGATCCATCTTGCTGAAATAAACAGCAGAGAGCTGAGGAAACTTGGTGTGAAGACCTGTTTATGCATATGATGAATGATATGTATTCATGCAATGCTTTCAAGGATTCAGAAATTCAAATTTGTTTTAATAAAAAAAAAGAAACACACGTCATATTAATAAGATAGAATTTGTGAGTACATCAATGCCCCTTGGGAAAAATAATACAAAATTCTAAGGTAAAAAGACGTTGTGCATCCTCTTTGGTGCAATGTAGGTGTTGAGAGTCTGATCTTCGTGAAGTAGCCGAGTGAGTTCCAAAACCTTCTTCTCGCTTGCGTAGAATTGGGATTCAAAAGTATCGCGTTCTCCCTTGAGCTGTATCCAACTCCTTTGTAGATCTTCGAGTGATGTTGGCATGTCAGGATGTAGGAGGGTGTATGGAACCTCTCCTTCCTTAACAGGCTCTATAATCACTGGAAGAATAGAAGGATAAGGCATCATAAGACTTTGGGCGCGTGTTCGTACCCACTTGAGGTAAGGCTCAAGAGGGATGGAATTCTTGTGTCCCAAGGTCTTACTATCTACCTTGTTGGGCATCCTCCGAGCTCGGATGAACCTTTGACGAAGTCCTTGATTATCATTGTCAAAGTCGAAACCAAGCCTTGAATCAACATGTCATGTGGGGCATCCCTTCAGGCATAACCAAACTGTCTCAGATCCAAGCAGGGGTTATAGGTGATGCCTCCCCTAATGCCAAGTAGAGGGACATTAGGGAATTCCCCACAACGGTCGACAATGATAACATTCTCTTTGGATCGAGAACACCAATGAATGTTTGAATGTGTAAGTGTCATCAACCATTGTGACCACCTCAAACCTTGCTCATTCTTTAAGACTGATTGGGGGAGATGAGAAATAAACCATCTTTCCAGGAGAGGAGTGCAACACATGAGAACACCTCTTTTCCTCATTGTACGAGTGTGAAAAGAGTGGAGGATATCCCCAAGCAATGTAGGCACTGGGTTGCGAGTCATGAATATTTTGACAGCGCTCACATCTATGAGTTGGTCAGGATTGGGGAACAAGACCATCCCATAGATGAGAAGAGCTACAATATCCTCAAAATCTTGCAAGTCCAAGGAGTTCCAGCAACTTTGGGCCTTCTCAAACAAGAACTTTGCCAACAAGCCTTTGACACCACTTCTAGTTTCCCAATGGGTTGTGACATCAGATGAGTGCAAGTGTAGGGCTTGAGCAATATCTTCTGGCTTTGGATATCTTTCCGTACCGTTGAAAGGTAGTTGATTTAGAATGGGAATCCTCAAGAGTTGAGAGAATTCTTCCAAAGTGGGCACAAGCTGGTAGTCAGGAAATGTGAAGCAGTGATGTAAAGGGTCAAAGAACTGGAAGAGAACCTTCATCATGTCTTCCTCTGTGTTGGAAGTGACTAGGTTGAGTAGACGACCATGCCTCTCGGTGAATGGAGAATTCTCAGGAATCCTTGAAGCTAGCTCTTTGAGTTGTGGAGGAATTCTTACAAGGTTGACTTAGATAGTTTTCCTGCGAAGTGAATCCATATCCTACAAAACAAGAACAAATATAAATTTCCAAAATCCTTGAAATGGTTAGTGGATGCAAATGATGTTCATGATGTCCATGATGTTATGCACAAGTATATATGTACAAGCAAATCACACAAGTTCCTATTTTAGGCTTGCATGGGGTTTCATAGGTAAGTACCCTCTTGAAGTTTAGTTGGCTCAACCTGTCCTAGAAATAGTAACCGGGTTCTAAGGAGCTTAATATCACTGGATTGTTTCCTTGTTCATTGTTTCAATTCAGCCTCTTTACTGGCGACTGAAATATTCCAAGGAACCAACCCTCAATGAGTGTAGTATCGAGTATCTACCAACTTCGGACTGCACCAAAGCCGGTCATCTCACTACATCCTAAAAGGCCAAGTTGGTCAAGTAAAGGTTCTAGAAGTTCGTTAGTGCTTCATGACATCACTCAGCGGCCCCGTATTCTCTTTGATTGACTCAAAGGCTACCGGTACCCACAAATATGTCACACTAACATAGCTATTGCTTAGACCGTGTCGGTATACCCCACACAGTTTCCACAACGTATTTTTATTTACCTATAATGTTTCCTAAATCCGGGTAGAGGATTCAAACCCAAACAATAGAACCAAAATGTAAAGCATACAAGTCAAACAATTGTAAGCAAATAAAGGTTATCTAAAACCCTAAGGTAACCCCACTTTTAGAATTTCCCCAGCAGAGTTTCCAGTTCTGTGATGAGGTTGGAGAACTCACTTGAGGTTTTGCGTTTGTGTTTGCAAATTCCGCGGTTTAGCAAGAGTCGCCACCAACTTTTATTTTATCCAAAAGGAAAGGTAAAAAAGCACAGGAAAGACCTTTGAGATGTTTTCTTGAGTTCGGGGGGTAGATTATGAAAAGGGAAGGTGCTAGCACCCTTTTCATCCATGGTTTTCCATGGGCTCTTAGTTACTTGTTTAGATCACTTGCTTTGCTTTTGAAATTGTTTGAAATGGTGCTTTGTGTTTGGTGTGATTTTGAAAGTATTTTGAAAAGAGGCCATTTATTTAGGCAATCTTTGTAATGATTCTCGTTCGTAAGAATGTATACAAAGATGTTTGTCTTTTGAAAAATGTTTCAATGTTTTGAAAGATGTTTGGAAATGTGTGTATGTTTGTTTTTGAAAATAGCAAGGATTTTTTTGAAATGGAGCAAGTAACTTAGAAGCTATCTACCTACTCAAATGTCTTTCTTGTACATTTTTATTCCTTTGACATTGTTAATTTACCATTGATTTGGTAAACAACCCTATCTTTAGATGCAAACGGGACGGGCGTGGGTCATCGTATGACCATGATTGCAATGTTGTCAAGTATCTTAGCATGTTTGAGGGACCAAGATCATCTTTGTTTAGGCAACCTTTTGATAGCGTCATCGAGGGACTATGATCTTATTTTGATTTGTTTTTCCAAGATACTTCGCGTGCGTAACATGGCCATTTTTGTTTTAGGCAACCAAGTGGATGAAACCCTAAGGGTGCTTGTGTCCAATGTGTGTTATTTTTCATGCATTTGATTTGTCTTGGATTAGGTCTTTCTATTTGTTTTGTTTTTGGTCTTGTCATGCAAACCCTAGTTTACTAAACATGGTATAAAAGCGATAAGTTGCGTAAATGTAAACTAAGCTATTACAACAATTATTATGGGAGGGGGGATACAAGTTTTTGAATGGGGATATTGCACAAAATAAACCCTAAAAATACTATTACAACCCAATTGAATATTGTGTGCATTAAATAAATATACAAATATTTAAATATGCAATGCAATGTATTTATGCAAAAATGTTTTGTATTTGATTTTTGTATGAGAAAAATGATTTACTTAAGCCCTAAAAATAAGAGAAAAAATATTATTATTTTTGAAAGGGTGAAACCCTAATTTTTTTTTAAAAGAAAATATATGTTCTATATTTATATTTTGTCCATTTTTTTGTGCAAGAAAATAATAAATAATATTATGTACAAATATTAAAAATTCAAATATGTATGAAAAAATGAATATTTTATGTGTAAAATAATAAAATAAAAATGTATAGTTTTTATTAAATATATTCACAATCTATTTAAGAAAATAAAGTCCATTATCCTAAAAAAAAAGCTATTTTCTATGTAAAAAACAATAAAAAATAAAATAAAATTGCAAAAAATTATTTAATTATTTTTTAGGATTTTTAATGTTCAGAAAAAATGATTAAAAGCAATAAACATGAAAATATAAAGAAAAATGCAAAAAATATAAAACAAGAATCAGGGGGTGCAAATAGTGGTCAGGGGGGTGCAAAAATTAAAACAGAAGGCCCAGGCGCGCCAAGGCCCAAGCCAGTCATCTTCATCCCTGTCCTTCAGCTCTACGCGCGCATCACGTTCAAACCTGCAACTTGCTCATGCTTGCACAAAAACAAAAACCCATAACATAAAACTTATGGCATTTTATCTCACGATTCCAATGATATAAAATTTGTAACCTAACTCTCAAAGATCAGAGAGAATTTAATCAGCCCTAATTCGTGACCTAATTATTTCATGAACTTCAAGCTTCAAATTCTCACTGCTCGGTTAATATAAATGACAAGTATGCATATGTACAGCTTCACTAAGATAAGGGCTACATTTTTTCTTCACAAATCGTGGCTTGAGGATGCCTAAATAGAGAGATAGAGATTTGAAAAATACCTCCTTCAGCTGGATTTGGATATGACAATGTGGGGGCTTTGAGTGAGGCCTGAGGATCGTGTGAGCTTCCTTGAAGTTCCTTCAAGCTATTCCAATGCCTAGCTTGCTTTGTGGATGGCCAAAACTCCCTGTAGAAGTCAAGTTGCAAGCTTCCAAAGTGAAAATGGAAATGACTGAAACAGGGGTTACAACAACAATGTAAAGGCTTGCATAGCTTTGATATGATGTGGATAAGATGTTCAAGTGTCAAGAGGTAAAACGCACGAGCCAAAAATGAGATGGTTGTGATTCTGCAGCAACTGGATGTTTGGACAAAAAAATGAAGTTTTTGTGTTTTGGAGAGTTTCAGATGTTATGCATTCGTGTTCTGGCTTGTGATAAGTTTATGGATATGTATAGAATGGTACAAAGTCCACTCTTCCTTTGTTGTACAAGTTCTGACTTCTTTTGCAACTTTTCTTGCATTTGAAGAAAAGTGACAAGACAAATGCACCATGCTTGTACTAGCTACCTCAAGGGTTGATAAGAGTTGGTATGCTTTGCTTAATTCCTGTGGAAATTTCATGCACCAAAGGGACAACTCCATGGCTCGAGAATGATAAAGTTGCAAAATCTAACCTTTATGAAAATGGCAATGTGCCCTTTATGCCTAAAATGGAATTACAACTTGTACAATGCTTCAAAAGTGAAAATAAAGCCATTATCCTCTGAGTTAGCATTTAATTATAGAGTGTATAATGAGTTTAGGACTTGTAATGCAAGGTACAAGCATCCAAAATCAGATTTGCAACTTGATACTTTGTGAAAATGGCATGAACAAAAGTGATAAAATGCCAATTTCTCTTCTTCGATTCTCCCTAACAACAAATGATCTTTGAGAGTTCCTTGACATTTTGGAAAGCTTGAAATGTGCTATATAATCCATATTTGTAATGAATTTTGAGATACCTCTTGGAACTAGGTGAAAAATGTACATGAAGTTGGGTCAAAAAACTGCCTAAATTAGGGCAAATTTTCACTAAGTTATTTAGTTCATGGACCTATGTTCACAAATTTATAACTTGAGATCCAAGCATCTTTTGGGAAAACTTTGTGAATCAAAATTGTAGATTTCATGGAGGACTACAAATTTCATGTTGGATGTTTTCTTTTAATCAAATTGCATCATGGTGAAAAAGTGGTGGAAAGTTGGGGAAAAATAAGAAAATTTCCATACTTCGAAAAATTCTAAGTTATGAAATTTTTCAAATTCAAAACCCTAATTTTCAAAATTGGTTTTCTTGGTGAACAAGTTTCACATTTTGACATATCTTGATGAATTATGACCCTTGGCACTTGATTTTGACCAAAAAGTCAAAGTTTGATTTTCAGTGTACAGTTGACTTTTGATCAGTTGACTGGAAAATTCATCTGTCAATCCTATGAACTTGAGATCTTTTGAACCATGTGATTAGGTAAAGATGATTCTATTGAGTCCTTGAAATCATTCTTGAACCCAATTGGTCATTGGCTAGGTTAAAAATCAGAAATTTCCCTTTCTCAATCAAAACCCTAATTTTGACCATTTTGCCCTTTTGATGATTTGATCAAATTTCTTGAGGAGTTGTGATCCAAACTTGATCAAATGGTACATATGAGTCTAAAATGTTGTTGTGGATCAAAAATTATGAATTTTGACTGTAAATTGGCCATGGTTGACTTTTTCCCCAATACAGCTGGTTTTTAGGTCAACTGTACAATTGACTGAGCAAAAATGTGATTCAAGGCTTGAAACTTAACATGAGCATCTTAGGGGTCCAAGATGGTGTATGAATGTCACATGAAGCATTGATGGTCCAGAAATCCTTGTGCAAACTCAAACCCTAATTTTAGGTTATCAGTGCAAGGGGATGTCTTGAGCTGAGCAAACCCTAATCTTGTCTTGAGTCCAAGAAGTCTTGTGAGGAAAATCTTGATAAATGAGAGGGAAAATTTTGGGGTACAATAGTTTCAATCACCACAAAATCACATTAGGGATTTTGGTTCTTCTCCCTATCTTTAGCTTTGCTCTTTGAGGAGTTACCAAGCACCTTGACTTATTTGCTTTTGTGATCATAGATATTGTACTTGGATTTTTCTCTCTAATTAACAAAATCCAATATTGGTTTGTCTTACTTGTTGATAATGTAGGTAAAGGCAATGAGGTTTATCAAGTTTCTTCATGGGTTCATGAGTTTATTTCCATGCCCTAGTCAAAAGCTTGAGAGATTCAAACCTCACCATTGAAGTTGTTTTTAAGTTGGTATGAAATTGGTTTTGGTGGCCATAGGTCCTCATCATCATCCTCATCAATTTCTATTCACAAAGGAAGAATATTGGTACAAAAAGTTTGTTCAAACTTGGCAAAGTTCCACCAAGCATTCTCTTGATCTAGAGGCTAGGGTTTTGGACTTCAAAGGGGAATATCTTGCTCATCTTGTGGTATTTTTGAGTGATTCAAAAAACATTCTTCTCTTCAAATAGTTACTGTGATCGGTGGATCTGGAACTGACTGTTTAAAGCTGGTTTCGCGAAATGTCGCGGAAGCAAGAGTCGCCACCGTCTTTTATTTTCTCCAAATGGAAAGGACAAAAGCACAGAAAAATTCCTTATAGAGATTGCTCTCGGTTCGGGAGGTAGATTATAGAAAGGGAAGGTGTTAGCACCCTTTCTATCCATGGTTATCCATGGGCTCTTAGATACTTGCTCATTGTGTTTTCAAAATGTTTGTTTGCTTTTCAAGGTGAGTGGGTTTTGAAAAAGTTTCGTTTGAAAAATCTCTAAGTAACTCTTGTATCTGTCCTCAAGAGTGTATGAAAAATTTGTTTGAAAACTTTTAGAAAGTGTAGGTGTGAAAAGTATTTGTTTTTGAAAAGAGCAAGTATCTATGAGAATCTACCTACCCTAAGGAATTCGTCTGTGTAAATGTCCTTTAAAGTAGTGCCATCCCACCATTGAGAGGTAGGTAGCACCACCGTTGGAGGTGTTCGGGTCAATTCGAGTTTGTAGGGACATGGTGATCACCAGAGTAATGGGAAGACACCTTAGAAGCTACCCTCATGCCAGGTTCCCGGATCATGAGGACTTACTAAGACATCCTCTACTCGACGATCACCTTTCGAGGCAAGGCAACAGTGAAGCGTACCCTAGGGGTGGTGTGTGATTTGTGTGTCATTTTCAGTTTATTGTTTGTCTTGTCATGCATTGGTGATCTATGTTTTGATTTTATTTTTTGGCATTCATTCTTTCATGTTATTGTTTAACAGTTAAAGGTGCGGGAATTTAAAGTGCGGAAAAGATAAAAGGTCCTACGCTATTACAAAGGTGCGGGTCTACATCGCCAAATTAATCCAGATCCGATTTAAAATGAAGTGCAGAAAATAAATGTCTAATTAACTATTACAGGGCTTTGGAGCAAGTACATTATATTCACAAAAAGAAATAACTAAAACGCGCGAAACAAAAATGTAACTGAATGCGAGGGCGTTGGACCCTTTAAAGGAATTAAAATAAAATTAATAGAATAATTAAATTAAATAAAAAAGAAAGAACTTATTTTTTATGTTTTTTTGTATTTATGACATTAAAGAAAATTAAATTAATTAAAAGTCAAATAATTCTAGTTCTAATTGTTTTTTTTAATTTATTAAAGAAAATGCATTAAAGTTAAAACCTAGAATTAAAACTAAATTAATTATAAAATTTATTTACAAAATTAATGGTTAATGATACTTATAATAAAAATATTTAATAAAAAAAAGAAAATGCTAAAGGTCTATTTTTATTATTTTTGGTTATTGAGAAAAAGAATTAAATTAACAATCTAAAATTAAAACTAAATTAATTATGGGATTTATTTACAAAATTAATACTAAAATAAAATATTTATTATTTTTATCTTTTCTGATTTTTTTGTGTTTTGGTGTTTTTTTATGAAAGTAATAAATTAATAAAAAAAACAATAATTTAAAGAAAATAAACATAAAAAAAAATAAGGAGATAAAAAGGATTCGCAAACCTAAGGGGGTGAAGCCCCTAATTTGGAGGGTTGTCTTTAGTAATCTGGGCCCATTTACCCTTTGGCCTGGTTGACCACTGCGTTGGCATGGATCTCCGTTGACTGACATTCACTGTGCTCTTCAGATCATGACCCTTGATTGCATCCATTGGCCACGTGAACAGCTGGATTTTGGAAGTGTATGGTGGACCAATATGTGGAGTCTGCATATGAATATTAAATGGAAAATAATATGAAAGGGGGTGAGGACCTGAGGCTCGAACCCAGGTCCTGTAGTTTGCCAATGTTTGTGCCTGCCACTGAGCCATTTTGTTTCTTTGTTAATTAAATAAACAACAATCAATAAAATATAAAACAAACACGCTAGTGGATTTTTAGCGCGCGATTTTAAATGGACCAACCAGAATCGGCCACTTCATCGTCTCCTTCGCTTGGCTTTTTTCCTGAAAATACAATAAAACATAGGCAACGGTTTTTACACCGTTCCAGAAAGTGACATTACAAGAAATAGCGATTAGGCCGTGGTGGGAAAGAAATAGGGCGCGATGGTTCAAATCCACTCAGTGGAAGGCCCTGATTTTAATGGTGGCAATCTTAGGCTCCAATTGTTCCTGATATGAAAACCCCTAAATCAAATTCCATGGAACCCTAATATGCTCTCATGGTGGATCCTTCATTTTAGCATGAAACTCCAATTAAATTACGCAGGTAGCTTGCAAACATCATTCTAATCACAAAAACAACAATAAAATATGTTAAAAACGCATGAATGATGGAAAACGATTTTGGAATTTTCCTTACCAATTTCAATGGTGATTTCGTGATTTCTTGAGTATGGGGCTTAGAGAATGATTGGAACACGTTCTGTGATCCTTGAGGAAGGTGTTTGAACAATTCTTTTGCCTTGAATCAACCTCTAACCTTATTTTCAGATTTGAGATTTTTTGCCAAAAGTGTGAGTTTGCTCTTTGTGTTCTGGTGTAGCCTGGGTCTCAATTTCGTTTTTGTCTCACTTGTATAAGCATTAGGCAATGTGAATCAAAAGGAATTATGGCCTCTTAATGCAACACATTCAATTTCATGATTCTCCATAAACCTCCATAACCAAATTTCCTTTTTTGACTCATTTTTGAATTCTTGCTCTTTTGGCCCTTTGCACGAATTTGGTAGGTTGCATAATGATAAATCAAAGTTAGTTAAGGCCAAATATTCCATTTAATTAAGCTTTTTGGTTTTCTTTTGATTTTAAAAGATTTAAAATTAATTAAATCCAATAAAATCAATAAAAAATGAAAAAATTAATTAAAAAATATGAAATAAAAGGTGGGACACGTGGGAAGCATGGCCAAGTTAATTCAAGTGGAAAAAGTGGGCCCCTTTTGTCAAAAATGAAATTTCAAGGATAAATGATTTTGGCCATTTCACAAAAATTTCCAAACTTCTCCAATGCATATCTTGCTCAATTTTTAAGCTTTGATCATGTTCTTGGACATTTTAGAAAGGTCATGAAGTCCTCTAAACAATTTCTTTGGTCCCATGTCATTTTGATTTATCAATCTCAAGTTATGGCCTTTGACTTAAAGTCCCTTTTTGTTGACTTTTGAAAATGACCTATAATGTTGAAATTGATAACTTTTTGTGAGAGCATTTCTTGGACTTGAAGTATGAAGATGAGTTGTAGGAAATGTCTTTCGCTTCAAAATGAGCTTTGGATGGAATTTTTCTGATGATCCATGTGAAAGTTATGCCCTAGTCAAGTTACAGTTGACTTTTCAGCTGTCCAAAAATAGAAACTTTTACATCTTGATGATTTTTGAGCCATACTTTGAGAATCATGATCAAGCATTGATCCAATGATGTTTGTGGCTTCAAAATGAGATGTTGACCAAAAATTTGAACTTTTGACTGCCAAATGACCATTTTGCCCCTACAGTTGACTGTAGTGCAATTAGGGTTTTTGACTGTGCAATTTTGTGCTGAAAGTCTTGAAACTTGGTATGAGGATGCGTGACCATATTTGTAGGCATTTGAGACTTGATTGGACCCTTGGAAACTTCATTTTCTTGATCAGAACAAAAACCCTAATTTTGACTGTTTAGGAGGCCCTTGAACTGTGCAACCCTTGGGGAATTTTGAAGCATGACTTGGCAATTTCTTGAAGAATATGGGAGGGCAAATTTTGGGGTACAACAGTTACCAACAAATCACTTCAAAAGTTCCAAGGAGTTTTCATGTGGAAATAACTTGGTGAAGAAGAAAGATTACAAGTCATCTAGATAAATCCCTAATTTTCCATATGTGACTTCAAATGGTCATAACTTGGTCAATTTTTTTCACCTTGATCCCATTCTTTTTCCATGATGATCTTAAGGATGTGTACATAATGCCTTCTTATATGTTCAAAGTAAGAAAATGGATCTAAGTTGCCTTAAGAATGCAAAAGATTATAGTTCATTTCATGATTTTTGGCCAACTTCAACAAGTCATAACTTGCTCAATTTTTGGAGATTTTGAGTGGTTCAAATTGAAAAATGTCATTCAAGAGATCTACTTCATTCCATCTTTTTTGGTCAAGAACAAATTTTAAGTGGAAAGCCATGTTTGGATATAAAAGATTATAGGTCATTTTTGAAGAAGAATTTGAAATATTTCTAAGTATGGAAAGTCAACTCGTTTTCTTCAACTTTGACTCCATGTAATTTTCAGCTTAAGCCTCCATTTGATTGCATTCTTTTTCCGTTGCAAAGCTTTTTACCTAATCTTTCCAAAACATCAAGAATTTTGCCCTAAGACTCCCTGAGGTGGAAATGCCATTGGATTGAACTTGGTAACTTGGAACTGACGTTTCTCCATAAGTAAGAATTTGAAATCCTTGTTTTGGACTTTAAACATCAAATTAGCACGCGTTTGTGATCTAAACATGTTTAACCAAGTTGCCAAAGTGGATTAGAGCCTTGAAACGCAAGGATTGGATGAGTTTTGATGCAAATCAGATCACACTTTGCTCGTGCATCAGGTTCACACGATTTCCCTCCAATTTACATCATTCCATACGCTTGAGCATCCCATTTGATTCCCTATAAATAGAGGGTCATCCCCCATTCAATTTCTCAAGCTTAGATAGCCAGAATCACCCTTCCAAACTTGCTTCACTACTCAAAATTCAGCTACTTCGAATCCTATTCTCAAGCCTTTTTCAATCCATTTTCTTCATCAATTCACCTTCCTTGATCTTCCCTGAAGCTAACCATATAATCACATTCAAGAATCGTGCCCTATATTGCTCCATAGAAGTCCAGTTTCAGATCTCTGCAACTCAACTTCAATAGGTAGATTCCTTCATAAATTCTTCAAAACTTTGGTATCATTGTGTTGCTCTCATTGCCCTGAATCTAGTCGTAACACTTACTTTTATCTGGAAGCACGTTTTGACCATGAATTTTCAAATTCCTTTTCAAAACTTTCTTTCCAAATTGCTTGAGTTACAGTTTATATAAATATGGTGCGAGGGTATGGTTGTCTTCATCTTAAAGAGACGAAGCGAATGGCATAGGTCTGAGCTTCTGATTTTACTGTTTGAGAGACCTACAATTCGTGAGGGCTGGAGGTTGAAGATGACCAACGTGTCACCTTCTAACCAATGAAAGCGTGCCATTTGTTTTTTTCTCAAAAATCTGATTTATTAATGATTCTGTACATTATTCACTAAAGACCATGATATGCACAGCGCGCCAGATCCTTTGGATTTGATTACTAACGCGTTTTGACTCTCATCCAATGGTCCACATCTTTTTCTTTTATTTTTCTTTTTCTGATTTTTATATTTTAATTGTTTTAAATTTCAAAAAATCATTAAAAAAAATCATTTTTAGTCCAAAAAATCCAAAAAAATTATGAAAAATATTTTTGATTATTCTCTTTCTGATTTTTATTTTTTCACAATTTAATTTTGTGTTTTGGCATTTTTTATGAATTTTACACTTATTTGATTTATTTAAAATGTTTAAAAATACTTTTACACATTTTTAAATTCTGAAAAAATTATGGAATGATCGAATGATATTGTAACAAATATTGGTGACCTTATTTTATTTTTGTTTCTGACTTTACTATTTTTTACTATTTTTGTTTATTTTACCCATTTATTTTAATTTTTAAAAATAGTTTCTGACTTTTAAAAATTCCCAAAAAATTTGTATAATTACTTGACCTATTTTCTGATTTTTCTATGGTCTTATCTTTCATTCCTTGATTAATTTGAATATAATTGACATTTTCCTTATTATTTTTCCATTTTTTAAACCATTTTTAAACCCTTTAATGCATATATTAAATATATTATTATTTTGTGAATATTTTCTGGCTGTCTTGGGTTGATTTTTTGATCATGGCTTTACTAACATCATTGGATCCATGGTGTTGAGTTTAACTCCACAAAAGATGGATGAATGATTTTAATAATAATTTGATTAAATATTAATTCAAATGTGTTTTTTTTCTTCTTTTTACCCTAATTCCTCTTCATCTCATCCCCTTCTCATTGCACTAAATGTTGTTGGAGCATGATCTATATATCATGTCTCAAAACAAATGGTGCATAGATTGCTATTGACCGACCTCAAAATAGGTGTGACTTCTATATAAGTCCACTTATGATTGCTTAACATAGCGCTAAATTTTGTCCCCATTCGAATAAATGATCATTCATGGCCCAAACTTATGATTGTAAGCCCAAGTATGTTAATTTGATCTCTTTGATCCAATAACCTTGAGATTCATTGTGTGGAGGCTTTGGTTCTACCAATCCTCTAATGGATCTACAACACCTTTGGTCAACGCGGATCACTTAAACGTCGTTGATCATTAAATGGTACTTGTGAGAATTTCAAATGGATGATATACTTGACAAAAAGCAAATGCAACTTGTTGTGTGGAGGCTTTGGTTCTACCAATCCTCTAATGAGTTCCAAATGCAAGTTTCAAGATGGTCATCCAACTAACCACTAATTAAACTTGTTGTGTGGAGGCTTTGGTTCTACCAATCCTCTAATGAGTTCCAAATGCAAGTTTCAAGATGGTCATCCAACTAACCACTAATTATTGACTTGTTTATTTTATGCTTTATTCTTTTTATGCTTTATGTACTATTTATTTTTCAGCATTTTACATTTCATGCCATTTTTATCTTTGCTCATTTGAGCATTTATTTATTCTTGTCATTTTTACTTTGCTCACTTGAGTTTTTCCTTTCTTTTCTTTTTCCTAAGTCACTTAATAATCAACATAAATCCTAAAAAAACTCTTAATGGTACTTGGACTATTTGGTTACTATCCTTGGCATTATGGAGCATGGGACTTTTTTTGGACTTAGGATTAGAAACCTTAGCCTATCTTAGAGACCTTGTGATCTTATCTGATTATTTTGTCAGGAGCTCTTGAGGTTTACCTCAAGACATTGGGTTGCTTGTTTGTTTTTGTGTGTAGGTTTTTGTGATTGCATCCTTTGTTTGTAATCTGGAATTCACCCGTATACAACCGTTACTCTGCCCAATTTTTGTGAAGACTTAATACATTTGAAGAGGTCTAGTATCTTTGCTTGTTTGGTTTCAATCCAAAGAATTGGAATTCTATCTTGGCTCATAATGTAAAGTTTTGGCTTCTTGTTGGTTAGATGGTCCTTATCCTTAGCTTTTACCTTATGCTTTAGGATAGCCTCTTCTACTCCTCCCATCTTCTTTAATTTTAAAAATCTTCTCCCTCCTTTTTTTGAAAACTCTTCTCATTTCTAAACTTGAAACATTTTCATAATAAACTTGGACTTATGTCCATGCATTTTCAAATATTTTCATAAATAAACCTCAATCAATTTAATAATACTTTGACACTTTTTTTTAATGAGAAGACTAATAGTCAATCAATCTCATTTCAAACCATTTTGCCACTTTGACTTTTACCCTTAAACTTTTCTTAAAAGGTTAGGCTCTTGTCAATCCTTGTAGTGATGCAAACAACTATACTTCTACATTATGTAGTGAAGAGAGATATTTCCCACTTGGGTGTTAAGTGAGGCATTGTTGATTTTAAAATCCAAGCCATATCCTCCACTTTGAGATGAAGCAAATTCTCCTTTCTCATGATCGTGGGTAGTAAGTATGTTTTCCACACGGACAATGACGATGATGTCTTATCTCTTAAAATTAACCAACACACTTGTGTTTTAAATTTTTAAAAGAGGAACTACGTGTACCCTGATCCTCTATTGCATGAAAGGTGGTACGTAGGCACTAGAGGTTCACAACCGCGGCGGGTGCAAAAATCATAAAATCATAAAAAAATATATTTCTTTTCTCACCTCCACCATCCATCTTATATACAACACTTTTTTTCAATAGCTAAAATATACAGATTTTACAAAGAGGCTCCTGCGGAGTACCGTAGATGTTTAGGGTGCTAATACCTTCCCTTTGCATAACCAACCCCCTTACCTTGAATCTTTCCCCCTTACCTTCCATACATTTTATCACTTTGCACATAAAAGAAGGAATAAAGTTCACATCCTCAAGATCATTGTGAAAAAAGATTGGGCTTAAGGTGATAAAAATTGACCAAGTTATGATCATTTAAAGTCACACATTGGAAATTGGGGGTTCATCTGGAGGACTTGTAATCTTTCTTCATCATCAAGTTTATTCCACATGAAAACTCCTTGAAACTTTTGAATTGATTTGTTAATAACCCTTTAAAGAGAAGTATGTTTTTGGAATCACTCAAAAATACCAAAAGATGAGTAAGATATACTTCTTTGAAGTTTAAAACCCTAGCTCCTAGATCAAGAAAGTGCTTTAAGGAACTTTGACAATTTTAAACAACCTTCTTGTTCCAACACTTTTGCTTTGTAGATAGAAATTGTTGAGGATGATAATGAGAACTCATAGCAACCAAAACCACTTCCATATCTTGAGAATTGAGAGAAATATACACTTATGACCAATGGGAACAAGGCCTTGTCCAATCATGACAATATCTTCAATCAACCCTTTGTAATTTTGAATCAATCTTGATAACTTTTAAATATGGTGAACCAAAATAAACCTTGCCATTCCGTTTCTTCCAAAACAACTTCAATGGTGAGGTTTGAATCTCTCAAGATTTATTGACTAGGGCATGGAAATAAACTCATGAACCCATGGATCAACTTGTTGAGCCACATTGCCTTCATCTACATCATTAACAATTAAGACAAACCAACATTACATTTTATTAATTAGAAGGAAAGTCAAAGAAAAACATGCATGATCATAAAAGAAAGACAAGTCAAGGTGCTTGGTGATTCCTCAAATAGAAGAGCTAAAGATAGGGAGGAGAACTAAAAGCCCTAATGTGATGTTGTTGTGATTGAATCAATATGGTATGATGAAGGGCTCTTAGGGGGAAAAATTGGGGTACAACATCGACCCATAAGAAAATGACTTCCTCTGGAATTGCCTTCAATGCACAAGACAATGGTTTCCCCTCATACTAGCTTTGACTTCACAGTTTTCCACATTTTGACACCTAATAAGGTCCATTCGAAGGACACACCAATGGTGCCCTCAAAGGACATACATGTAGTCCTTTCGAAGGATACATGGTTGTGGGAAACAAGCTTGTTTTTACTTTTGATGAGTATTGGTTCAAGATGCTTGCCTTTAGTGCACAAGGAAAAGGCTTTGTATTCAATTGGCCTTTGATTCACCAAGAAAAGATTTCCTCTTCATGCCTGCATTTGTTTCACAAGCATAGGATTGCCACATTATGAGCACACATTGGTGGCCCATTCGAAGAATGCAAAAGGGCCATTAGAATGATATACATGTGTCTCATTCAAAGAAGACACATAATCATTGGAAATAAGTTTATTTTATGATGATTCTTGGTCCAAGAGGTTTGCTGATCAAAATCTAACATGTTGCTAAGCCCAAGCCTCCTACATAATTGCATTCGAAGGAGGTAACAAGAGAAGTTTCAACTGGCCAAAAAGGAGCTTTCATTTGGGCTAGTTGAAGAGTTTAGATCAAGCTACCAAGAAAAATAGGGGCTCAATCGAAGAAGCCCCAATGATGAGAATTAGAGTCATTTGAAGGAGGAAACCATGGGCCAATCGAAGAGCAAGGATAAGGTGTACTTCGAAGGCATGTTAACAAAGTTTCCTTCGATTGGCATATCAGAACAAGATGTTTTTTGATAAACATACCAACAAAGACAAGCAGTCAATGCAGAAGTTGACTTAATCTTAGAAGCTCTGATAAGGAAGGTTCTGAGCAATTTGAATCAAAACTTACAGCCATCGAAGAGAATAATGCTTGTAGTTCGAATTCATACAAGGCGCCAATTATCACCTGTCTAGGTTCATTCCCAATTCAAAAATGGCATGAAGAGTCTCAAAATGGAAATCTTTAAATTTGTCTGATTTTATTTTCAAAGCCATGTTTAATGGCTAGCCTTTAAGGACATGTTTCTTTCTCCATTTTCTTGTCTCCTCCACCTCCTATAAATACAAGCCACTTCTTAAAGCCAAGGGGGACAAACTACATAGATACGCCCAGAAACTACACACACACACTGCCCCCACACACACACACGCTTCCTCATAAGCCACACCAAAGTTATCAAAAATCTCATAAGTGATCAAAATCGAAGGAATCTTCAACAACGCTCCACTCACTCCTTGAAATTTACAGGAGGCGTTCCCAAGCACTAGGCAGGCCCAACATCACTCACACAATATGTATGTTGGTAACTTATTTTCAATCTCAAACTAGCTAAGCGTGTAATTTTTAAATTCATATTAATCATACATTCATGTTATTGCTAATGTTTGTGATTGCTTTCATGTGCTACATGCAAGATTAAGCAGCATGGGTTGGGATCGTGCCATGGCTTACGCATGACCCATATTTTCTTTCGAATCTCAGGGTTCATGAGGTTGTAAGACAGACAGAGTAGCTTTCGGTCTAGACCAAATGATCTGAATTAGGATTATTGCAGCCACAGGCTATCGAATCCAAGACTAAATTCGACCCAAGTTTGGATTTTTATCTTGTTTTCTCTAATAAATTTCCTACATGAGTACATCATTCACCTCCAACAACATTCTCTGCTAGATCGAAGGCCACATCCTTCCCAAGATCGAAGGCCACATTCTTCCCTGGATCGAAGGATGACACCCTTCATTGGATCGAAGGCTGCCTTTTCTTTTGATCGAGAGACTTGCTTCTTGTATTTTTATTTTTTGTTGTTCATTTCTTTTTTTAGTTTTCCTTTTTAAATTAACATTAAATAAAAAAATCATCATAAAAATTAGGATTAGATTCATTAATTATTGAATTAATTAATTAATTAATTTTAACAAATTTTTCCCAAAAAAAATTAAAATAAATTAGAATTTAGGTTTAATTTTATTTTTCTCAATTTATTTTCTTCTCATAAAAAACCAAAAAAACAAAACAAAAGATTTTTATTCCATAGAGTTTTAGACGCCTTTTCCAATTTGTGCACAATTTTATTTTAGCGTTATCATATTGTTGTATCTGCTTCCTGGTTGTAATAGATTGTGATTAAGACTCTTTTATTTTGCTGCTTTCTTTACTTTTCCCAAAAGTTTGGATATGTAATAATCCTCCTCCCCGAAGCTTTGTAATAGCGTAGGATTTACAATTCCCGCGTTTTATTTCTGTTCATATATTAACTGTTTAGATGTATGGTAATAGGATTGTATGGCAAGAATAAAACAAAACGTTAGCAAACCTAATACAAAAGATAAAAATAACTGAATACAACACATTTGCACATATACACCTCTAGGGTATTCCCACTTTGGTTAGCTTTGGAAAACAAAATGGTCATGTCCCTCGTAAATAGGGACGCTTTAGCAAAGACCCTTAAATCAAAAGATCATAGTCCCTCGATGACCCTACAGTGTTGCATTTCAGTAAATGATCGAGTCCCTTAAACAAAATGGATAAAACATATCTATATGTTGCCTTTATGACTGTAGGATGACCCACGAATGTCCCCCATACATCCAAACGACTATGGCTATCTACTCGCTAATAGTAGGTTAGCCTTATCTAAAGGAAAGGAGGAATAGAACGACCTTTTAAGTAAAAGTAGATAGCTGATAGATGCTTGCTCAAAAACAAATTTTCACACTTACACAAAACAAATTTCAAAAACATTTTCAAACGCTTTATCAATACTCTTGAGAATCGATACAAGAGTTATCATAAAGCAAATCGTCGCACTAAGGAAATTTCAAAATACTTTTCAAAAAAACACAAAAGCATAAGGTATTTCAAAAAAATGAGCTAAGCATCTAAGAGCCCATAGAAAAATATGGGTGGAAAGGGTGCTAACACCTTCCCTTTCCATAATCTACCCCCCTCACTCAAATAATCTCGAAAGGTCTTTTTATGTTCTTTTCACCCTTTCCTTTATTGGATAAAAGAAAAGTTGGTGGCGACTCTTGCTTACCGCAACATTTTCAAACACAAACGTGAAACCAATATTAAAGTTGGTTCTCCCACTGTATTACACAATGTTTAGTTCAAGTTTGGGGAGGGGGGATTACTACTCTGCGATTTATTTTTCTTCTAGCTTTCAGATTTATTTGTTGGTTTTATGCTAATTGTTGTGTAAGTCCGCGAGTTGAAGTCCTTCCTAAAATTTGACAAAATTTTTTTGTTTTGCTTTTCTTAAGAGCTTATATTTCATAGAGATTGAGAATAGTATAGAGAGAAAAGGAATGATTGTTTGAGGGTAGGAAGTTTGGAATAACATAACAGGGATACGAGTCTAACGTGTAGATTTCTACCATAGTACTTGAATCCTGAGAAGTATTCCTTGAGTAGTTTAACTTGACAGTCTGTCTTAATATAGATTCATATGTTTGTATGATTGGTTTAGAAATAAACAAAGTGGGCACAAAATGATGAAAAGACGGTAAAAGGCAACTGGCTCACTAAGTTGGGTAGCCCTTACCCGGTTACTCATCCCAAAGGGGGTTGATCCCCAAACGTCGTCCAAAAGGACAATATACAACTGAAAATTTTGAAAATTTTAATTTGTAATTAAAAGTGGCAAATTTTGCTTATTTTGTGCCTAAACAAATAAAAATCTTGATGAGTCTTGTGTATGTGATGATCATCATACTTTTCATTGCCTTAACTTGATTGTCCGAATGAAAAAGGAAGAAAATCGAAAAAAGACTTAAGTCCAAAGCATAGTTAGAGGGGTATCCAAAGAGGAAGCTTAAGTTAAAAGGTTCTTACACAAACTCTTTGCGTCAAACATTAGACGACCTACTTTTTAATCAATTGGAACCGATGTTTCACGTATGAGTACCGGTCTACTGTGATTTTCATGAGTTCTTGTAATGGTCGCTTGAGGTCAAGCAACGTTTTATGTTTGGGGGAGTTTAATCAGTGGTTTTTACTCAGATATTTAACATTTATTTTAGTTATTGTTTCTTTTACTTATCGAGTTTTTATTTTGTTTTATCGCACATTATGCTTTGGTATTGTAATTTTGTGTTTTCAGGTTCAAAAGAATAAAACATGACAAATCTGGACAGAAAA